>JAUIRK010000087.1:0-598365 GCA_030549495.1 Nectonema munidae | reverse complement strand
GCACTCAAACATGGGGCACTATAACACAGGTAGACACAAACAAGGAGCACTCAAACACAGGCAGGCTCAAAAAGGGAGCACTCAAACACAGCGAGCACCCGACACAGGCAGGCACAAACAGGGTGGAGTTAACCACATGCAAGCACTTAAACAGATTAAAGCACAAAAAGGGAACACTTAAACAGAGGCAAGTACCAACAGAGGGCATTCAAACACACACAGGCAAAATAGGGAGCACTCAAACAAAGGCTAAATAGGGAGCACTCAAACACAGGCAGGAACAAACAACGAGCACTCTATCAACAGATAGCACTCAAACACAGGCAGGCACAAACAAGGAGCACTTAAACACAGGTAGGACTTAGACAATAGTCAAGCAGAAACAAGGAGCACTTAAACACAGTCAGACACTCAAACAGGGAAAACCCAACACACGCAGATACAAATAGGGTTGAGTTAAACACAGTCAGGCACAAACAGGGAGCACTTAAACAGATACAGGCACAAAAAAGAGCACTTTAACACAGGCAAACACCAACAGGGAACATTCAAACACAAGCAGGCATAAACAGGAGGCACTCAAACATGGATCACTATAACAGGCAGACACAAACAAGGAGCACTCAAACACAGGTAGGCTGAAAAAGGGAGCACTCAAACACAGCGAGCATCCGAGACAGGCAGGCACAAACAGGGTGGACTTATTCACATGCAAGCACTTAAACAGATTTAGGCACAAAAAGGGAACACTTAAACACAGGCAAGTACCAACAGAGGGCACTCAAATTCACACAGGCAAAATAGGGAGCACTCAAACACAGGCACGAACAACAACGAGCACTCTATCAACAAGTAGCACTCAAACACAGGCAGGCACAAACAAGGAGCACTTAAACACAGGTAGGACTTAGACAATAGTCAAGCAGAAACAAGGAGCACTTAAACACAGGCAGGCACTCAAACAGGGAGAACCCAACATACGCAGGCACAAATAGGGTTAACTTAAACACAGGCAGACACAAACAGGGAACGCAGCACTCAAACGCAGGCAGGTTCAAACAAGGGCTCAAACAGTGAAAACCCAACACACGCAGGTACAAACAGAGTGAACTTAAACACAGGCAGGCACAAACAGGGAGCACTTAAACATGCAGGTTCAATCAAGGGCTCAAACAGTGAAAACCCAACACACGCAGGTACAAACAGAGTGAACTTAAACACAGGCAGGCACAAACAGGGAGCACTTAAACAGATTCAGGCTCAAAAAGTGAGTACTTTAACACAGGCAAGCACCAACAAGGGGCATTCAAACACAGGAAGGCACAAGCAGGCAATAACAAGAGGCACTATAACACAGGCAGACACAAATAAGGAGCACTCAAACACAGGCAGGTTCAAACAGGGAGCACTCAAACACAGGCAGGCACAAACAGGGAGGATTTAAACACAGGCAGGCACAAACAGGGAAAACTTAAACACATGCAAGCACAAACAGGTAGCAGTTAAACAGATTCAGGCAGAAAAAGGGAGCACTTTAAAACAAGTAAACACCTACAGGGGCCACTCAAACACAGGAACTCACAAACAAGGAGGACACAAACACAGGCAGGCACAAACAGAAGGCACTCAAACACAGGCAGGCACAAATATGGGGCACTCAAGCACAGGCAGACAGAAACAGGGGCAATCAAACAACAGGAGGCACTCAAACAGAGGCAGGCACAAACATGGGGCACTATAACACAGGCAGACACAAACAAGGAGCACTCAAACACAGGAAGGCTCAAACCAGGAGCACTCAAACACAGGCAGGCACAAACATGATATGTGATCTGCCAACTTTGGTTAATATTTTTGGATAATTTACATCTTTTTATTTGAAATAATTCACCAATTGACTCAACTTAGAGTATAACGGCCATAACATGTTTAAATAAACTAATTTTTGTAATAAACAAAATGATGTTTTGAGATGTGCTATCATTTTAATTGGTAATTTTGACGAGGGTTATCCATTTTTTATAAAAAAAAATTAAGGTATCTTCAGACTCAGCACACTGGAAATATAAAGTTTCCTTTGTAAACAAATAAAAATATGTTTTTTCAGAAATCTCAACTGGTGGGTCTAAGAATCTTTTTGATGATCTTAGGCTGTTTATCAGGTGATATGAAGAGATATTCACCCTCCTGAATATATTTGTCAACCGATGCCAGTTCAATTGATTTTTTCTGAAGAAATCATTCGTCATGTTCAGTGTTCAATTACAAAAAGTTTTCCACCTTCTTCATCTAAAAGACTTCCTCCCACGCAAAAGGAAAAAGATGGACAAATTCAATTTAAATTAAAAATTATCCTGATGATGACTAAATCTCAACATTTTGGCATCTGAGAAAGTTTTGATAACTCTGACCTATTCAAAATTTTCAGATTTTCTACACATCCTAGTGAAATGATAATTGTAATCTTAGCTGATAAGCTATAGATTTAAAGATTTTTCTTCTCCAAAACTATCTCAAAATCTTTTTTGAAGCACCCAATATTAGATCATTACACCACTTCCTATTTCTTTGGAATATGGTTGATCTTCCTTTTAGTCAAGATACCTACTTCTCGGTAGGACTTTTTACCCAAATACACCCAAATATACCCAAATATACACAAATATGTTCTCTATTTACAAATAAGAACTTAGGTAGGTAGGTAGGTAAGAGATAACTAAGCACTTTCCAACGTTGGTTGATATGCTTGCATGAATTGCTAACTTGGGGATTTGTAAGGATTGTTAATGGGTTTAGGATCTAAAGTAGAAATAAGAAAGCTTGGTGAGGTGAAAGAGTATAAATTAGGTTGCCTGTGTATGATTATGCAAGGTGTTTAATAAGGGTGGAGTTAAGTGTTGGTGGGTAGAGAGTAATGGTTCTATTATATTAAGGAAAAGAGAGATGTGGTGAATGATTTTGGGGTATGATAAGAATTTTAGTAGAGAGGAGGGAAGATCTTTAATATATAAATGAATTTTTTCAATCAGTTTGGTTCGTTTAGATGAGAATATTGGGCAATAGAGGATAATGTGAATTGGAGTTTCGATATGAGGGCAGCCGAATCTGCAAAAAGGGTTAGAGTGCAAATTAAAATTGTAGAAGTAAGCGTAACAAGGGCAATGTGAGGTGAACCATCTTATAATGTTGCGAGGAAGAGTAATGTTTTTATTTAGTTCAAATTTGGGATAAGGGGGTAGGTATGTTATTTGAGTAAAGCCATTCGTTTGTAGTTGAGATATTTATGGATGTTTCAAAAGTGGATAGAGGGAGGGCGTGAGTTAAGACATGTTGTGATGTTATGGATGTGGATTTACATAAGAGATCTACTAAAAAATTTTCAAAGGAGGAGGAATGAGCGGGGCACCAGAAAAGTTTAATTGAGAAATGGTTGCTAAGGTTGATTAATTCTTTGGCTAGGTTTAATGTTGGAAGGGGAATTTTTCTGTTAAGTTGTAGGTCTTTTATTATGTTTTGTGAGTCCGTGAAAAAGATTATGTGCTTGAATTTGGATGTAAAGAAGGTTAGGTTATCAATGATGTGGTTGCATAATGTTAGGAGTGCTAGCGTTTCAGTTTCGTATGCGGAGGTGTTATTGTCTGTTTGCATTTGTTGTGTGAAGAAAGGAGTGCTTGTATTGTGATTAAAAAAAGCGCATGCAGCGGTTGCTTTGTTGCGTGATTTTGAACCATCGGTAAAAATTGAGAGTTGGTGGTGCGCATTTGAGTCACGTTGGTGTTTTATGGAGTTGAGTGCTAAGAATTTGTGGTGGTATATATGAGTTGAGTATGGGGTCGATTTCGATGGGTGAACTAGGGAGTATGGGTGTAGGTGTGGTAAAACTTGGTAGTGAGTAAGTTGTGGCATATATTGTTCAAGAAGGGAATTGAAAAAGGTGAGAGGAGGCGAGGTGTGAGTTGAGTAAAGGTTCGTGAAGTTATGTGGAACTTGTGTAGAGTGGAAGGTAGTAAGATATTTTTTAATTATGTTTTTCTTAAGGTTTAGGTGTAAGGGTAGAGTATGTGTAAGAAGTTCAAGTTTTGTTGTAGAAGTAGTGTGAAATGCGTTTGTTATTGTGAGTAAGCAAAGGCGGTGTATTTTGTTGAGGTGGGTTAGTGAGTTTTGGAATTTGAGTGAGCTTCCCCAGGCAAGTGAGCCATATTGTATGACTGGAAGTATGATAGTTTTGTAGATGTACTTTGAGATTTTTGGATGAAGACCCCACTTATATGAGATAGCTTTTCTTAGAGAGAATAGGGTTGGTGAGAGTTTTGTGTGTATGTTTTTGAGGTGGAGTGTAAATTTTAGATTAGATTGAAATGTGACGCCTAGATATTTTATGTGTGATTCAGGAGTGAGTGATGATGTGTTTAGTTTCAGTGGTAGTGGTGTTATTCTTTTTTGTGTGAAGTGTATAAGTTTTAGTTTGTTTGAGTTAAAGGAGACTTTGTAGTTGGTGGCCATTGTTTGTATTTGTGTGATTAGATTAGCAGTGAGATTGATGTTGTTAAGTTGTAGTGTGTTTGAGAAGGTGAATAAGATGTCATCAGAGTAGCATTGGGCAAAGTCGGATTTTGAGTTGATAAAATTAAGAATGGGGTTGATGAGGATTAGCCATAGGATATCTGATAGGCTACCCCTTGCGGAGTGGAGAGAGTTAGTTTCTGAATGTATGTATTGTTGTTATGTAGTAGGATGAGAATGCGCTTTTGAAGGTAGTTGTTTATGAATTTGATTAATGATTATGTATGTAGGGTATTTTTTGTCGATGAGATTATTGATGATTGCAGGGTGCCATGCTGCGTTGAAAGCATTTTCGATATCAAGAAATGTGGTTGTCGCGATATTTTGGTTATTTAGTGTTTTTTCTAGGTAAAGGGTTAGGCGAGATAGAGCTAATTCGGTGCTTTTATTTGGTAAATATGCGAATTGATTTGGGTGTATTAGGTTATTTTTGAGGATGTAGTGGATCATGCGTTTTCGTAGAGTTTTTTCAAGGATTTTGCCTAGGGTTGGTAATAGAGAAATTGGTCGCCAGTTTTTGATTGAATTGTGGTTTCGATTTGGTTTGGGGATTAGCACTAGTTTGCATATTTTCCAAATATTTGGGAAATAGCTTAGTCTGAGGCAGGCGTTAAATATATTGAGGAGATGAGGGTGTAGTATGTGGTAGGCTTTCTTCACGTGTTTAATGGAGATGAAGTCAAGGCTGCTAGAAGATTTGGTTTTTATGGAATCAATGGTTTTGTTTAGTTCTTTGATTGTAATTTCTGGGTGTGAGTTAATGGAGTTATTTAGTATGTATGTTTTTGTTTCCATTCTAATGAGTGTATGGGTAATATTGTCGGTTACATTAGTGTCGGCGGGAAATAGAGTGTTAAGTGAAGGGTGGTTGATAAATATTGAACCTTGATTATTTGAAAGAAGATTAGAGAGTGATGCTGTAAATTTTTTGTGTGTAAGTTTGTTGATGATTGACCATGGGTTTGTTGGAGTTTGATTACAAAAATGTTTCCAGGCTTGTTTTTTAGCTCTTTTAATTTCTGAATTATTGAGTTTTAAGGAAGAAATAATGTTGAATGTTATTGTGAGAGTTGGTTTTTCTTAGATTTTTTAAGGATTTGCGTAATTGTTGTTTGAGGTTATTTAAATTACGGTTCCAAAAAGGAGCGTGCTGTCTTTTAGGAAGCTGGTTTGAAGGAGTTGCGGCGTGAATGCTCGCTGTGATGGACTTGTTAAGTTGAAGAGCAGATGTTTCGAGATTATTTGTTGTATCTGTGGTCAGGGTGATGTTGCCTAGCTTAGATTTAAGATTGTGAAGAGCTGTCCAGAATATTTTTTGCCATAATTAGGATATGGACTTTTTGAGGGTTTAGTAGTGAGGTCGATTTGAAAGGTTATATATGTGTGGTCGGAGGCGTATGGGATGTCTGAGATGAGCCAGTTGTGAACTATATTTCTTGTTTGGTTGGAAATGATGGTTTGATTGATATATGTTGTTTAGATGTAGTCGTCTAAAGGTTGGGGATTTATCGTTGTCAGCTATTGTTAGATTGTGAGATGCTAAAAATTCGAGTGTGAGTGAACCTCGTGTATTTGATTTTATGTCCCAGAGGTATGATCTAGCATTTAAGTCGGTGGATATAGCTATGTGGTGGTTGTTGTCTATGTTATGTTTGATTTGTGTAAGTGATTGAGAGAAGTTGTTAGGTATGGGGTGGTTTAAGGATGGTTGGGAGTAGAGAGAGCAGAAGAGTAAGGATTTGGAGTTTGAGGGAATAAGTGTGAAGAAGTAGTTTGAATTAGAGTATTGATATAGTGGTGTATTAGTAATTGATTGTTTTATAAATATACAGGCTGAGTATGCTGTTAGTGGAGGTATGTGTAAGAGTACGTAGTCGGCTGTTTGGTGTGGAATATGAATGTATGGTTTGTTTATTGATATTATGTCGTAAGTGTGTGAGTGTAAGATGTTGTGAAGGTTGTCCCAAGCAGTTTTTGAGTGATTTAGATTTATGTGTAAAATAGTTAGCATGAGTAGTTATCTAAGATTTGGCTATGTTGAGATATGATTAGATTGTTATGGTTTATATAGAAACTACAGAGTTTAGACGTTGCAAGGTGTGGTTGCTGACAATTTATGCAAGAAATTTTGCTATTGTCATTTAGTAGGGTACTGGATGAAGTAGCATGCCCACGGTGGCCGTAGTGCGCACAGTTTATTTTGAAGATATGTGGCCGTATTTTAAGCATTTTTCGCATTGTTTGACTTTTTGGTTTTAGTGTGGTGAGGGTTAGTAGGTGGTGGCCTAGAAAGATTTTGGGTTGAGTACATAAGTATTTATATATTTCTGGGTTGCTTGGTTCTAAGATTATAGTATAGCTATATGTGCCGGTTTTTCCTAGTTGTATGGGATTATCGAGTTTGCCTATAGCGTTAAGGTGTGGGTTTTGTTCTTCAATAGATTTTGTGATTTGGGTTAATGTTATATCGGTAGGGATGCCACGTAGTATGAATTTTGGTTTTTGTGGAGGTAAGTCATTAGCATTTAGACCGTTTTTTATGAGCGTTGTTCTGGCGGTGACTTTTTGATCTATATTTTTGAATTGGAAGTAGATGGTACCGGAGTGGGATGATCTTGTTTTGGTGATCGATAGGGAGTTATTTTTGGTATCTAGATTTTTGATGACATCTTGGCGGTGAATGGCCTTCTCTTTTTTATTTGAAATGTTGTTAGGTGGAGTGATTTTTAATGTTAGGTTAGGTTCAAGGTGTTTTCTAGTGTGTGGAGTAACTTGCGTATTTATGGTGGAACTGAGTGTTGGGTTAGGATATGATTGAATAGGGGCTAAACTAGCAGCATTAGCGTATGATTGTGTTGAGGTTGACTTAATGTTTTGGCTTTCGAAAGTTTTTATATAATGTATGGCTATGTTGTATTTTAGATTATTAAATAGTATTAGATCGTTTGAATTTAGTGTGGTATAAGCTATATAATCATCGAATAGATGATTTAAAATGTCGGTGGTAGATTTGGGAGATTCGGGGTCAGAGCGTGCCTTTTTATTTGTCATATTAGTGGGAGGAAATCAGTGAAGTTAATTAAAATAATATTATATATGGATTGGAATTAGCTAATGAAAAGTAAAAAATATGTTTAAAGATTAGTAGTAATGTATTTATAAAGGAAAATTAAGTTTTCAAGAGTTAATATAAAAAAAATTAAAAAGGCTTAAAATAAAAGATATACAGATATTTAAGTTTGAACGAGCGCTGGTAATAGAGTATTTATTTTGTGTTATCAAACTTACTAAAATAATTATATAATTATTTATAAATAATTATTATATTTTAAGTTATTATTATAATATAAACCATTTTTTCAGAGCCTCAATGGTTGTTAGGGTGTACTTCTCAGCTTAACAGTTGAAGGTCAGGGTTTCGATACCCAAGGCTCCCAACTCTAAAAACAAATTCACAAAAACTGTGATTTACCATCTTAAGCATAATGCGAGCATATAGCCTTACGGCTGAAAGTGCTTTGATATCTCCAACCAACCAACCAATATAAACCATTTTAATTAAAAAAAATATAGATTAATTTTTTATAATTCAATATAAAATTAATAATTTATATTAGTTTGAGAATAATTCTTCTATGTATATTTAACTTAATCTTTGAATATTTAAATTTATTTTCATCTGTTTGGGTGTATTTGGGTATATTTGGGTGTATTTGGGTAAAAAGTCTCACCCCCTACTTCTTTTTTAGTTATTTCTTTGATCACACGTTCTCTTTTCAATTTATTTTCAGGTTGCTTCCTTCTCTCATAATAATCTTCAAAAGATTTTATAATACGTTTTAAATAAATATTTCATACTTAACATGATTGAAGAAAGTATTTATAAGCCAAAATATATACAATATATTTAATGTAATACAAAAATTTATTTTTTTAACAGTATTAGCCAAAATAGAGCACAGAAATAAAATAAGCATGGTAAAACAGATATTTTATTTCAAATTTTGAAAATATTTTCGAAAACACTTTTTAGACGTAAAAAGCGAAACTGAGCCGAAAATTAAAATTTGGTATAAAAGCAGATATTTTATTTAAATTTCAAAAATATTTCTTTAGATATTAGACGTAAACCGCAGATTTGATTGACCCTTTCAAACATTTTAACCTTGGCATACCACATTTGGACTTTTTACTCCAGTTTGTTTTTTCAACCTGAATTTTCTTTATGAAAAAAATATGTCGCCCCATATGAAAAGACATATTATTTATTATTTTAAATTATTCATTCTTTGAATTGGCATCAATAAATATGTTATGAAAAATGTTTTATTTGGTTTGTTTGTAACCATTTTTAATTAGTTATTGATGTATGAATTAGGTATAATTTATATCCTATTTTATAATTAACTCGTTAATTTTCTGTTTAAAAAATAAATACTATATTTAGCAACATTTTTCTTAAATTTTTAATTTTGATTATGACGTCATTCTTAACTCTATTCGCGCTGGGCTAATTTGTCTACTTAAGCGCTGGAGTGGGGCTCCCTCTTTTTCTGAGACATTAATAAGTTTTTATAAATATTTTTAATGTGATATATATATTTCAACTATGTTGAATTCAGTGGTGATGTACATTTTTTTATGAAAATCAATCAAACCTGTTAAAAAATTGATTTAAATATGACAGCTCATATCAAAATTAACATTTTTATTGAAATACTTATAGAAAGTTTTTTACACTTATATACCTTTTTTAAGTATGCCCAATTTAGTCGTGTTACTCATTTTTTATGAAAATCAATCCAACTTTTCAAAAAAAAATCGTTTAAACTTGTCAATCAATGTCAAATATATAAACTTTTACCCTATTATTACGCCCCCCCTTCACTAAAAAATTAATTGTAGAAAATTGGCTGAATCATATCCCTTCAAATTTTGTGACTTTTCCTAAAATCGCTAGCTGCATCTTTTGAAACCATTTCATGGTAGTTGAATGACCCCTTCATGTCCAAAACTGTCAATCAAAATAAAAAATTAAAATTTTTCAGCAAAATTTTGACATTATCTGTACTTAACCTTATAACTTAGGATCTATATCATATAATACCCTGAAAATTTATAATTATATACAGTTTGGAACGCATAACACTTTATATATTTAATTTTTTCAATAATCATGGCTAATTTTTAGAAAATGTCAATCAAAATTTTGATTGATCAAAAATATATCTAATAAAATATACCTTCAAATTTTACATAAAATATATGTTTTAATATTAAATCGGTCATGCTGTTTTCATTTCTGGACTCATTTTTTACATTTAGGATTTGAAAATACCTATAAGTATTAATCAAATTGCGGTTTACTTCTGAAAATTATCTCCAAAAACATTCATTCAAATTTTACAATGAAATATATGTGTTATACTAAATCGGCCATACTGGTTTCATTTCTGGATTCATTTTTTACATTTAGGATTTGAAAATACCTATAAGTATTAATCAAATTTGCGGTTTACTTATGAAAATTGTCTCCAAAAACATTCCTTCACATTTTACATAAAATATATGTGTTATACTAAATCGGCCATGCTGGTTTCATTTCTGGACTAATTTTTTACGTTTAGGATATGGAAATATCTATAAGTGTTAATCAAATTTGCGGTTTACTTCTAAAAATTATCTCCAAAAACATTCATTCAAATTTTACAATGAAATATATGTGTTATACTAAATAGGCCATGCTGGTTTCATTTCTGGACTCATTTTTTACGTTTAGGATGTGAAAATACCTATAAATGTTAATCAAATTTACGGTTTACTTCTAAAAATTGTCTCCAAAAACATTCATTCAAATTTTACAATGAAATATATGTTTTATACCAAATCAACCATGCTGTTTTCATTTCTGAACTCATTTTTCAAATTTAGAGATTTTAAAATACCAGTCAAAATTTGCGGTTTACTTCTAAAAGCTATCTCTTAATATATTCTCTCAATTTTACATGAAATATTTGTTTTTATACCAAATCGATCATGATGTTTTCATTTTTGAACCCATTTTTTACATTTAGGATATGAAAATACCTATAAGTATTAATCAAATTTGCGGTTTACTTCTGAAAATTGTCTGCAAAAACATTCATTCAAATTTTACAATGAAATATATGTTTTATACCAAATCAACCATGCTGTTTTCATTTCTGAACTCATTTTTCAAATTTAGAGATTTTAAAATATCAGTCAAAATTTGCGGTTTACTTCTAAATATTCTCTCAATTTTACATGAAATATTTGTTTTTATACCAAATCGATCATGATGTTTTCATTTTTGAACCCATTTTTTACATTTAGGATATGAAAATACCTATAAGTATTAATCAAATTTGCGGTTTACTTCTGAAAATTGTCTCTAAAAATATTCTCTTTAAATATATGTTTTTATACCAAATCAATCATGCTGTTTTCATTTCTGAACTCATTTTTTACATTTAGGATTAAATTTTTGCAGTTTGAATTTGAAAATACATATAAGTATCAATTAAATTTGCGTTTAGTTCTAAAATTTGTTTTTATAGCAAATAGATCATGATGATTTCATTTCTGAACACAGTTTTCGCATTTAGAGGTTTTACTGCTAGTGTCAATTAAATTTGCAGTTTATATCTGAAAATTATATCCCAAAATATTCTCTCTAATTTTACATGAAATATATGTTTTTATACCAATTCGACCATGATAATTTTTATTTCTGAAATCATTTTTTGCATTTAGAGGTTTTAAATGTCTGAAAGTGTCAATCAAATTTTCTATTTACGTCTAATGTCTACAGAAATATTTTTAAAATTGAAATAAAATATCTGTTTTTATGCCAAATGGAAGATGCTGGTTTCATTTTTGGACTCAGGTTTGGCATTTATGGTTTTAAAATATCTGAAAGCTTGAATCAGATTTGCGGTTTACTTCTAGATACTGTCTTCAAAAATATTTTCAAAAAAATAAAATATCTGTTTTATACCAAATCGACTATGCTCATTTTATTTCTGTACTGGATTTTGGATAATACGGTTAAAAAATATCTCGAAGTGGCAATTGAATTAGTAATATATGCCTGGAAATCAGTTCTGTAAAAAAATTTCAAAAAATGGCTGCATATTAGGTATATAGTAAAAATATACCTTTTTTTTTTGTATATTTTGGCTTATAATACTTTCTACAATCATCTTGATTATGAAATATTTATTAAAAAAATAAAACGTATTATAAAATCTTTTGAAAATTTGTATGAGAGAAGGAACCAAGTTGAAAACTAATTGAAGAGAGAACATGTGATCAAAACAAATAATTAAAAAAAAAAATGTATCTTTATTAAATGGAAGATCTACCATGTTCTAATGAACTAGGAAGTGGTTTAATTATATACTTCAAAAAAGATTTTGACTGTGAAAAAGAGTTCCCCTTTTACAAATGAAAAATATTTAAATCTATAGCTTATCATCTAGGATTACAGTTAACATTTAGCTAAGATGGGTAGGAAATCTGAAAATTTAGAATAGGTCAGATTTATCAAAAATGGCACATATGCCAATATGTGAGAATTTAGTCACTATCAAGAAATTTTTAATTTAAATTGAATTTGTCCATCTTTTTCCTTTTGTGTGAGATAATTTTTTAGATGAAGAACGTTGACAACTTTTTGTAATTGAACAATCAACATCACCAATGATTCATCAGAAAAAAAACCTTTGAAATGAGATTGGTTGACAAATATTCAGGCCTGAGAGGAAAAACGTAATTTTATCGTTATAAAAAAATTTTCGAACACACATTGAAGAATATAAATTTCTAATGAAAAAAGAGCTACCAAGAAAGGATCATCATAGAATGAATACCAAAATTACATACTCTAAATTATAATATGACGTAGAGACTACGAGCCGATAACGAATTTGTAGCCAAAAAGATGGAGATCCTATCGAGTTACATAAGTTACTGTAGAATGAAATACTTTGAGTGAATTAAACACCTAAAGTTGGTTTATTAAATAAATTAAGAAAATAATTACCAGAGAAAACTACAAGTAGAAGTTATTTTTATGTTTATATATTTGACATTGATTTACAGGTTTAATCGATTTTTTGAGAGGTTTTATTGATTTTATAAAAAATGAACATCACCATTAAATTCTGCATACTTGAAATGTATAAAATACTTTAAAAGAATTAAAATTTTAATTTTGACATGGGCTGTCATATTTAAATTATTTTGTCAGGTTTTATAAAAAAAAAAGGAATATAACCAGTAAACACAGCCTACTTAAAAATGGGTATATGTGTGTAAAATGCCATACACGGTAAACTTCATAACCTCTCTATACTTTCTATTAAACGTAATTCTCTAATTCAAAAAACCGTGCCTGATCCTTTCTTTTTGGGATAAATCAATTTTTTGACAGTTTTGATTGATTTTTATAAAAAAAATGAATATCACAACTGAATTACGCATGCTTAAAAATGGGTATATATGTGTAAAAAACTTTATATTATTACTTAGATAAAAAGTTTCTTTTTAAGATGAGCTGTCATATATAAATCAATGTTTTGATAACTTTAATTGATTTTCATAAAAATAAATAAATATCACCACTGAATTCAGCATGCTTGAAAAAGGGTGTATATGTGTAAAAAACATTATATAATTAAGATAAAAAGTTTCTTTTTTGAGATGAGCTGTCATATGTAAATCAATTTTTTTGACAGGTTTGAATGATTTTCATAAAAAATGAATATCGCCAATGAATTCAGCATGCTTGAAATTGGTATACATGTGTAAAAAACTTTATATAATTATTTAGATAAAAAGTTCCTTTTTGAGATGAGCTGTGACATTTAGATCAATTTTTTGACAGGTTTGATTGATTTTCATAAAAAATGAATATCACCACTGAATTCAGCATATTTGAAAATTGGTATACATGTGTAAAAAACTTTATATACTTATTTAGATAAAAAGTTCCTTTTTGAGATGAGCTGTCACATTTAGATCAATTTTTTGACAGGTTTGATTGATTTTCATAAAAAATGAATATCACCACTGAATTCAGCATATTTGAAAATGGGTATACATGCGTAAAAAACTTTATATAATAATTTAAATAAAAAGTTCCTTTTTGAGATGAGCTGTCAAATATAAATCAATTTTTTGACAGGTTTGATTGATTTTGATAAAAATGGACATCATCACTGAATTCATCATAGTTGAAATATATATGTAACATCAAAAATATTTATAAAAACTTATTAATATCTGAGAAAAATAAGAGGGGGGGGGGGCACTTTACGCCCCCCAGCACTTGAGCGGACAAATTTTGCCCAGCACTAATAGGGTTAAAATAAATTCTACTTGCAGTATTTCTTTACTAATTGTTTTCTTAATTTATTTAATAAACCAACTTTAGGTATTTAATTCACTCAAAATATTTCATTTGTCAGTAAATTATGTATTCCATCTTTTTAGCTACAAATTCGTTATCGGCTCGTTGTCTCTACGTCATATCTTCTATACTTTATACAGTATGTAATTTTACTATTCATTCTATGATGATCCTTTCTTGGTAGCTCTTTTTTCATTAGAAATTTATTTTCTGCAATCTCTGTTCGAAAAAACAAAGGATTTATTTTTGACAATTTTTTTCCACTCTCAAACCATTCTGATTAAGGTAATAAATAACCATTAATATTCTATATTTTTTCTTAAAGTATAATATAATTATATTTTAATTATATCTATTACAATTTATCTATAAAGATGAAAAGAAACTAAATGTTAAGCGTAATACCTTTGTATTTTATAAATTTAAAATATATAACTTATTTTAGTGGTAGAAGCGTGGGGTGTCTATCCAGATGGTCTGGCTTCGATTTCGGGTCGTGACACTATCCTTGCCATCTGTCCAGCTATGGAAGTTAATTTGTTTCTGATTAGCATTAAAAGTTAATCTATCAAATTTTATTTCAGAAAATATGGTACAAAAAAGGAATCATTCATAGTAGGAAATTTGTTGATATATTGTCATTTTGGTGGGTGGTGGCTACGCACTTGAACTTTTTACAAATCTAAATATAAAAAAAAGCAAGAGTTATCAATGCCAAATTAATAATGATATAGGACACTTCGAAACGCTACATGGGGGAGGAGAGGAAATTGGCGTTATGCCACATGTGTTTGCACCCGTAAGCATTTAAGGGATTATTAATTTGATATTTTCTAATATAAATGTGGTAGAGTAGATTTGTTTACTAACTGAATTAAGATACGGCTTAAAATGGAAAGAACCATGATTTTTAAAAATTTGCAATAATATGAAAAAATTGTATGAATTGAACAGGATCGAACTTGCTGTCTCATACAAAATATGGAATAAAGTAGACGAACGCAAAATTCTATAACGTCCTATTCGTTGTTTGACTATAAAGTCTGTTAAAATTTAACTAATTTTTTGAATGCACCAGTGTTGATATGAAGGTATAGAAATATTTACATAAAAATTGTTAGGACCTTGGAAGAGAACTCAAAATTGCAGTGAACTTTAAGTGTCTCTGTATATATATTGCATACTTAAGTATATCTGCATCAATGGTGCCCAACGGAGTTATAAAATTCTCTTGCCTCCTGTAATATCCAATCACATGAACGAAATTCAGAAGGTTATATTTCAAGAACTTAAATTGAAAAAACAAAAAGAAATTCAAAGAACTTATATTGAAAACTCAAAGACGGAAATATAAAATATTTGAATCAAAGTCAATTTTCTAATATACTTTGATCATAAAATAACATTGCAAATAAAATTGGGTTCATCGTAAAATGTCTTGAGGTATCTACACATAAATCTTATACTAGTCAGCCCAAACCTCAAGTCTCATCCTTTAGTGATATCCAGTTGATTTCTTTTCTTCAATGACAGCAAGTTTTTTGCAAATGCGCTGGAATTTGTGTGTCTACTTACTGTCTCATCACAAAGCCAGGCAGGCCATCGCTTTATTGAATAAAGTTTTAACAGATTCATCATTTGGCATCTACAAGAGTTCTTCTTGGTTCTGCATGGAAACATCTAAAATACCCATTAGCACTAGCTTCATCGCTCATGTTGTAAAATCAAGTAATGCTTTAGATCAAAAATATTTGTCAAAATCAAATGTCAATATTTTCAGATGATCCACAATGACCAGTACACCAGCATATGTCACCTTATATTTTTTAACCAATAAAACTACTCACAACTTTTGTCATAAATATTTTTGTCATTCCTCAATAAATATAATAATGCCGAATATATTTGTCTGTGCATCCAGAAGAGTTATGTTTGATCTTTAAGTTGTTTATTCAAGATAATCAGTTTTTCAAAAAATATCTGTTAACCAAAAAAACTTTACCATCAATGGGGAGCAAGTAAAAAGTCAGAAATAACATCAAATAGTTCCATGAGTCTTTTCAATCGATTCTACTTTTACAACCACTTTAACTCAGTGTGGAGTAGAAGTTTGACATATTCTGCATTTTAGTTTTCACAAAATTGATTAAAGAGACTGTCACATTTTTGATAGCATTGATTCATTTTATAACAAAATTTAAGACTTCATTCAGAGCAGAAAAATCTACTTGGAAACTAAGTTCTCTCCATGGATAACACAGTGCACAAGAAGTACTTCTGGGCTTTCATCTTTCATCAATTTTAAACAAGCATTTTTATTTCCCATCATAATATGAACAGGATGTGCAGCACAAGATGTTATCTCTTCTATTCGCATTCAGATGCTTATCCTCAGTGTTTATCACATGATTTTTCCTAATAATTCGTAGAATTCTACTTCTTCAGCAAATTCTCATTTATCAATATAACTTGCAAATGCTAAGAATACCACCTCACTGCTTCCAAAATATGATGTTTCCATTTGAAATGAAAATTTATGTTTTCTCAACAAGTTGTATTCTTTTATTGACTGTATTGTTGGCTCTAACAGCCCTGTTATTTTTCCAAGACTGTTTTAAGAAATTTTGATATTCTTGATTCCCCAAATATAGTATGATTCCTTGCACATTTACGAATGAGAAGATACATTTCACAACTGGCCTCAAGATAACAACTGATGCGAACAGTTTGTGCTGTAAGCAATTGTTGATCTTTTTGCAAACTTTTTCTTACTTGAAGTAACATAAATGTGAATTAGCATGAGCACTATGATTCGTCTTTATATCAAACTCAAGAAGACGTGATTTCATTAATTCTTTGCCCCAAGCAGTGTTGGTATAAGATACTAAAAGTTGACCGTTCATAATAAAAGTAGGTGTAAATCCTAATTACAAATATTCTTCTGAATATTGAAGAACTTTCTTTTTACTTCTCTATTCATTTTATGCATGGGTCTTTTGTTTAAAAGAAATATAATAATAAATCAGCAAGGAAGTTCTTAATAAAGAATGTAAATTTTAACAAAGGTATTATTATCATAGAATAGTCAAGTACTGGTTCTGGCCCCATCAAAATATGGCAATGTCCTACCTGTTTGGCATAGATCCCACTTTGCAAACGACAGATCAAAATTGTGAATTTACATATCACAGTGCTATCAAGAAAAAGTATTGTAGATTTTGTATTGTTTACTACCAGCAATAAATGCTGAGAAATGTGCCTCACTTCACTTAGATTGATTTTAAATTGCAACGGTGCAATTACCCAAACCAACCGTTGACGGCTACTTTGTATATCCTCACGCGCAATTACTAGACGGCAGTTCAAGCTTCGTGGCGATTAGCTCAAAAATCCTCAAAGCGGCTTTGAACACACAAAGTTAGAACTGATGAGGCTTCAATAGTCGGAATCGATCTTCACAGAGTGTACTGTTAGTACAAGAGGACTGACATTTTTATTTTGTGCAAACATGAATTTATAGAGTGTATATCGTGACTTCGCCTTTCGTTGCGTTACACTTTGTCATCGGATAGTTCGTTGAAAACAGGCATATGTTTTTCGAAAGATTCATCGAATGGATGGTGGAAGAGGCTTTTCGCCGAAAGAGTAAGCAGTCAAAAGATATACGCTTTTTATATTGTTAAACAGACAACGAGGTAATTGCTTAATTATTATAGGATATTATAGATATAATATAAAGTGGGATTACCTTTTTACTAATTTTGCTGGTAGATTACACTTTCAAGCTAACAAACTGTGTCAATTGATTATTGGAATTTTGGACAAGAAGCTTAAGTAATTCATTTATTATGTGTGACTATTTTTTACTAATTTAATTAGTCATGTTACATTAAAGCGTATACTGATTCTTTAGTGAAAATATGGACAAGAGCGTTTAGACATTTAATTGCAGTCGCTCTTAACCTAGAGTACACTGACCGCTGAAGGATCCATAGCTGCGTATCAGGCGGTCCGTGATTTTTCATTTTTGTAAAAAAATCTTTAAATCAGTGAAAATAATCAATCAATTTGTACGTGTAAAGATATCTGAAACAAAAAGCTAACTTTTAAATTCCTACCCGTATTAGACGTCATTTAAGACCAAATAATTCATGTCAATAAAATAAAGTACAAATGTTAAGTGCATGCGAGGTTGTTTTCATGACATTTTATGCGAAAAATTCCTTATACCGGGTCCATTATTTTCATCAATTTCTTAAAGGGCGCCATGACTGAATGAAGGTTAAGAATCCCTGCTTTAGTAAGTGGAACTAATATTTTTTCTCACGTTATAAAAAATATAGTAGCTGCTAATAAATAAAGATTTAGTTGGGCGGATCCAGAAATTGGCATTAGGGGCGGGCGGATTTTACTAAACTAGAACTCAAAGCTTTATCAAAATTTTTAAAACAAAAAGAAGAATGAGAGCATTAAAACGATCTTCATTCATTGAACTGCGAAGTGAATTGATGTGGTAAAACTTGATGTGTTTAAATAATAAATTTACAAAAAAAATTGGATAATATAAAAGTTATAAGTGTCACACTTAACTACGATTGACACATAAAAAACTTTTTAGGGCTTCTCACTTTAGAGAAAGATTGAATCTAAAAAACGAGTTGCAGAAGCCATCATAATATTTGAGTTCTACGGAAAGAATTAGATCAAGAAAAATTTTCAAGAAATTGGCAATGCAATTTTAGCAGGGTTCGGGCCCCCTTTAAATCCGCAAGTGCTTTACCCTTATATAATTTTAGTTTAAATCCTTATATCTATTTCAATAAAGCCAGTATCTCAAATAAAAATGTTTAATCATTTTATTTATTGCATTTTATTTTAATATGTTAAAGTTCCTTTTACAAAAATCTGAAGTAAAATCTCTCTTTCGATTTCACGATTACAATTTCAATGTAAATTGTTTGTCTGCTTTCGACGTACATTTATGCAACAAAAGAATCGTTCGCGACGAAGCAACCCTTCGAGGAGGAAGCTAATATCTCTTTCATGAATCGTCGGGCGAAAATATGTCTGTTCGACGAAGTTCTGATAAGGAAATGTGCGGGCAGTGTGTACATTGTAATTATATAGATATATATTATGTATACTGCATAGTAGTGGCATTGAGGTGACAAAAGTTTTATACATTTGGGTGGTGACTGTGCCATTTTTAAAATACTTGTACCACAGGTGCATTCATAAATGGTTATAAAATAATAATAGACTTTTTCAACTTTAAAATACTCAATATATACTCATAATTCGGTTGAATTAGCCAATCATGTTGCTGAATTAGCCAATAACAATACGTTATTTTAAAACAGTGACAAATGAAAAAATATAGATATTAAATAATTCAGTGACGCTGAGACACTTGTGATTATACTTTAATAGAAAGAATTTCTTTTCATTAGTGTGTAATTCAGTGCCCTGAGTAAAAAGTGTTTCTCACAAAGCAGTTTGAAAGTTTAAAGTTTTGATTGGATGCTTCATTTTCAGAAATGTGTAAAGTTCCCAGCATGCAAAATGTGAGGATAAGGAAAAAAGTAGCTTACATATTCAGTTTCTTTGTCCACTGCTATTCTATCGCTTCTTCTATCACAGAATACATTTTGCTCCGCCGGAATATTGAAGAAGCGCATTTGAGAAGAATTGGAAAATGTGCAAATAGTCCAAATGCAGTTTGAGTGCTAAAAAGATTACAAGAAAGGATAAGTGCCTGAGAGAAGCTTTAAAAATCTTTACATGAAAGTAAGCACGCAAGAGTTGTTATATTTCTCTACGAAACCTGAAGATACAAAGGAAGTACAGTAGATTCTCTCATTTTACGTGCACTGATTCATGCTGATGCTATGATTAAATTTTGTATATGCCTTTTTTACCCTTCCTTTGCTGTTCAGCTTTTTCTTTTTGTTCAGTTGAAGTCTATTTCGAGCTAATCCTACCTTAACATCTCTTTTCCAAAATTTTATTTTGCATACAGTTTGTATTGCCAAGTTTGAATGCAATATATTCATACTCAATTTGAACATATAGAAAACCCTGATTTTTTTTGGTTTTAAAATAAATCATTGTTAGTATTTTTATTATAAAGAGATCACTTTGGAAACTGCGTCAAGTGGTCTTGAGAGATGGTCAAAATAGAGAGAAGCAAAAAGAACAATTATACATTTATTTTGATTAATGTGTAAATAACATATGTATGGCATTTTTTTACATTCAATAAAATTTATTCTGAATAATGACATTAATGTCTTTCAATGACTCTTCTCTAGACTCAGCTCTTGAAAAATATTTTGAGGCTCATTGCTACTGAAGTGCTAAAGAGTTTGACCTGGGTTAGGGTCAGGGTTAAGTTTTGTTTCTTCCAAGAGATCTGAGGGACATTCTGTTTGGTAAGAACAGGTAGATGCGATTTCAAGATAAAGTTGTTGCTTTCTGTTTTCTGATAGAATTTTAACAAATTTTACATCTTTTAAATATGGATGCAATCCAATGACAAGCATCAAAATTAGTGTCACTTGTTGCCAAATTTAGAAGTGTAATCTCATTCTTTTTAAAATACGCTATCTTCCACGATTGTAATCGTGAAACTGTGAACAAAATTGTTGCACCAAGATTTCTCAAAGTGCATGCGAAGGGAATTGATTTAAAACCAATGAAAAATAGCACTAAAACAATGAGAGATCTGGAGGGTAGATGGATTTTTATTTTTGATCAGTGGAGTTGTGTTCTCAGCGAAAAGAAAAACTCCGCAGTAAAAATACTAAAAAGCAACGCCCCAAGGAGAGACCTTTGGGGCACGCCAGTTTTACCATTAAGAAATGAGGATGAATGATTGTTGATGCAAAATGCTTGCAAGTATAGCATTGCAAAGCGACAAAACACAAGGAGAAAAACAGTAAGCCTTTGCTTTATTTTGGTTGATTGTAATGCTGACTATATGTGCAATGAACTGCCTTGCGTTGGAAAAGAGAATGGAGTTCAAACAAAAAAGCCTGTCAACAAAGTAGTATGCAAACTATCTCAAAGGGGCCTGTTGACTCCATAGATCAATTATGCCATTTTTATAGTGTCCAACGTAGAACAAAAAGATGGCCTTTGGCTTATTTTATGAATCTCTTGAATTTAGCAGGTATCGACTCTTTTGTATACTTTATAAGTAAAAACCAAGCCATAGAAGAATATTTTTGCAGGAAAATGAGAACTATATCTTTCGTTGGGCTGTCGAGGAATATCCAAGACTCAATTCAAATTTGTGGAATAAACATAAAAAATAATTCTAAAAAAACATGTGAAAGTAAATCAAAAAGAAAAAGATGTTATATGTGTACCAAAGATCGAAAGTCTTCAAGAGTGTGTAAAAAATGTTCAAATGTGGTTTGTGCACAGCATTCCAAAAAAATGAGCAATTTTCATGTTTCCCCAAGTGTAAATAAATATTTTTTTAGATTTTTATTTTGAAATAAAAAATTTTAATATTCATTTTTAAAATTTAATCAGTAATGGTGAACAAATTATAGTGATTAGACATAAAAAATATATGGGTCCCAAAAGACCCATTTTATGTAATAAAGTAAGTCAAATATTTCATGCATTTGAGGGTTAATAGCAATAATATGTTGCAGAGAGCGAAAGGCTTTAGCCTATCAATATATTTAGCCTATGCTTTTTGTTTCCTTGGGCATCAATGATCGTATCAATTAAATGAGGCTGCATTAGCCTAATGGAATAACATTTGTTAAAACCAAACTTAGAGACGGTAAAGAATGCGATTTTTAGAAAAATAAACATCCATTTGATATAAATCAATTTTTCGAAAACCTTAGAAATTTTTGGGATGATCGAGGTGTGACGGTAATTGTCAACCCGGTTTACATCAGCCTTTTTGTGAACAGGTAAGATCTTTGAAAACTCAAACGTTGAGGAAAGAAGGACCTGGAAATACATAAATTAAACGAAATCATTAAAGAATTAGCAATTTGATTCTTAATCAACTTATCAAGAACTTAATCAAGGAAGTACAAGGTTACAAGTAGTGCACATTGTTAAAAATAATCAAGGCATGTGCTATTAGCAAGAGTTCAATTTTAGACGTCAAAAAAGTTTTGTTGTAGTTAGAGATGATTGAGTCAAGTATGGTACTTTGGAAACGTCAGTAGAAAGATGTCCAAATTGGAGAGCATCAATAGCAAACAATACATCCTTCACACTGATGGGATGAAAGTTAAAAGTTGATTGGTGACGTTGAATATACTTTAAATATTCATCACTAGTAAGAAAAGCATTATGGTTAAGATTAAAAAAATTAGCCATTTTGATATCAGATGCAATGATAGTTTCACGGATACAAAGAGAATTGACAAAAAATTTCTATAACTTTCCACAAGCCTTTTATATCATTTTGACTTTCAAAGAGAATTTTATCAAAGTATTTTTTCTTGACGTTTTTGATAAGTTCTATTTTGTTACGTAAAAAATAAACTTATTTTTAAGCAATAAATTAGAAATGTTTTTTTTCATTTTTCTATGAAGATCTATTTGCTTAATTAAATCAATCAATTCAGTAATATAATCCATGCAGATTTATTTTTAAAGGAATAATAGTGGTTGAAAGTGATTTGAAAAAACAATTTTATTAATATAATGTTTTGTAATAAATCTTCACGAACATTATTAAATGACATGCAAAATTCAACCATTAAAATGAAGAAAGAGCGCAATGTTCTCTAATTGATTTGGAAAACAGAAAAATATTATAGCGGGATAACTTAGAATTTTGAAAACTATCATTGATTTCTAACCAAATTTTTTGAAAGCAGGGCCGTATCAAGGTGATTTGAAAAAAGATGAAGGCAGTGGGGGGGGGGGGGCAATTGCCCGAGGCGCTACATCTAGGGGGCGCCATTTTATTTTCCTACCTAAGGAGCATTATGGGGCCGCCAAAGTCTGGCTCTTATGAGCATTGAGAAAGAAGTTCTCGATTGTGTTGATTTTGACGAAGTCATCGATAATTTTGCTGCTGCTAAAACACGAAAAATGAACATCTAATGGAAACTCTCTTCGACTCAGTCAGTATATATTTGAATTATGTGGCTTAATAAAAATGTGAGCATTTTTTTTCTAAATCACTTTTTAAGCCAGAATGGCGTGGGGATGAGTGAGAAAAAAAGAGCAAAGGGTGAGGGGTTCCATTCAGGACCTTTGCCCTTGGGCGCCACGATCCCTTGATACGGCCCTGCTTCAAAGAATATTATTATAGAAAGAAACAGGCACAACAAATGCATTGTCTTTATTCAAAACTTTTCATTTAACTCTTCTAACTTCTCTTTGGCTTGTGTGGCGTTTATTTTCATCGTTTCATTTCTTGCCTGCTCACCATATGTGAATTGTTAAAATTATTTTCATTATATTTTAATTTTAATTAAAATATTTCATATACTGATCAAGTTAATCATTTTACACAATAATGCAGTTTGTTGTAAACGGCACAAATGGTCGCATTACCCCGAATAAAAAGGAGGTGTGAGTAAGTTGGCTAGATACTGCGTTTTGAAAACTCAAGATTTTGGGTTCGATCCCGCATCAAGCCTATTTTCCTCATGGAGAAGAGGCGAAAAATTTTACCTTCTCGATGAAAACATCACACGGTAACTTTATCCGAGTAAAAATTAGGATTGGGAACAGAAAAAATGGTCTCCATCCTGTTTACGGAGCTGCTCATTTTACAGCAGTGGTTCAAAACTATTTCGCCATCACGCCCCCTTTAATAGCAAGCCCTTCTCTCCAAGCCCCCTTGCATCTACACATTTAATTTCCTCCTAAATTTTTAAGGAAAATAAAATATATTTTAACAATGAATATAAATTAGTGAGATACTGATGTAACATTTTAGTAATTATTATTGGTAATATATTTGATCTTTTACTTAAAATGGCTTCTTACGAACTAGGTCTTTTATTCGTGGTTGAATACGAGAGAGTGCACAACGTAAATCGCTTCCAACATTAAGCCTGTTTCTATGCTTATTCTTGATAGCAACACGCATAGAAAAAGCAGCCTCACAAAGATACGTGGATCCGAACATAGTTAGAATGCGAAGAGCCTGATTTGAGACTAAAGAGTAAGCAGAAAGATATTTGATCAGAATATTTCTAGATCCATTTCTTTGAAGACATCTTTAGTTGGAGAGTGGAACTTTAACTCAAGAAATTGTTCTTGTATTTCACGTGAAACATCATGTACTTCACAGCGAAATGGGTTTCTGATAAATTTCCCGAAAAAAAAAGATTAGCAGATTGTGAATAAGTAATGACAAAGTGCTATTTATGCATTTGTTTCATAAAATTCTTAATACTTACTCACGTTTTAGAAATTTTTTATTTTTTATCAAATGCCTCCCCTTAGAAGTTGCTCGCGCCCACATGAATCTTTGCTGTAGTTTGTCCACGTCTGCTTTAGAAAGATGTAGATTTCATTTACTAATTTTATCCTCAAGAAATGGAAAAATAGCGAAGCTCTAGTCTTCAACAAATGTTTATGTAAGAGAAAACCTCTTCATTTTTATCCATATCGCGTCTGCGATAAATATCAGGAATCTATCAATTTGTAAAAGAAAACAGAACTTGAAACATGGTAAGAGTTTTTACTACTAGCACAAAGTTACACTTGCAGTTCAAAATAGATTGAGTCTTCAGAGAAGAAGTAAAGTTTTTTAAAAGTATAAATAAACGTAGTTTGGTTACCTTGTAAGACAAAACACCATTTCTATCGATAAACGCTTCGCAAATGTTTGGTAAATTTTGCAAAAGTGTCGGAGTTAACTTAGGAAGGATGATACTTTTTCCCAAATTCTTTACGAAACACTCTTTGTCTATATCAGCCAATTGTCTAACGAAATAAAATGACATTTTACAGCAATTTAATAACTTTTTCTGGTTAAATTTTATTAATTAAATATAAAAACTACTTCAAGCATATTCTACCAAATAAGACTTTTTGTTCTCATCATTGTCTCACATATAATTTATCCAAAATCATTTTCTAATATTTCCAATATTTTCTTATTTAGAGAATTTATCACCTTCCTTTTAGAGGATAAGTAAGTATGCTGATGAAGCTTTGATGATGTAATTTAGCTATATTGATGATGATGATGATGATGATAATGATGATGATGTAGTTGATGATGATGGTGATGATGATGATGATGATGATGATGATGATGATGATGATGATGATGATGATGATGATGATGATGATGATGATGATGATGATGATGATGATGATGATGATGATGATGATGATGATGATGATGATGATGATGATGATGATGATGATGATGATGATGATGATGATGATGATGATGATGATGATGATGATGATGATGATGATGATGATGATGATGATGATGATGATGATGATGATGATGATGATGATGATGATGATGATGATGATGATGATGATGATGATGATGATGATGATGATGATGATGATGATGATGATGATGATGATGATGATGATGATGATGATGATGATGATGATGATGATGATGATGATGATGATGATGATGATGATGATGATGATGATGATGATGATGATGATGATGATGATGATGATGATGATGATGATGATGATGATGATGATGATGATGATGATGATGATGATGATGATGATGATGATGATGATGATGATGATGATGATGATGATGATGATGATGATGATGATGATGATGATGATGATGATGATGATGATGATGATGATGATGATGATGATGATGATGATGATGATGATGATGATGATGATGATGATGATGATGATGATGATGATGATGATGATGATGATGATGATGATGATGATGATGATGATGATGATGATGATGATGATGATGATGATGATGATGATGATGATGATGATGAGGATGATGATGATGATGATGATGATGATGATGAAAAGTGAAAAAAGGGGGTATTTTTAATAAAGGGGAGTTGAACAGAGTGAAAGATAAAAACAAGAAAAAGAGAGCATATCCGAAAAAATTGATATATAGTGCAAAGGCGTTTATTTTATAACGCATGATAAGCACTTGAGGGATTTGGAAATCCAGGGAAAAGATATAAATTAAAAGTTTAACATAAAAAATAAGGAAAATTTTGCACATTTGTGTTTTATAATAGAAAGAAACACATCAGCACAGTAGAAATGCCTGTGATAAGAAAAAGGAAATCTTGGAAATCAAAAAAACTCTTTTTAAAAATCATATAATTAGTAGTTATATATATTAATTAATAAAAGATGATAAAGTTAAACAAAACGATAAAATGAAAATATTGCATAAAGTTCTGTCAAAAACTTGAAAATCAGAGTGGCTAAGAGAATTTTTAAAGGTTGATGATAATGTTGGAGCTGATGATGGTAGTGTGATGCTGCGTATGATGAGAGTGATAAAGATTGCTGATGATTACGATGGTAAATGATAGTTAGATAGAGAAATGTGTTTACCTTTTGATTTGGCTTATCGTTAAATTTGATAAATATAAACTTGTTTTGGTTGTTATGAGTGGAGCCATTAGAGATTTTTGCGAAAGGATATCTTCTTCATGCTTTCCTCCCAACCTAATCATGAAATACAAAAAGTGGAAGAAAATATCTTTCGATCCAAATTCATTGCCACGCAATTTTGAGCACGGACTCAAAATTTGAAAAACACCAGAACAATCGTTCTGAAGCTCATTTGCACTTTTTTCACCCATTAGCGAAATGTCATTCCCCCTAATAAATCACTTATTCTTTGTTTATATATAAATTATTTAAGAAAAAAAATGTTTTAATCTATTTTTGTCAATATTATGGTAAGTATTTATTATTTTGTAACATTAAAATTTTTATCATTTTTGATTTTTCTAATTTTTGGACAAACATTGTGTTTTTGGGACGCTCACCTACGTTTCCAACTTTTTATGTTCTTATTATTATATTGATAAACAGCTAAAAGACACTATATGCTATAAACTAATTATTTTTGTGTGGAATATTTTTTCTCAAAACAAGTAAAATACATTTTAAATGCTATAAAATGTTGAATCGCATATGAATAATATTTTTGTATGTAAACCAGAGACCAGGATGAGATGGTTGTTCATGTAATCTGTGGTTCATGTAAGTCAACGCTACAAGGATAAGTAAACGTAAAATAGAAATATTTTTCATTCGCAACTCTTAGAATTTGGGGAGAGTATAAATAACCTTGATTTTTCTATTTTCACATGTTTGATGTATCTTTAAACAAAAACCAAAATATGAAAAAATGGTCTCTTGAAGCTCTTTAACACGGCGTTGAGCTGTCAATTATTGTATTTTCAGGACAGAAATCTACATCTGATGTTGATATGTCGGATCACGATGATGATATGAACAGAAAAATGATATAAGCTTACAACAAAAGCTTCATTTTCCCGGCTAAAAAGAGTTTGACCATATAGTGAATGATACAAAACTTACTAAAACAGGAGGGAAGTTGTCGCATCAAAGTCTAAAATTGTGACCTGTTGACCACCAATATAAACATTCTGTAGAACCGATTACGAGAGAAAGGATTTTAATGTCACTGACTTTTTAAGTCTCGGTAAAGGTAAAATGTTTATTTGAAGAATCAGTCGCATTAGCCCGATCAAGGTTTCTGTTAATCGATTCTTCTATAAAAAGTCTAAAGACTGTTTGTTTTGCTTTACAGCAACGCATTCACATATTCCTACTGGTTACTGGAAAAACAAAATAAAGATAACTTTTTTCTTAGACAGAAGCATATATATAATCAGTAGAGATAACAAATGTTGGGCTATAAATCTTTTTTAAAAAAAAATGATCTAACAATTATTCTATATTAACATTTCTCAATTATTATTATTAATATTAGTATGGTAAGTTACCATGTAAGGTTTTAAGTATGCTCTTTTGAAAAGGCGCGATCTTTAGACAAATGATTTTTAAAAGCATAGCATATATATATATATACTTATATTTTCCCATTCATGGTTTCCTTTTTATTATTTTGTTCTTCCTGTCATTTTCTTGATTCACTTACATCATCTTTGGAATCAATATTTCTACATAAAGGATTTGCCTCTTTCATTGTAAAATTATTTTATTTATGTGTCAGAATGGAATAGACAAAGGAGCTTGGACTGGGGAGAAAAGAAACAAAAAAGGAAAAAAGACTTACAAATGAAGAATTTCATGAGCCATGATCATGGCTGTAAAGTAATTTGTCACGTAAGCCACCATGGAATAACTAAGGTACACGTTGCAAATTCCTCCAATGTAGGAGTAGCCTGTTTCGGTGAACAAAGAAGAAGCAAAGTAAATGCGCATTTTCCAATAAGTAGAATAAGAAATATATCGAATGCTTTATTTTTCACAGCTCAAATTTTACTGTGACATCATCAATCAAACATTAAATATAGGAAATAACGAATTGTTCTTACCTAAATATTCATATCCATTTTTGATATCTACGACACTTCTAAAAGATTATTATATGTGAATATTTGAATTTTGACATTTTTGCTTTAACTTTCTTTTCTCAATATTAAAAACGTAAAATCTAGGCCCTATAAGAATTAGATATTTTCAGTAAATACTAATTATATAAATGATTATGTTATATGACTTGTAATTTGATTAAAATAATTTAAATAAATCATATATACAATTTTTAGTTCAAAATTGTCCTTTTCACATTCAAAATAATCTTTTTTTTAAATTTTGTGTCAAAATTTACAAATTTTTAAAAGTTTGAAAGAAAATTTTATGCGAGAAATTTTTTTAGAGCGTTTTAAACCATGCCTATGTTTAAAGAGCATTGTTTTACCTACATTTTTCATGCTGTTATCTATTTGAAAATATTACACATTTTTTTATTATAAACGATTTATCAATATGCAAGATTTTTCCATTTTTCACGATATTTGAGCTTGTAAAATAAATAATTACATATTTTTTGCACATTCATTAGCATACTTAATATATAAACATACTACGGTAAGGCGAAAAAATCAAATCTCATCATTTTTCGCATGTTTTATACATTAATTTGTAGCGAATTTTATACTGAATAAGAATATGCAAACAAAAATTAAATTTGTTATAATTATAAAATAGTGAAAAAAAAAATTAAAATACTAAAGCACTTTTATATGTAAATTGCTTTTAAAAAGAAACTTTTAAGGATTTTCGTGAAATGCACAAAAAGTTTGTTTACCTGGATAACACGATAGCGCTGTTGCATTGGGTGTAGGTTGAAAGGATGTTTGCATTGGAAAATACTTTCAAAGATTCGGGGATGTTGTTTGGAATTAATGAGGATTTCTAGTGAAATAAAGCATAGCTAGATATACCTGAATAAGTTTGTTAGCGGAAAAGTCTCTACGATAAATAAAGAGCCTAGTGGCACATATTAACAATTTATAGAAATAATTCATAATAAAAGTAAGGTTAACAATGCATCTGCAAAACATATTTTCACGTTTGTGATGTCCAAATGATATTTATTTGCATTTTCATCCGCTAATTTTATGCATTTTTTTTACATTATCAGCTACGAGAACAACAGGTGGCTCGCTGCCTTAGAAATATTCGTTAACTTAATGTTTATTCGGTCAAATGCCCGCTCGGTAAAATTTTTGTTCTGCGAAATATCTGTTTTGTAACAGTTTTGTTCGACCAATGTCCGTTCTGCCAAATGTCCATTTGCCCAAATTTCAGTTTGGCCAAATGTCGGATTAGCTTGATTGAAGATATTTAAAAATAATAAAAATGTTACATTGTAGTCTTTTACCACCAATAATTCCAAATGCATCTCATTCAACTCCAGTATGTCTTTTGTCTATAAATGTAAATTCAATGGAGCACTTTTAAAAGAGTATTATATTTAAGTCTTACGTATTTCACAACCAAAAGTGCATCCGTTAAGTCAACATTTTCCGTAAACAAACACACCTTTACTAAAACATCCTTAATGTCTAAATAAAAGATCTTCATTTAAAGTCCAAAAATGGTAGCGAAATTAACCAATTTCGACAAGCTTGTAGACTTCAATATTGAAAAATTGGAAATAATACCCGGCGTTGAGAAGCATGACGTCATACACAGCAAAGAAAGAACTGCCACTTTCACCAGAGTAATACTGATTAGTATCGAAGTCTTGTTTTCCACCTTCATTTCTCCGCTTCTCTTTCTTCTATCGCATGTTTCAAATGCAAAAATGAGAAAAGCTAAACCCTCAAACTTATTTTGCACCACGGAATCATATGAAATAACAAGGTATTATTATTATTATTATAACTTTTAGTCAAGATAAGTTAGAAATGGGTTTAATGAGTTATTTCACGAAGATATGGGACGCCTATAATGTAATTTCTAATTGAAGTATTTTTAGTAAAATACTATCATCCCTACCTTAATTATGACAAGCAGATTGAAACACTCTCTACAGTTTCATTCAGAAATTTTTACAATGTGTTTTTGTTACCTTATTTGATTAGAAGGCGTTAGGATTTATGTAAATAATTTAACCAACAGTACAATATTTGGCAAATTTCTACCCAAGTTCACCTAATCTACTGTTTTTACTCATTTACCCAATCAAAAAAATTTCTTTCTCTTTTAACCTATATCATCTTTATTTTAGTTATTCGAGTGTCTCTATAAAAACACAGAAATAAATTTTTGCTTAAAAATTTATAAAAGCAAAATTATTTTTATAATATAACAAATTTAAAAATCGAGTTCCAAACACAAAAGCCTTATTGCCGATTTTTCGATAAAATAATTTCCATACCCCGCTATCTTAAAAAGGCAAGTGAAGCATTATTCAAAACTATAGACTTCTATTTTTTAAAGATTTATTATTTTAATTTTGCTCCATGTTTTTTCCCCATTTTTAGCATGAATTCAAATGTGTTTTGTAGAAGTATTCAGTTTCATTTTTCCAAAATATATCAGGCGAGTTTGAAAGAAAAAAAGTTTTTTTACTTTTGAACGTTGTAACTTTACTTAGTTTATGTAGAAAGTAAGTTTTTGAAGAAATATGAGAACATTTGTTTTTATATAGAATTTTTACCTCGATTAAGCGTTATTAGAAGAATAAGAGTGTTGATTGCCTTAATTCTTTCCATACAAAATTGTAATTCATTGCATATTCCAACATTACACTAATTTATTCAGATGAGTGCATAGAAGTTGGTGCAAGTTAAAATTCTCACAACATGCACATTAGAGAAGGAAGAAGCATAATTCATGTGGGTTGTCAAGGGAGACTTTATTCGTGAGAATTTAGTAAAATCTCCAGGAAGCTTGAGACCTTAAAGTCACAATGAAAGTGCAAAGCTGCGATGCCTTACCCATATTTTTAATTCTTGATGGACGCAGCGACATCCCAGCAAAGTACTTCATATCTTACGAAGACACACTCGTTAAACCTTTCTTAAATAAAGTCCAAATTTCTAGCTAGAAAACGCGAAAATATTGAGAAATTAAATCTTGTGATAGATTAGCAAAAATCTATTAAATTCGAAAATTTCTGATAGCATTAAAATATATCAGTTTTTTTGGATACTTTTAACTTCAAAACACTCTCTCCCTATACAATTTGCTCTTTGAAAAGTGGAAACTGTCATTTGTATACTTTACACTTATCAATTTGTTTCCATTTCTTCACGATGATGATTAGATGGTTTATCGTCTTTAAAGAAATATTTCTATCCCAAGCAAAACGAATTATTCATATAAAGAAGATGCACGGTGCCGCCAATAAAGATGCTCTTTCATTCTTCAAAGCTTCTCATTAGACGAGGGATTAGCTCTGAGAGCAGGTTTTCCTACACTTAGCTGCTCGTTTCATCCAACTGTTTGATCTAGAGATGGAAAGGGATCCAAATCATCCTTGCTTTTTGCGTGAACACTTGATTGAGTAAAGGACAAAAGTTGGCAACTTGAAAGAAAATTCGCAGCAGGAAGAGCATCGCGTGGGTAAAATTCAGTTCTCGGCATACGAGAAAGAGGATGAAAAGGAAGGACATGAAACGCTGAATGACGACAGACAGTAATGATTACTAGAAATGCTTAATAACGCTTATGTTCTTAGAATTATTATAGTTATAGTAATCTTTACTACTTTTGCTCTAATGAATAGAATAGTAAATTTACTATCACAATCGTGCAAACTTTTATTGACGAAATACAGTAAAATCGCGTTATTGCGAAGTCGCTTCAAAAACACCAATAACCAAATTTTAAGTATAATTTTTAAAAGATGAAAACTGTAAAAAACGTTTTAGATGAAGCAACAGGTTGCGGTAACACAGGATACCCAAATGTTAATCTTCAATTTGATAAATCGTTTTGGTGTTTTCAGGATAAATGCGGAAAAGTTGCTCTCTAAAAATTGGAAAAGTCTTACAAGATTTTTCTCTGGATTTGGAAAATGATTTTATTTCACATATATCTGATGCCTGCTCACTCCTGGTAATTTCAGGTCCCCGTTCTGCAAGGATTTAAAAAAACAGATGGGGTGAATTCTCTATAGTTGCGACTTCTTGGGTCAATACCTTGACATCAGTAATTCAAAAAATCATTTGATGCTATGAGTCTGTATTTAAATGGTAAAGTTTACAACTTATTTTAAATTTCAACTTGTAATGCATGCACAAAAGTAAATTAGAGCGTTTATGAAAAAATATTATTGAAGAAAATATAAAAAAATTTTAAGGCTTAAATTTTAATTATGAAAAGAGTGCGATGTGTGTTGTTTAGTTTTCCCAGGGAATAACAATTCTCTAGGCCTCAAGGAAGAAAGTGAATAACGGAAATCGCTTTCGACATCACATCGATTCCCTTGTTATGTTTTTACTACAACAAGGCTGGAAAACCTACCTCACAAAGATAGGTCGACAAAAAAGGAATCAACAATCGGAGAGCCCCTTCTCCATGTTTTGGGTAAATATATGATAATCTTCAAGTGTCACAAACCTAGAATTATCTGTCGCAGATGAATCATATTTTAATTCTAGTGGCTTCTTCTTGCAGATAATCTTCCAATGAATCAACATCAAAAGCACCATATAAAGTTTCCCTTTCTTGACATTGGGAAAAATTTATTTTATCTCTGAGTGCATACAAACGTTTTAGCATATTTCCATTATCATCAAGTTATATGTTTCCAAATTAAGTCTTATGATTGAAGTTATCAAGCTGTTTATTCTTCTGTGATATAGACAACTTCCATCTTACACGTCTCAAGTCGGGGGTAAGAGAACTTTACACTTGAGAATAAATTAGAGCTGTTTCGAATAAAATAATTCGTCGATAAAACGAGTGAAAAGGATTGACCACCCTGGCAGTTTATGCAGTCAAATAACCCATCACATATGGAGTCATTTATGTAAATAATAATAATAGAAAGTGAGTGATATTTGTGTTATTATTTCAATATTACAAATAATAATAGATACTGAGTTTGTAAATAATATATCTACATAAAAAAAATTTTATCCACTCAAAAAAAGATAAATAAAATTTATATCAAAATGAAAATATTTCATTTGATGTTTGTCCTGCCTCTTTCTCTATATTTTTATGCTGATGTATATAGATTTTGTATATGCGTGTTATAAGCGATTGATCTTTGCGACTGTGACAAATAATGTCTTTTAAATAAAAGAATAATAAACCATTTATATTTTCTACTTTACACATATTTACCAACAAAAGTATTCAAGTTAAAAAATTATGTTGTTTAGATAAATATTGCCTCACGCCTCCTTAGAGGTTAGATGATCAGAAAAATTTGATAGAAACATTTAAAAAAGTGTTGGCTTCTCGTATTTTTTCGTGATAGGTCTTGAGAAAAAGAGTGAGTGGATCCCCTTCATGCCTGAATATCTGATCAAAAAAATGATATTGCGTTGGAAAGTTATAAGGAACCTTCTTATAATCTCTTTATTCAATAATTATTATCACTACGCATCTTGAACTTTGTTAAGAGGAATCAAAATTAATGAAATGAGTAATGAAATGGAATAAAATAGCTGTATGATGATGATAAATATGAATAAGCTCCAAAAGCACACTCAACACGCCACGTGCCTGGAGGAACAAACAAAGGAATTCTTCCATCTCCTCTTGCTATCTCCATTTTGGAGCCGCGTGGTTCAGGCGATGCACTTTGACAGAGGAGGAATTAGCCGTCTTGCCACTTTCTCCGCCACTATCACTCGCTTTGCTGCTAAAACCTAAACATGCATCCAAAATTCCAGGCCCTTATTTTTGTTATTACAAAATTACAAGTTAAGCCCGATTGTTATTAGCGCTTAACCAGCTATTCCTCAAGAATCTACATATGTAAATATTTGACAACTCTTTATTAAAGTCTAAAATAAACACGATTTCGGAGTTTTTTTATACTTATTTAACAGTTATACTAAAATTTAAAAAGATATCGACCTTATTGAGAAAAAAAATTTGTTAACTTTAATTTATTTATCTTTCTTAGATATTATTCATGAGCTATTTTTATAGATGTACAGATACGAATAAATATTTGAAATTAAAGCATAAACACTGTAAAGCATTCAATTATTACGTTATTTCTCAACTTTGTGAAGCTTCGCAGTAAATTAATTAAGGTTGGCAGCATTAAAATTAGTAGTATTTTTCTTCATTTATTAATGAGCAAGTCGTGATTATTTTTAGTTCTGATTAAAAGATTTGACGTTTAGCACCAGGATCGTAGAGTAAAAGTAAATTAGTAAAAAAAGTAAAAGAATTAGCTGTTTCCGATTCTTGTTTTTTGCAATTATCTATACAGATAGCGATTCCGATACCTATTTTAATTTTAGTTTCGAAAATGATTATGTATAGCTCATTTTAAAAATCATAAACAGCGCATAAATTGACAAAATAGAATATTTATTCAAAAAAGTTTGATAAATTAAATGACTTTTATTATTTCATTATAATATTGATCTATTTATCAATTAAAATTAATAATAGTCAGGTTCAAATTTACAAACATTATTTTTCTCCGACTTTGCTGAGTGAATGAATTCTTCCAACTTTTTAGATTAAAATAAAATTTTGTTATTAGTTAAAAGCAAACTTATACTCTAAAATTTTCTTAAGAAAAGTGGGAAAAGATTCAAAATTGAATAAACTCGATATTTTTTGTCAGTGCTAATTATTATAGCAATATAGGCTTCAAAAACTGCATTTAGTTGTACTAGCAAAAAATTCCATGAAGCTCTGAATGCGACCAGGTTTGCCCGCCAAAGATATATACAATGACGTAGTCAATATTTTTATTTCAAGTTCCTGTAGAGTACTGAATTATTTGTATAAGTTTTCCGGGATTCACTGTCTGAATGAAAGTTAACAAAGTGGCTTCTTACAAACGCTTATTTGTATTAGCAAAGGTGGAAAAATAATAAAATTATTTATTTTTATAAAGAAAATAATTTTCCTGATGAATTAGATTTTGAAATTTTAATATTTACTTAAACATTTTTCCATGTTATGGGTTCATAGATTTCAATTTTGATTGCATTATAGAATCGCTATTTTTGTTTTTAGCCTTAGCAGAATGTAAACATGGCGATGGCGATTAATTGATACCTGCCTAGTAAAACGAAAATAATAAACGGGTTTACCACGGCCACTTTTCCAACAAGAGAGGGTCTAGCCGGTGTTGCAACTATGAAAACACATATAAAAAGGCTACCTAATTTTACATTTCAAAATTTCCCTATTTATTTCATCACCTATTTTAAAATTTCTTTTTCCATACCATTAAGAACTACTTCTTTCCATGTTAATTTTGGTGTACCCTTAGATTTACCTATAATTTGCTGTTTGTACGCTATATTAATTAACTCTTGAATTGGTCTTCTGTTTACACACCCAAACCACGTTTTTATTGATTTCAGTTAGGTACATTACATAAACTTATTATTTCATTGCTTAATTTGTCTTTCCAATTAGATTTGCAAATAATTCTTAACGTTCTCTTCTGCTATTTTTCAACTTCTTTTAACGCCCAACTTTGACTACTGTATACTAAACTACATCTAATAGAACTTTTATAACCCTTTATGTTTAAAGAAAAAGTATTATCACATAGAACACTACCTAAAGATTTATATTTCTTCCAACCTAGTTTTATTCTGTGTTCTACTGAGTTACTAAGGTAGAGGTAGAGGTACCCCGGGGTGTTACTAACACTACCTATCTGATCTATAACCTCTCCCAAGTAACAAAATTGATTAACCGTTTCTAGTTCTATATCTTTTATTACCAGCTCTTTTTTACTAATTTCAACTTTTAAAAATCTGTACAACTATAGTAGACTTAAAATTTTTAACTTTTAATAAACTACCTTACATCTTTTAATACTCCAATCTCAGTATTTTATACGATTCCAACGTTGTAACCAATACTTTGACGAAACTACATAGCCGCCATTTTACTTTATATCGTGTAACTATAAAAACTGTCGGAAACTTATGTGCCCAGGATATGATTAATCTCGTGCGCTTTGCAATTTGCAGTAGAGCGTTGAAGCTGAGTAAACTCGGGCAGTAAGTTCATTCGATTTTGGTTCGAAACACGTTATTGGAGACTTTAAACTTTTATCATATAACACATTGCTTTATGCCTAGTTATCATTTTATTTTTGCACAAATAAGAAAGTATATATGATGTTACATTTAGTTGACAAAATCTTTTTAAAAATTATAAGCAGCTTTAAATGAAGTTTCATGAAAAATCTAATTAATTATATTTCTGAAATAAAAAAAACTTGAAACAATTTTTTGAAAAAATTCAGTTCTTCGTGTTTTGTTGCAAAATTTGTCCAATACCAATAAATAAAAACTGTTTTTATTTTCAATTAAAATCATTTACGTTAAGCGTGTTACGAAGCCCTTAATTCGTTTAAAAGCACAAAACGACTGCTCATCATTGGATGGTGAAACAAACTGGAAAGATTGCAACGGAAGTTCATTTAAATTAATGTGAAATTCGTCTAAACGTAAATATTTCAAAAGTTGACTGATGTTCATTGTACTCTCTTTCCTGTATTTATTTGCAATCAGCCAAAAAATTTTAGAGCATACTTCAAAGCAAAACTTGGATTGCTCACGTTTCTTTGAATTCTTTCTATGTTTTCATCAGACATTGCTTGGCTTTTCGGGCGTACTCACATTGTCTTTTGATGTGTGCGCTAGCGTAGATATTTACTTTGTGTCGTAAAAAAATAAGGCATGCTCTGTTTGCAAAGAAGAGGCAAGAGTGAGTTCACTTCCAGAAATAATAATGGTTTCACTTTCAAGCATTAGTAGAGTGATTCTTTAAAATAGAAATCAAGCATTGTTAATTTGAAGGAAACATCTTGCTTCTCAATAAGCAATATTTTCCATACAATTCATGGCATATAAAAGATGAGATAGACCAAATGCCTTTGAAAAAATAATTTAGCATAAATTTAGTTTATGAATGGTATTGTTTTGTCTCAGATAAAAAAGTTATAGACAATAATTTGGAAATCTTTTTGAAAACAATGTGAGAAAGACACAAAACTACAAATACAAATCAATAAAACTTATAAATAAATTATGTTGAAGAAAATAGATCAAACATCTTGCTTGCAACACAAAGCACAAATGTCTAAAATTGATGACATCTTTCAATGACTATCCAAAATCGACCTTCACGAATGACCTTGAACTTTGTAACTCGTGGCATCATACATACAAAGAAGAGGAAAATAGCCAAAATGGTGGACACAAACAACTTAATGCCAAAGTAAGAATATAAATTTAGTTCATATCGAAGATATAAGTGCCAACAATAGGTTAGAACGAAGATCGAAAGGAAAGATAACACCTACCTATTCGCCAATGACTTGTTCTCCGCCTCAAGTTCCTGTATGTTGCGTTCTAATTGCCTAACTTTGAACCAAAATGATTTATTCTCATTTTGAAGCTCACGCAATTTTTCCTTGTAAGTTGATTCACAGTGATGCAGCTCCATCTCCAACTTTTCAATAAGTTTTCTAAAGAATAAGACTCTTGAAGTAATAAATACTTTACAAGCACAAGTCAGGATTACAATTCTTCGCCAGCACTATTTTGCATCATTACCACTTATAAAACTTTTTTCATTGCATATCAAAAGTTTTTTATTTAAAGGATATCAATATTTTTGCAGTCAATTTATTTAACATCCCCAGGTTTGTACTTTTTAAAAAAAGTAGAATTAGAACAAAATAGGACTAAAATAGAAAAAAGTTTGATAATAATTATATTTATTAAAAAGATTTAAATTTACGACTACTTTCCCAGCAAGCTAGGGTCTAGGCGGTTTTACAACTATCAAAATATATTTGTTTAATTTTGCATTTCCAAATTTCCCTATTTTGCTCGTCTCCAAATCAAATTTTTGGTCTAGCCTTACCCGGAATGAACATTTCATAATTCAAAGGCCTTTTTGATCTCCAAACCATCTTTGCCTTTGCTTTTCTAAAATATTATTTGTTTCATGAAATAAACTACCAACAAGTATTGTTTTAGGAAAAAGCTAAATTAGTAAGGGTAATTTTCGAAGCCATTTTTCATAGGGGGGCCTAGGCCCATGAGGCCCCCTCCCCCTTGGATCAGCCACTGCTTTCAAAGGCATTTTTTGTAAATAGAAATTATTGGTTTCGCTAAAAAGTTCTTCTATTTCTTTCAAATGATTGGCAGTTGATGTAGCAGATGTTTCATTTACAAACTTCTCATCAACCTCAACAAAAGCTTTATTCTCATAGGATTTGGGCGTGGTGAATTTGATTTAGAGAAACATCTCTATTATCAGGTTCACTTGAAATATTATCGATACTAGGTTTAGCATCATTGACATTGAGATCTGAAAAGGAAATTGGCGTGTCGGTCAGGGGAGTTTTTGTTTCCTCTTGAATCTTTGAAGTGGGTTTATCAGTAAGAACAAAATCGTCTTGATCGAGGTAGTTCTTTGAATCCTCTTCATCTATCGAAGTATCTTTACTTGCCACTAAATTTTCGTTGGAAACATTTTTATCAAGAATTTCCTTGGTGTGTTCAAGTGAGGTATTTTCATTTTCAGCATTCCTTTCTTTTGACTCAGGTGGATCCGCGTAGCTTTTATCTATAAAAATAATATTAACATACTTGAATATTTAAGAACGCGTTAAACAACATTTCAAAAGATTAAGAAGTAAAATTAAAATTTTGAATTAGAATTTTTAACTGCTATTTAAGCATAATTTTGTTTTCAAAAAACGGATATTCTTTTTATATATAGTTTTTTCAAAGAATTCAGCTATAAACTGCCATGCTATCTTTTTAGAAAGAAAACATTCAGTATTTATATTTAAGCGGCTATTGTTCAGGCATCAAGAAGGGAATGTGTCAATACTTTCAAAAGAGAAATGATTGGCTAAAAAGTGATATTGACACCTAATATCGACGTGTTAGCAGTCAGAGAACGCTTATAAATTAGGTCATAATCAGGGCGAGTAAAAGTCAATAAAGTCAACTTTTATTTCCGTTTAGCAAAAACGCTTTGAAGAAGATCTTTACTTGTTTAGTCTAAAAATTTTGAACTAATTTCAAATTTTTAAGTCAATCAAAGTCAATTTTTGGAGTTTAGGTCAATAAAGTCAATTTGTTATATTTAACACTTTTTAATTCATTGTGCCTAAAATTGTTATAAGCGATACATACAACAATTCTTCTTTATATCTAGTTGGGCTTTTTTTCATCTAATAAAAGGTTTTACTGTAAAGTTTGCCTGACTGAGGTTACATGAAAAAGTTTTTTGTAAGACAAATTTTTTTGTTGACAAACGCGGTTACATACGATATATCCGCTGCAGAAGTTATGGAATTTTATTCCCAAACTTTTTTATCATTGCATGTTTTTCACATCCTTTACACACGTTTACCTTAAAAGTTAAGTTATCCTGCAAAATTGTAGATTACCGGCATTAAATCATTCAAAATTAGTAATAGAAAAAGAAGTTCTCTTTTCAAACCTATCGGCAACACTTCAGTACCAATTGTAACGAAATTGACAAATTGGTCCAGCAGTGAAGAAATTAATTATAAAGATGATGGAATTTTATTGCCAAATATCAAGAAATTGTTAAAAAAAGAAAATCTGTGTCAAAACTTGCTAACAATAATTAGAGAATATTCACGGTTCTCGCAGTACTTATCCCAAATTACAAAATTGTCAAGTTTTAACTTTAGAAGTAGAAAGATCTTTTTCTAAACTCAAAAAAACTACTAGAAAATGATCGAATTTTAAATCAGAAAATGTCATTAATTAAATGTTGTTGTATTACAAAGTCATAGATTATTTGAAATAATTTTCAATACTTTCTCTAAAGTGTTATAGTTGTTCAATTCAATGAAACTTTAAAAAGTCAATAAAGTCCATTTTTCTCTGAGTAAATGTCAATTTTTTCCATTTTTTTGGGTCCATTTTTCCTCGCCCTGGTCATAATACTATTATATATAATTGATATGAGTTTGAAAAAACTTATGCAGCATTAATTCTCAAAAATGTTTTTAATTTAAGTTAATTAAAAATCCATTTTAAGATAAAATTATCATATAAAGAAGAATATGATTGCGCGATGGGAAATAGTATTAGTCCATTCAAAGCTAGAAAAAAAATATGTGTATAAGAAGTGACGTATGCACTTTTCGGTTTTCACTAAAACAATTTTACTATAATTAAAATTTAATAAACTATCAAAACTAAAAATCATTTTTAAAAAATGAGTATACATTTTCCCAGTGATAAAAAAAATAATTACCTAGTTTACAGGTAAAGCTTTTTGAGATAAATATAATGTTTACTTTTACCTTATTATTTCTTAAGAACAACAAAATTTTATAAAAATTTAGGAAAAGCCCAGGAAAGCTTTAAAACTTATCAAAAATAAATCTCTCCAATTTACGAAGTCTGAATTCATATCTTTGTAAGTAGGTGTTATCACTTTTAGATTTTAGTGCCTCTTTTAAAGAAAGTAAAAAAGAAGACTTACCCAATTTTTGCAATTAGTGTGTCAAAGTATCCAAGAGTAGGAATCAATTTTGCGGTTTACGTCTGAAATTATTCTCCTTCAAATCATACCATATGTAATTATCATCAATCTCATTTAAATATATATTTTATATTAGATCTCCATTTTGATTTCATTTTTCGACTCAGTTTTCGTAATTAGAATGTGAAAATGTGGATCAAATTTGGTAGTTTCGCGTGAAAATTTTGTTTAAAAAACATTTATTCACTTTTTAAATAAAATATTTTAAAACTAAATTGACCATGCTGTTACCATTTTTGGCTAACTTTTGACCATTACTTTGAAGAATGCGTCAAAGTGGAAATAGAATTAGTTACATGCATGAAAATTATCTCATAAAAATACTTTCATATTTTAAATAAAATATATTTTTATTACGACGGTCACTTCAAAAACAAATTCGTGAAAATATTCAATTTTCTTAAAAAATTCAAACAAAAAAATTCGTTTATTACTATTAAATTTTTGATTAATGATAAATTTCTCGCTAAAAATATCCTTCAAATTTAAAATAATTTTAAAAATAACATCGTACATGTTTTTCACATTGAAATGAGAAGGCGTGAGCATAAGAAAAATCAAATAGTAGCTCGTAAAATGCTTTTATATTGTTAATGTTGTAGTGCTTTGAGGAGTTATAGAAACAAGTATGTAAAAATCTAGTAGCTGAAAAATACACTGAATAGATACAACTATGCTAAAAATCAATAACCGATCAACGTAGTTAGTATATCATCAAACGCTAGCAATATTTGCTACCCTCAAAACATAGGATCATTGGTAGAGTAAGATAAGAAAAACCACGGGACCTGCTATTTATATTGATTTTCATCAAAAAACATTACTTCTATTGCATTAACAATTCTCCTTTTTGACAAGTTTTCATTGATTTTCAAACGAAATAAACAGCAGAAATGGTCATGCTTTTTTTTTTGAAAATCAATCAAAAACAGTTAAATTGCATGCACACAAAACAAATATATAAAATAATTTCAACTAATCAAAATGCTTCCAGTTTAGACACACACACAGACATTTGCTTATTATTATAAGAATAAGATAGCCGGTCGAGGTATTATCCACTCAAAGGCGGGGTATCATGTGAGCCAGAAATTTCACACTCATTGTGGCCTGATTTAAGATGATGGTTTCATCCTTAGCCAATAGGCTGGAGGTGTACTTTGTTCTTATGGACAGCTCTCTCCACTTTGTTTGTTCAATGGATGTTTGGCTAAAAGATTAAAAGTCTCCATAGGATTAAACACTCTGGTGTCGCCATCTTATTTCCACATGTGAATGGGCGGACGCTCGTAGCGAGTTCATGCGCTCTTTGACAGGTCATGTTTTTGGTCCTGCAGGGTGTCCACTCACCCTCCTAATTCAGTTCTGCTTGATTGGGTGCTGATTTAGTCTCCGAGCAGTCGACAAGCTGTGCAAGGCAAGGTCGCTCATTTCCGTGAGATGGCAAAGCCATTCGCATACTTCGACTTACCGTATTTCCCCACGTATAGTGCGCACCCGTGTATAAATATACGCTCTTATTATTTAGTTTTTAAAAAAGAACGAAATTCCCTATATCTATCTATGTATAATACGCATCGACATTTTGATAGAGAGAAAAATTCTATCATAGATCACACACTGAAAAAAATTTGACTCATATAAAGCATAGACGTAGTTACAATAATGCATAAATGTATATTTACCCATACAACACGTACATGAGACAGCAGTATTATTATTATCAGCTCTGAGGGTATATTGGTAGAGTGTACGATAAGAAGTACATAGAAAGTACAATAAGTGCATAATTTCCGGTTGCGTGTGTGGGGATAATCAGGCAGTCTAAGAAGAGGTTCATCATTCATTTTTGCTTTTTTTTATCTTGAAAGTTATCATGCCTTCTACGATAGTTCTTTTAAACTTCAAGTCATTGAATATGCGGAATTGAACAGTAATAGGCCTGCTGCACGTAAATTTACATTAAATGAAAGCAATACAAGGATGTGGAGAAAAAAATAAAGCTATGTTGAGTAAAATGCCTAGAAAAAAACGCGCTAACAGAGGTGCAGCAACTTATTACCCAGAAATGTAAAAACAGTTAGTCGAGCATATTGCTGAGTCTCGTGAAAAGGGTTTTGCATTGAACACAATTCAAGTACGCATTAAAGCAAAATCAATTGCTAATGAAGAATTTTAAGGCCTCAAGTAACTGGTGTTATAGGTTTATGGCGCGTCACAAGTTATCGATGCCTTGGAGAAGCCATATCGCGCAAAAACTACCTGATGACTACGAACAAAAGATTACAGCATTTCAACGATTTCTCTCATCAAGCGACGTAAAGAACTGAACCCACCTTCGTCATTAATTGGTAATGCTGATCAAACGCCTCTTACCTTTGATATCCCGTCAAGTTATACTATGATAGTCTACTATTGAAAAAAAGGCGCGTCTAACATAGCCATTCTTTCTACAGGTCACGAAAAAAGCAGATTTACAGTGATGCTGACATGCATGTCTGATGGCACAAAACTTCCCCCTTATATTGTATTCAAAAGAAAAAAGCACCTAAGGCAACTAAGTTTCCAAGTGGTGTTATCGTGCGCTTCCAATCAAAGGGATGGATGAATGATGAATTAATGAAAGATTGGGCCGATGTTGTATGGGCAAAACGTGTTGGAGGGTTGCTAAAAAATAAAACTATCTTGCTTATTCTTGATGCTTTTAGGTGTCATAGAAATCTCCAATTTCTAAAGCATTTACATAAACATCACAAAACAGATGTTATTGTCATTCCAGGAGGTATGACGTCAATACTTCAGCCCATAGACGTAGGAATTAATCATCCTATGAAGTCACTCCTCAAAACAAAATGGCAAGAATGGATGCAACATGGAAAAAAATCATACACAAAAGGTGGTCGCACTCGTGCTTCTGATTTAATAACTGTGGCTCAATGGGTCAAAGAAGCATGGGATGAGTTAAAACCTAGCATCATTATAAATTCATTTAAAGGTTGCTCAATCTCAAATGCTATGGACGGAACAGAAGATGAGCTTTTCATAATCCTTATCCATCCGTGTTCTTCTTCTTGCTTTTGTCATTCCTCTCCTCATTCAATTGAAGACACGTAATAATTTGTCTGAATAATATAGATACTCACCATGAAGGATATCATAACAATAATTTTATTTATAAAAAATATATTGAAAAAATTTCAACGAAAAATGTGTGGATAAACTATATTTTTTGTATATAAATTATTGTTATAATCATGTGAACCAGAATTCACACTCATGATTGCCTGTTTTCCCCACACTTCCACCCATGCAATAGGAACTACTTTTTACTTGAATTTATCTTATTATACTTGTTCGATTTTGTTGAATCTTTTGTTCTTTTCTTTTTCTTCATTTTGGAATTTCTATTCTTCTAATTTTGTTCTTTTTTTATCTTTTTATATTTACTTTTCATCTCTTTTCTTTTTGTAATTCCACTTTGTTTAGTAGAGAACTAGCTTTTCTTTTTTATTTTTGCTTTTTATCTTACCATAAAGTGCAAAAAATCTAATAAAAGTAATCTTTCATGATTTGCATAAAAAATTAAAAACAGAAAATAGCTCCAGCAACTGATTTCATGTGTTTTTGATTCTTGTAAAAATATTTTATTGTGCTTGCTTTGGTAAATTCATGGTATACTAATTTTTTATTCGAACCTTTAGTTTTCTCTCTCCCTTTGTAGCATCTTCATAGTATTTGGTATTTATAAAAGCCAACTTGCAAAAATTGAATTTTCACAACTTCTTGATGCAATTCATTCTAAGCGCAGACAAATGCTTTTGGAGAAAAAAAGTGAATATGATAAAAAACAAACTAAAAAGTTTCAAACGACCATGAAGAAAAGAAAATGGCGATAGATAGAAACAAATGGGCTAAAAACTTATTTTTAAAAACAAAGAAAGAAAAAACTATTCTTCAGAGTGGTCACACAGTTGTTCCGACAACGGACACTGTGAAAAATATGGATGTCATTTGCAACATCAAAAAAAATATCAGAAAGATGGAAGAGGTTAAAATCAGACACGAAGTCAAATTTTAAATAAAAAGACTGTATACAAAAAGAAGCAAAATCTTAACAAATTTGAGTTAAAAAAACTTAATTCTTTGAAGAAAGACAAGAATACTTTTGTTACTGCAGCTGACAAAGGCCATTGTTTCGATAAACTTGAGAGAAGAGCTTATGTAGATAAAGCAAAAGATATACGCTCAGATAATTTTATTTTTATAAAGTTTTAAATCAGAAACAAGATCCCCCTAAAAAGCTGAGTCTGAATTAAACAAATTTCTTTATAAAGCTTTTTCCAACTTTCCCAGAATCTATTTGAGGGTGAATAATTTATGCATTTACATTAAGTTCACTTATGAAGTAGAGTTCAACTCAAATTTTGTCTTCCTAGATACTTTAGTTAATAGAAGCAAGAATAACAATTTAAAGTTCAAAATTACGGTATTTAATGACTATTCGGATGCTAAATATTTTACTCATGAAAATAATCCTAAAAAGTCAGTAATAAATTTACCTTGTATACAACCATATTTTCAAAGGATATAGAACATTTTGTCTTCTTACATTATAAGTGTAATCGCGACACCTAGTAGATCTTTAAAGTCTTTTTCCAATAACAATAATGAAAGTGTTTTAAACTCAAAAAATGTAATATCAAATTAAATGCAAAAGTTGTAGTGGAGCATGCGTTGGATGTGTAGGGCAAAAAGTGAACCAAAGACTACAATAACACAAAAGCAAAATTAACGCGAACAAAAAATGAAATCTAAAAAATTTCAGATTAAAATGTTTGGGTATAAAATTACTGAACACATGAACGTATTTAACAAAAAACTGAAGTACAAAATTTAGTTTTATATGAAGTGGTGTTTTCAATTAAAAATAGAAATTTTACCTATTTATCACAGTCAATTTATGAATTGATTTCTATTGGTACACCTATACATTTATTAGTCTTTGCTTTCACATATAGTAAGTAATATGCGGATACTTTACTAACATTACATATTGTTACTGTTAACACATATTTTGAACACTCATTGTTTCCTAATGATACCCTCCAGCTATTGTCTAACATTTAACGATAACTTACATGCTTTAATTGTCTCTTTCTGGTAAAAGTTTAAATAATAATCAATAAAAATATTTTCCCTAAATTATTCGCTTTCATTCTTATAACTATTAGTTGGTTCAGATGAAAAATTCATGTTCAATCTTCAAATCTTTACAGTAAGTAAATTTTTCCTTTTTCCATGATTATTTATTGAAGTATGTGGAAATTATTTCAAGGAAATTGGGAAAAGTAAAACACTATCGAGTATGATAGTTTTTAGTGCTGCTAGGAGGGGTGGCAGAATGTAGAAAACTATACTCAAGGGGGTAGGTGGAAATAGTTTTCACTATAAAATTGAATTGGTATCAATACTTAAATGTAGTATAGTATCATATACATTTGAAAGTATTTTGCTATATATATTTATTTGGATTAACTCTAGAACATGGTCAATTGACCCTAAAAGATAAAATAAAATAGAATTAACAATCACTAAATTCGGCTATCACAACAAAATTTTTTAAGAGATTACAAACAAAATTAAACTTATATTATATTTATTAGATCAGAGATATTTTTTATTTCTTAGACATAATTTAAGTTTAATTTTAATGTAACCTAAAAATATTTGAAAGTTTCGAGTAATTTAAATGACACTAACACCCAAAAGACATGGTTGGTTGGTTGGTTTGAGATATCAAAGCACTTTCAGCCGTAAGGCTATATGCTCGTATTATGCTTAAAAAAGTAAAGGATTGCTTGAAATTTTCATTGAGAAGTTCATTTGTGCTTGAAATTAGAAAACTTATCAAGTGTAGTAGAAACTGGTTTCATGAACACAAAAAAGATGAGTGAAAAAAACATGGAAGGCATTTGTAGCTCTTATTGATGGTTTTTTGGGAAATAGAAAAGATGAAAATTATGTAAGTTTGGTTGAAATTTTAATAGAAAGTTTTTGCAATTTAGGCTGCAATGAGCGCGAAGTTACATTTTCATTCCTGAAAATCTTGGAGCTTAAAGTGACGAGCACGGAAAAAAGATATCAAGGTAGGTGGAATGAAAAAATAGTGGCAGACTAGTGTTGGAGTATTCAAAGAGACGATATAAAAGCTAAATTTTCTGGAAAATAACATAAAAGAAAATTCGTTATAAAAAGCTAATTCAAATAAAATTTACGTATTTTTTCATTGTTTTAAAAGTATATGTTTTTGTATATACTTTTATAACCAAAACATTAATAATCATATATAGCAACCTCAAAATTAATATGCTCAAAAATTTTTTGAAGCAATATGAAAAAAATAAAAGCACTCAAAAGGAAGTTATTATTAAAACAATAGAAAAGAGTCAAAAAAGTTAGTCAGCAAATTTAGTGTTGACCTGTGATAATTAAAAAAAAACGGCTGAACTTTTTGTTAAAATATTTGCATAAAAAAAGAAGAAAACGAGGGATCCATTATGAAACCCAGAGAAAAAGATCATTTCAATCTAATTATTTCCAACAGAAGGTAAGGCATTATATTTGAAAATCCGAATTTGAATTCCATTATATTGAAGCTGCCAGAACGTATCTTTACACAAAATTGAAGATTTAGATGTGGTATATGAAAATAAAAACTTTCATTGTATTAGATGTTCACAACAAAGTTAGCTATATTTTAACTACTGAAAATGCAGGAGATGAAGTTAATGAAAAATGTAAAGATTTAAAATACCACTCAAAATTTATGAAACTCATTGAGAACTGATGAGTTTCAATTATTCTGCTTTATCGCATTTTCAACTTTGTAATCAATTAGACTTTTCTCAAAAAGGGTAAAAAGATCCTTACGTCTACAACTTTTGGAAAATAATCGTAAAGTTTCAAACATCAACTCTACTCTAACCTTATATCAACGATTTTTATTAGCACTATCAGAAAATAATATTCCTAGACTTAATATAATTTTGGAATCTATATTTAAAAAATATTGAAAAATATCAATGCGTATTTCCGAGTGTGTCTACAGTTTATAGAATGTGTAAAAACTACAAGTCAATTGTGTCCTCTGTGAAAAATTCTGCTGAAGAATGTCTAAGAAAGAATTTCGAATTGAAAAGAATTTACGCTGTGTCGCTGTAAATTGATGAACATACTTGGAGCCTACGATTTCATAAAATCCGAAAGATAATAATCTGTGATACGGTTTATGTGAGCAACATGCGAACGAGTTTGAAAAATATTTCATTTGGTTGTTGTGAAATAAAAGATAGTTAGTGCTCATATCACTTTATCTTTATCTATACAGCACTCACCTCATTCCCACAACAAAAAATAAATAGCCTATTCAAGATAAAAAACAAAAAAAGACATTTTCCTTCCGCTCATTGATTTGAAATTATGACCCTACAATTTACATAGATGGAACAAAAATATTCAAGTCGACCTGCTTGAAGAACATGTTAAAAAAAAGGCATTAGATAAAGATAGACTGAGAAGAATTAAGGGTCTGATAGAGAAAGAAAAATACGGACCCGAACGAAGAAGAAACAGGCGATAATTATGTATACAATAACGATGGTGTGATTATTGAAAATAAACTTTCTATTTATATGATTGAGAAAATTTTCAGATGAAAAAATCAATTTGCTTTTGTCGAAACTCAAACTAAAAAGTATTAATAATGAAAGATTGCATTGGATAGAAAACTCTAATGAAGAAATTTCGGTATCATCTGCGTCAATTACCCCAATCAAACTTCTTATTGAAATGAATCCTCCCGACCAGTGCAGTAAATTTTATTTTCCCAGAGAATTAGGATTCTTTTTTCAAGAAAATAAGGAAAAAAGTAGTTAAACATACTTCCCAACATTATCTGAAAAAAAAATGAAAATATTTAATCTGTTTGTCGCTTTTGTGGCATATCAAAATGAAAAGATGTGTAGATGTCATTATATAAAATTTTATAATTTTTCTGAAATTATTTTTTGAGTTTATTGTTTTAATCAATTTTCAAAATTCCCCTCTGCATATAGATGTATTCGGAAAGGACTAAGACACTTGAATTGAATTCAATTGATTTGCAAATTCGAATCCACAAATTTGTAATTTTAGGATCGCAACTCAATTTATGATAATGTTTAACACTGATTATGGCTTCGCCTATTTATAATTTAAAATTATGAAACATTAACTTTTCGGTTGGATACTTTAAATTATGTAAACTAACTAGTTAGATTTTAATCCATATAACTAATGATGTTGCAACGTAAAATATTTGATCTATTTTTCTTCAACAAAAGTTATTACATTTTATTGATTTGTATTTGAACATAATTTAGTGTCTTTCTTTCATTGTCTTTAACAAGATTCCAAATTATTGCCTATAATCTTTTTATCTAAACTAAAATAAAAGCATTTAAAATGCAATTCTGTTAATCAGGATCAATTCTGATGAAGCAGGAAGAAGGAAACGCTTTGAAGATATATAAACATTTTATTATTGTCATAAATTTTCACAAAAACTATAATAAATTATACACATATTCATAAATTTACTCTGTGGGTTAGAAGTTTTGGATAAATATTCATAATTTTAACAGAGAACAATTTGGGGCCACTCTCACACCCGCGTTCTTCTATCGCGCAATGGGTGTGTATGCGAGAATGCGCTTAGGATGATTGTGAAGTGACCTTGAGCGAACACGAAGGATGTTTCCTATGCACGCGACATCGTGGGTGCCTTCTTTTTGAGCTTATAGGAATAGAGGTGGCCGGAAGCATTTGAGCCATCGTCATTATCCAGCGCATCACGGAAATACGAGGAGTTGTTGTCGCTAGCAGTGCTGCCTTGGGCGCACTTCTCAAAAAGACCCTTCGCTGTGTCTGTAAAGTTGATTGCTGTGCTAAGCATTGAGCTGATTTCCGTGAACTCTTCAATCAAGTTCTTACAACGTTGACTGTTCGCCTTAAACAAACAGGTATAATACATATTGCATCATCATATAAGAACCTGAATCCAACAAGCCAGATTTTAACACAACTGGGCTTACAGCATAAAGACTATTTTGAATATTCATATTAATTACAATTAAAAAACTATCCTCTGTGTTTTTCTCGACAGAAGCATCTGGCATAGAGCCGGGACAAAGCTTATAAATTTGTGCAATTTGATTAGAAATTTAAGACGGTTGCCTTCATGTACTCATGATCAACGAATACGAATCGTTACAATTATTTGTTACATTACTCAGAATTTGAAGACAAAAGGACCTTGATATTAAGAACAGCTAAAAGAATAGAATTTTAAAAATTCTCCTGACTGGTGTATGGATAGAATAATAATTAAAGCAGTTCCCGCAATTTTTACAAATTGTGTACGATATGCCCTGGTAGATCACGATGCTATACCTACATCTATGCCGTATTGCCAAATAGCAAACAGCTTACAACTGACAAGTTGTTTTCCTGGGGGTGTTATAATAAATTTTAAAGAACAACCACGAATACTTATCTGTGCAGTTTCCAGAAACTGGTCCAAAAAGGAAAATACAGAAGTTTGACTTTCAAAAGCATTAGCAGGCCCCTGATGTTCAGGGAGCTTTCTAAGATCTTGAGAAGAAGCATGTCGAGTTTGGATTACTTTAAAGATTTTTATATCGAAGGGCCATGCTAGATATTGTTTTGAATATGCACGCAAGAACAAGCAATGAACTCCATAGTAGAAATAGTACAGTCGAAGCATGGCAGCGGCACTTTATATCATTTTAAAATAGCTTCTTATCAAGTCATCTGGAAGTTTATGAGTTTCCTCGTACGAAAAACTTTCCAAATGTTCAAATAAATCAAATTATTGCTGATCTAGCTACTGAAACAAGGAGAAAGAAATATAGTAGCTTTTTAAACCCTAATTTTTACATAAAATATGCTCAACTATTTTGTTTTAACCCATTAAGTACCATAGAAATCAGACGATATCTAAAAAACGCAGACGTTTTATATTCAAAGTCATTGAAAAAAGCAGACGAAGATGAAATTACTTATGTTCCCAAATGGGAGCATTGAGACTTAATGGGTTAAAGAAATTTTATTACTACATCTTCAACGTGTAGAAGTTAGTATGTTTTTAAAGGACAATTCTATCACAGGAACTTATAGAACGGATGATTTATCTTTGGGGTATTTTGTACTTTAATATTACAACGATGGCAAAGGTTTTCTCAGGGCTGTAATATCGTGGTGGGTTGGCACTTGGGATGTCAACTGTCAGTTATTTTAAACTGTCAAATATCATGTCCGCGCACAGTCATGCCAAGTTTTTATAAAACAACTATCCAATTTATGCTTGCACACAAACTTAAAATCTTTATATACTGATGTAATATATCATTGTAATTAGGTGTATGCTGTCGGCATAGAACACGCTTGCATATAAATACTGTAGCACACTCATCTTTATCTTTACCACGGTGTAATTTTGTCGAAATTTTCTAGTCTTTCAAATCAACCACAACTGATGAGGCAAGTTTGCAAAAATAATTTTTTTTTATCTTCCATAAATTTAAAATCGCCGCACAAGAACAAACCCCATTTGATTATTCAAACATAGCTGAAGTAAATCTCTTTGCTGCTACTAGAGTTAGAAATCCTGAATTTTGCCAACGTATCAAACCTATTGCACGAAATTTTAAAAAGAAAAATGGGAAAGCTTTCGAATTTTTAGGCGTTTATTGTACATTGTGATCATTTTAAAAATACCAAAGGCGTGAAACGACACATGGACAAGTTTGATAAGGATTTGGTTGATTCTTACTTAGTTGATAAAAACAAGTCTACAAAGAGAAAGCTTAACACAATGCAAACTTGTTTTTGCAAAAGAAAAAGATATTAAAAAGCGAAAGGATTTTGGATCAAGCTAAATTTGATAAATTAATAGCACGTTGGACTGGAACCGCTTTACGACCTTTTAGCATCGCTGAAGATCAAGAGTTACAAACATCGTAACATTTGCTCCTTCCAGTAATGGAAAAGTGAAAACGCCTCCAAGAAACACAAATAAAGTAAATGTAATCAAATTGGCGGATGAAGTTAGAAGGAAAATGAAAACTGATATTTCATCTAATTGTAGTGTATGGCAATGAATAGCACGAACGTCTTTTATAACATTAACTTTTGGGATGAAGAATCTAAAATAAAAGTTCATGCAGCAAATCATTCTAGAGTAACGAATGAAGCCGCTGTAAACATAATAACTATTACAGCGTATTAATGAAATAAACTTTTTGAAAATATTTCCTATAAAAGATAATCGCATTCAAATTTGTTTTTTAGAAAATAACACGTTTTCACTTGAACGTAAAAGTCTTAAAATTCAAATTAACTCTATAATATATAAACAAGGCAGTTTTGGACAGTTAGGTCAGGACAATTTCAATTTTAAGATCTGGCAGGTGGACCGTGATCTGAAAAGTCTTGACAGTTGACATCCCTATTTGGCACATTTCAATGCAAACACATTTGGAAATGTGTGTGTGGATGAGGATTGGAACACGTTCAACCTGCTACCCATGAGATAAAAGTGTTCGAAAAAACTTACCAAAATTTTATCTATGATATCATTGCATGTCGCTTTCATATCCTTTTCTTCCTCCTCTCGATGTAAAAGGTTGAGAGATGATGATGCTGTTGCTAAGATGGCATTTAAATCTTCTAGATGATTTTCTGTGCAAACTTCATTCAAACTCTGAAAATAATTTCAAATGAATGCATTTGAATATAAAATGGTCGCACACTAAATGAGGAGCTCCTTTTAGATTGCACTAGAGAGAGCTTAGAACCTGCTCTTGAACCGCGTTGACATCCACGGAACAGGGGCATGCCGCATGTCTGAAGAGAAATGATTTTGCTGCCTTGAACCAATAGTTATAAAATATACCAGGTTTAGAAGTCAAGACTTTTTTTTACTTTTTACAATGAATTAAACTCGCATTACACAGAAACTAGTGGTACATCTTCCAAATCCTAAAGAGTATGAAGACGTGAGACGTCTCTTCATAATTTTTAAGCATTTTATACCGGCATTCATGTGTGTAAATCATTGGTAATATTTAAATAAAGAACAGATTGTAAGAATTTATTTACTTTTTATAAGAAAATTTGCTTGGTCTTAAAAATGTTCTTTTTTGATAGTCAACTACAAAAAATTCAAACAATCTCACTTAGATAAGTAAACCAAAACCTTAATGAATGGAGATAACAAGTTGCATGCAATAAATTAAATTTTTAAATAAAATAAGTTTTAATTAAATTGCAGGAGCCAACAAAAAGATAAAGCAAAGCTCAACTGACACAACATTTGAAAACACAAACACATAAATCGCGATTGTTCTCAACAAAAGAATTCGGAGGTACAATATATTTTCAACTTTTGACAGATAAATCAAGTTTTGTTACCCTCATATCATTTGTTTTCTCAATGAAATACAAGTCATTCGTTAGTAAATGATTTGTCCGTTGAAACAAAGTTTAACAAGAAAAATCATGATAACTAGGCGGTTATTATTAATGAAGATAAATGGACTTTTAAAGGGTAATTCGCATTTCCATAGCCATGCTTGGAGCCGGGCCCCTCCATCTATGTTACAAGCCTCACCAAAAAAAAATTAAAATTTATAAAGTAAAAAATGAAATAATGAATTTGTTTTTGACAACAATATGCTTATTCTTACAATACTAAAGAAATAAAAAATGTAGAAAGATTCTTGATATTTTTGGTAGTGGCGACCAAGTAACAAGAAAGTAAATTTATAACAAAAAATATCAGTAGAGTGGACTGAGAAATATAAACCTTGATAAAAATCTTAAATGACAAAGAAATAGAAAGATAGGCAGAGAATAAAGTTGTTATAAAAAGCATTTGTTACTTTAAATTCAGACAGAGTTAGTGGGTAGGAATATATCGTAGTGCCCTATTTGGCTACGTTACTTCAGGTAACTACTTATAAAAATGACTATTTTAAATAAGATGCAAAGCAAACAAATATAAAAGATCGATACTTCATTCAAAGAAAGAAAAGGGGTGAGGTGAAAACGTTTGTGTTTGAATGCACCAGGTCATAGATTCGTGGTTAGAAAACTTACAAATTGATTGAACTGGGATGCGAGCATCCTTAGCTTAGAAGAGTTATTGATCAGGCATAGAAAGGTGTTCTTGTTTTTGGCGAACTTTGCATTTGAAAAGGGAGCGCTTTTTTTGGAGAAGGAGGAATTGTGGGATGAGGAAATGCGTGAATGAGGATAATTGTTGGAGTTAAAGATGCCGCTGCTGCTGATAGAATTTTTAGAAAAGGCTTTTACATCTTCTGGACTGAGGAAGTGATTTGAGGGTTTCGTACTCCAGGAAGCGTGATAAAAGTTAAGTAAGTTGGATATGAATGGTCGGCGATGCATAGAACACCACTTCACTCCATCTGCATCGACAAAAGACTCTTCTAGGATATTAAGCAAACAAGTTATGCTATTTGTGCTAAAGATTGACTAACAGATTGCTAACAAGGATTAACACAATTCATATATTTTAGTTTGGAAATCAACAAACCCTGCACCCCCATCAAATTGAAAATGTGCGCCCCTACAATTAAATTTTTTAACCAAAATAAAATAGCTGATATGAGTTTATTCATTCAATAAATAATGACACATATTCAAAGTGATTAAAGTTATTAAATGATAACAAAATGAGTATTTTGTTTAAAGGAAAAAATTGATTTAAATTAAAAATCCTTCAACATGCGTTATATATAATAAAAAAAGACCAAGCGATTACTATTATTTTTTTCATATAATTTCGCGTTTTTTAATGCTTTTTCAGCCTTATTCCTTCTATATTAACCTAGGCGACAATTTTATCGCTTAATTTTTATATACAATGCGTAAAGTCATTCATACATGTATTTTATATGCATTTTACTATTTTTGGAAGTCTCCTTTCTGAATTGCCTCTTTCATTGAGTAGCAAAATAATTTAAATTTAAAAAATAGACGATATTTATTCTTAAATTTTTTAAAACAGATATTATACATTTTTTAGCTATATAGCAACTAGGTAACTTTTGACACCCATTATTATTATTATTATTATATAAAATCAGTAATATTAATAAAGTTTAAGACGGCGTTGCAAGAAAGTACATATATATTTGAGCGAATTTTATGCAATATCAAAATTCGAAATTTTCATATTTTGGCGCATAATCCTTTCAGATCGAAGTTTTTTAAAACGAATCTTCTGCTTATTTTTTCCAATGATTTTTTATAGGACAACGGTGTCCTAGTCCGTCTGAAAAGGATAAAAACATTTCCGACATAATGGATCACGAATGACCAACAAAATAAAAACAAAGCAGACTTTAGTAATTTCTATTCAACTTCATTGTCTGCTTAATTTTTGAAAAGCAATGCATGAAAGGGAATACTGTAGAGTACTTTCACATTCTCGAATTATGTTTTAAAGATAATTGAGTGAATAAACATTTAAAAGAAATTGAGATAGCTCGCCTAAAAAATTTACCTTTTTGTTTGCTGAGCATTTAATATCCAAATTAATTTGGTGAATTCAAATTCTAGCGAAAATTTCTTACTTTACAAGTTATCTTGGATGACACAAAGTTCAAAGTTTCAATACCTGGTGAAGTTGGAAAATTCATGGCGCCTTTTTCGTGAAATTCATTTGCACGCAAAGAAAGGGGCTCGTCCTCATCTTCTTGGTCGTCATACTCATCAGCATTCAATGCTGACCGGTGAGCGCTTTCTTTGACGCTGGGATAGGACACGTTATCGTTGCTGCTGCTACTGCTACTGACTTTCTTCTTGATTCGTTGACTTCGCTTCAACGTTAAAATCTTCTTCGGCAGAGGCTTCATTGATTTTCTCACTTTGCTTGTGGTAGAGAGTGAAGAAGAGTTGGTGGTGCCAGAGGATAATTTTTTGCGCTTCCCTTGGGGACTTCTCACTAAAATGCATTCAATGTATATAAGATATAAAAGCGTCTTTTCAACAACTGAAAGGTGTTATCTCCTAAAGCTAATAAATCTGTATCCTTGCTCATCTTTCGTCGTTAAACCCTTTAAGAACTTGAATTTTTAGGACTAAGCGTGTACTTTTTTCGATCAAAAGTTATACACCTAAAGCAGGTGATTCTCCTTTCATGGTCCAGCGATGTCACAATGGGCTTCAAAGGTTAAACATGGTTCCCAAAGTTGGCAGTAGCGGCTTCAAAGGAGTTTTGAAATTCTTAGGGAACGGAGTGAAAAGCTAAGATTAATAAGTATTAATTTTGGATATCAAAAAGTTTAATTATTATTTACCCAGCATTAGGAATAGAACCAAAATACTTTGGATTCAGTGTTGTAAACAAATTTTAAGTAATGAGAGACATTTATGTCAATAATTATATTTCAACAAATCAGAATGCTTCCAGCGACAAACACACGCACGTATAGACGCTAGGCTATTATAATACAGATAAGGGAGGGGTGTTTATTTAAAGTAATATCGTCTGATGGGCTGTTTTTAAAATAATATCGTTTAGTTAGTTTGGCGCATAATCCTTTTCTTTAAAACAGATATTATACTTTAATATTAAAAGTTTGGGAAACACTTCTAAATTTTCTCATGTAATTTTTTTTTATACAACTTAAAACAGGTTATTTTATTTTATCCGATATCAGCGTTGTCCCATTGTGCATGAAGAGTTAAAACAATAAATTTTAAAGGATTCTTACAAACTGCAAAACCTAACAAGTGAAAAAATAGTTAGGTGGTTCACTCGCTTTTGTACCCATAAGGTATCGAAAACCATAAATGAGGGTTAAGTATGTTGGAAGCTTGTCTTATTAAATAAGAGAGATACGAATTTTTATAGCATTTAATCTTTCACTACGCAATGAAAGGCGGCAAAACTAATATTCTAAAAAGTCTATGAATGACAATAGTCATAAAAATATTTGATAAAGAAAAAAATGTGGTTAAGACAACGTTTGAGAAGCATTGAATTCACTTAGAAGTATAACAATTCAAATTAAAATACCCTTGTACAGGAAAATTGATTAAATTCTCAATATTTTTGCTTCCATACATACTGAATGGTTTATTGGTATCAATCGTGTAATGAAACATTTTTCAAGATAGAAAGAGGGTAGGGGTTTAGGCAAAAGTATCGAAAAGGCTGGACTATCAGAAAAGTTTCCTACAAACAAATCGAATATAAAACTACAATTAGGGGCCTTGTCACTAATACGAAATGAGGTTGCAAGCATTGGCTTAAAAGTTTACATTTGCGTTTACTTCCCTTAACAGAGGAGAGAGACGGGGAAATGATTGCGGTAGACGGCGGAACGTTGCCTCTGTGCTTCGATCTTCGATCTTGTAGCGATCTTTCAGTGCGTTCTTTTTCCGGGCTTGAATCAGGAAATGGCTCGCTTCCCATTTCATTACCACTGCGCTCAGGATTCGTGTCATCATCGCACGAAGAATCAGCATCGCTTGTGTTGTTTGCAGCAACGTTAGCTAAATGAGATTTGCTTCTATTGTCGTCATTGCACTTAGGGTATTGCCTATTTCCATTATTATCGGTGATAGAGAAAGTGTGACTTTTAAGTGCTTTTGCTATCGCACCACTTTGGTCGATGATGTTGGACTGATTCTGGCGTAAAATTGATAAATTCTGCTTTCGAGGCTTTTTTCTGGGAGAAGCTTCTGGAGATTGTATAAAAATTTCTGTAAATAAAATTGCACTAACTTGCAGGATATTGTTATTGAATTAAAATTTCCAAAAAGGTTTAAAATTAGGTTTAAAAAGGGGTGCGTAACTAAAAAAAAATTTGCGCTTATGGGTAAGGGAGGGTGGATAATGTTAAGTTAGAAAATGAATTAATTAAAGCTAGGTAAGATAATTAATTTCGGTTAGATATAATCGTTATTTGTTTTTACTAAATTGCCAGAGCCAACAAAATTAAAAAATTTCAATTTTAAAAATGAAATTATACACTTATTTCTTTATGATCACCATAAAAAATATGCCAAGGGCATATACCTTCACTAAAAAACTTGTGTTAACATGTATAACACTCCAACAGCAAAAATAATAAAACTTTTAAAGATCAGTAGAAATGTATATTTGAGATGATTTATTTTTAGTCCAATTTTAAAGTGCTACAGGTGACTACTCAAAAACTTATATATTTGGAAAATAGTTTAATTATATTTTTAGTCAAACATGATGAGGTGGCATCTAACAATCTAATAATTCGCCATAATCCTTTATCACTACTAGTGTTGTGCCGATTAGATCGCTTCGACTTATTTGTGTTTAATCGGTATCTACACTTTCTGCATTATTCGCCAATTTCTTGAGTCGAAGAGATAGAGTAAAATGACGCTTTCATTTCGTTCAAATATTTCTGTGAACGTTTTTATATTCATACAATCATCGCTTAGATGCAACAGGACACGAACATCACATACGCAAGTTCAAACATCCATCATACACACTACATTCTTTTGAAGCATTTAGTAGCTTTTTTTTAATTTATGCCTGCCAGTTTGAAATCACACACACACACACACACTACTCGTAATTTATTCATGTATCGATTGATATAGGCATTTTGTAAGGTAATCGGAATCGGTCAAAAAATCATGTCGAATTGAAGAAGCCATTCTTTATATCTTTAAAGATAATGTAGGATAAATACTTTCCAGGTATCATTATCAAAATCAAAAATAGCTGTGAGTATAGCTTCACGTGATGGAATCCAAATAATTCCTTGAATTAAAACTCAGTTTAACTAGGATTGCAAGCAGCAAAGACTTCTCTTGAATACATTTGGCAGAAAAATAAAAAAAATCGAGAAGTACATCTTCGCGAATTCGATTTCTAGGGTAACAAGAAAATTCAGTGCAATGACAGGGGTGACACGCCTTAATAAAGTCTGAAATGTTACAACTTTAGAAAAAGTATTAATTTAAAATTCAATATCATCTAAAAACATTTTAGTTATTTATTTTATTTATAAAGTTAAAAAAAGTAAAAATAGTTTTTGAGAAAATTTAATAACAAGACAAATAGCCAATTATGATAAAAATTGTAGATACATCATTAATTACATAATATAGTAAGAACGAAACGCTACGGCTGCTGCTTACCGAAGCGGTTAGGTAGTGAATGTGCCCGTGAAAAAAGAATTAAAGAGAAGGATTGCTTACGTGGATTAAATGAAATGGTCGTGGTTGGAGTAGAAGTTTCTTGAATCTGCATGGAGCGAATGTGGTGGGGGTGCAAATCAGGTGGATTAATGTTGTGTATAGAAGGATTTGAAGTTTGATTACTGCTGCTAACGTTGTTATTACTGCAGGGGAAAGTATTGAAAACACCTTCTTCAATTCTAAATAAAGAAGTCATGTAAGCATTACACAACTAGTGACGCAAAAGAAGATGCAATAAGAGTAATTAAATTAACAAAAAAATCAATGAATTATTTTAAAACATCGTGGCAGTATCAGGAAAGCAAATTGCTATTCGGATCAAAGAGCCTACTAGGAGAACAATTTTATTTTGTATTATACACGATTTCTGAAGCAATAAATTGAGATTTAGAAGTGTTACGGAAAAAGCAAAATTAATACAATTTGTGGGGAAGTAGGAAACGCGACATACATATATTATGCTTTTGTAATGCGTGTGTAACACCTTTTTGAAAGGGTTCACCCTTTCCCTCGCCTTTACAACTCCAGAAATCTCTCTTGTATCTCATAATCACACTCAGTCACCCCCCCCCCCCTCCTTGCCCCAACCTCACATGCCATTTCCTAACGCCGACCCCATCTTTCTCATTGATTACATTTAAATATTAATTAAGAAATCAAAAAAGTAGTGTTTTATATTCAATATTCAATGAATAAGTTTCAACTATTTTCGAGCACTAGTAAATCTATTTTACTAGTAATAAAGCCGGATATCGGACTTTTGAAAAGAGCAAGATTCGGATATTCGGAAGCATTTCTTTCTTTAGATAAAGTACCTTTTTCCTACATATACAATGCATTACATTATATTGAAGGAAATGTCCTACGCAAATGTTTTATGTATCATGGCAGCAAGTGCTACTAGCGAGCGTAACTTAGGCCTTTCTAGCCATCATATTTATGCAAGAAGATCAGCTTCAAAAAGCCAAACCGTCAATGATATTGTATTTTTAAACACCGATATGAGAAATAAATTTTGTTTTAAATCTAACATTATAAAAATTCAATCTATAATAAACACAGTAGCGTTTGAAATATATTCGTTATCAAAATGAAATAGCGGTGTGTTAAGTTTAAATTTACAAATTTTAATTGTTGGTGAGAAAAAAAGTTTCTAAAAAATTTTTTATTGCTCTTTCTTTTTGAAAGGGGATGATGACACCGCAAGGTCTCAGATTCGATCCAGCACCAAGCCTTGTTGATTATGGTTAGACACAAGCTGTGCAATTGCCCCTTGTCAATGAAAACACTCCAATGCGCCTGTACCTTTATTTGGCATGTTGTCTCCCGCTACATTTAGGATATTTAAAACTACTGAGGTTTCAGCGAATCGCCGAAACAAACACCGAGCAATAGAAACAGAAAAGTTGTTGTTAGCATTCAGGCAAAACTGAAGAAATTATTTCAATAAAATCGATACTCTCTTAAAATTAATACGGGATATAGTGTAGAATGTAGATGTGTGAAATACACGATCATACAAGAAAGTCTATTATTTCAAAGCAATGATGATGATTGTTAAATCCATTTCGATAAATTAGTAAAACTGAGCAAAGGTATAATAAATGTTGAAGAAAGAGCATTCTTCTATCGCTCTTACAGTTTTGCCTGCTTTTATATTAGACTTGATTTGATATATTCAGGTACTATTTTGTATAAACGAAGGACCAAATAAAACTTCGTTATGATTGGTTCATAAATTCAGTTGAATACAAGTAAAAGCAGAGTTGTCCAAGGTTTAGCATTATATATTTACATTGTCATCAAGTTTATGTTTTAATTTCATTGGCTAGCAAACAAGGACTTGTTGTTGTTGTTAGCCCCTAGATTATACTATCTTTATATGAGTATAATCTATCAGTTCAAAACAAAGCTTTGTTTAAACTTAGAGAGTAGTATTTCCATAAAAGCAAATACTCTCAGGGAAAAGTGTAGAATTTTGTTACACTTTCGCAGCAGCAGCAGCGATAAACCAGTGTAATTTCAGCCAACCCGCAAAATCCAGCATAAGGTACTGCTGGCTTTTTGCAGCCTCAAACAAGCACTTCATTTCATTTTGTTGAAACTTCTATTGCAAAGCTTCACCTTGCTGCAAAAAAGGTTCACTTTAGTTCCATTTTAGTTAGGGTGGAATAAAAGAACTAGAGTTGTATATAATCCGTATCGGATAAATCTCATACTTGATCATCTTTGTTAAAAAGGACGTTTAAGAAGTTAACAGCTTTATTGTGCAAAAACTTGACAAACTATCATGGAATATAAGACTCAAACCACAAAAATGAAGGTTAGTGGATTAAAAATAACCAAAACACTTTAAGTACCAGTATCAAAAGTAAAATTATTTGAAAAGTCCCTTTTTTAAAACAAAAATCTTTCTGGATTTAGATACTTCTTCTTTAACCTTTTGAAACATAATCGGTCACTATAAATAAACATACATTCAAAAGAAAATTTTTTAATTGTATTTTATTTTTGATAAACGAAAAAAACTGTTGTTAAAAGGATTATAATGATAAAATAGAAAATGATTTAGCTTCTAAAATTTTGTGATCTCACATACAAAAATATGTTAATTTAAAATGCGAATAAATTTTTTTAAGTCATTTAAAATAAAGACATGCCTAAGATTGATTAATAGATGAATGCTTATAAAAATAGTAACCAGTTGTTGAAAAAAATTGGATGAGCAATTTTGTCAAATTTTGACATTTTTGGTCTGGCCTTCAGTGGCCTACTCATTCTGCCTTAGAGGAAAAAAAAAGATTTTGGGAAGGCGAACAGAAAAGGGTAGATGTAGTGATATGTTGAGTTGAATTCATTGTCGTTATGCCTCTTTTGTTTACAAATCTTGCTTACACTATGATGTTCTATTCCTCGCAGCACTTGTGCATAAATTATTTCCAAAATTATCATATAAAAATATAGCTATAAATTTGAGCGTTGTTCAAAGGCATGGGAGTTATTAATCAAAATTGGATGAGTAATTGTTAAACTCTGGCGTTTTTTGTCTGGCCTTCAGTGACCCATTGTGGTATAAGTGAAAAAGAAGAAGCAGTTTTTGCCTACAATAGTTTACATGTATTCATTCACACATGTTTTAACTTTGTGAACATTTGTCTTTATTTTTGATAATGGATAGAAAAATTTATGAAGCTAGAAAAGAGTTTTTTACGAATGATGACAGTTATATTACCTTAAAACTCCAATAATGACACAGGTATCATTGACCAGGCGGATAAAAATGTGTTTGAAAAAGCCATTGAAGATGAAAATGACCCAGACTCTTTTTTACTTTTTGATAGCAACACAAGTAGGAATTGTGAGGAATTTAAACCGTCAAAAAAGAAATGAATGTATTGCCTACTATATTTTTCACCTTTTTCATACGGAACGCTTAAACCTAAAATGGAAACGCTTATGCATGCAGTCTACAAATGCTCACGAACCTTATGAGCTGTTCAATGTTGTAAGTAATTTTGAATATTTGGTTAGCTTCCTCAAAATAACGTATATGCGATTGAAAAGGGGTGTTATTTGAAATTCATTTTCGAAAATGTGTGCTTTTTTGGGTATATACATTTAATAATGGCATATCATACTTTACCAAAACTCAGAGATTATTATTTGTCAAAAGAGCCAGAGACCTTTCTGTTCACTGCATAGCTTCACTTCTGCCTTTTATTGGATTCATGAAAATAAGAATTAGCGATGATAGCTTTGATAAAGGAGATGGAGGAAAAAAATGCAGTATATTCAATCATTATAACTCTGCTTATGAAGATACTATGTACCCAGAAAAAAAATAGGTATAGAAAGAAGGATGGCAAAATTTAAAGGTCGCAATATAACTGAAACACAGTATGTTAAGGCTGAACTCATTAGGGTTAGGGTTAAAAAGTTGGGCATTGGCTGGAATTTCTGGTTTTGTATACATTTTGAATCGGTAGTGTGGAAAAAGAAGTAAGTTTTAAAAACACTGGGGCTTCGCAAAACTCGCAAGGAATTTTGCGTTCAAATTTACTTTAGAGATTTTTAATGAAAACTTTTTGATCAGGCATGATAAAGAGGCAGTAAGAATTTTATCTAACACTACTAATAAACATGATACAGAAGTTTTCTCAAACTAGTACTAATAATATATTTTTCATCTTAGTTTACGTTGAGGATTCAGGGTGCCACTTATACCCTGACAATTTTTTCGTCAATTGATTTATGTTTCATTTACAGGAAAGGGGTATTCGCGCTTCTCGAATTTTACGTGTAAATCGTAAAAATCTTCTTGGCAATTGGAAAAAAAATTAATTTCAAAATGGGGATACCTATTATTTTCAAATTGAAAGTAAAAAGATTCATTTGGTGAAATGGATGCATTCACGATGCAAACTGGTTTGCAACTACTTTCCACCAAATAAGCAAAAAAAAAAGGTACAAAAAGAAAATATGCCATGATACAAATTATTCAATCAATGATTTTCGATTACAGTCAATTTAGGGGTGGAATCAATCAAATCAATTAAAAAGTTATCATAATTTTGATTACAAATCTCGCAACAAGTTTTATCTGATATTATTTTTTGATCTTTTGGAAACATTCATAGTAAATTCTTTATCCTTAAAAAATTAATTAATTTCTTTCTTTTTTGAACTCAAGGAAGCAATAGCAAAAAAATTGGCTAATAATTTTACAGGCAGAAATTTCACTATTCCAATATTCAGTTCTAGTGGAAATAAATTGAAAATCAAAATTTTTTGTCAAAGTTTTCACAAGTATCTATATGTATACGAAAATCAAAATTGTTCTTAAATTTTCTATTTTTCTCAAATAAATTTTTTAGTTCTTAAAAGTCTAAATACAAAAAATTATTTTCTTACACTTTTAAAACAATGATAAGGTATATTAGAGAGAATTTAAGTTTTATAAAATGATTCAGGTGTTTTAACATTTAGTAAAAGTTTGAGTAAAGGCATGTAGTATTTATTATTTAAAATAATATTCTTTTAATGAAAAATTGCTTTTTTGTTTTATTCTTTTCAGGCTTCATGGGATAGCAGTGTCCCATAGAATAAAAATTGCCTGCTTTAAGTTAAATAAAAACTCACTAAAAAAGAGACACAGACCGTAAATTCTGCAAAACAAGTGCCTGAAAGGGCGAAACAATATAATGAAATAAATACAAACAAAAAATTAAAATTGAATATATAATACAAAATTTTCATTTTATGTTAGTTTAATTAAATGTATTCAAATTTGAAATAAGACAATGGGTTACTCATGACCCAAGTGAAAAAGTGAACATTACAATGTCACAATGGATCAGTTGCGAATATTTCACTCTTCAAAACTCAAAGGGTTTAAATGTGACTTAACCGGTTATCGACCACAGTCGACTTTACAAAAATGTGAATCGTCTGCGTTTATTAGTGCTTTTTAACCCTTTCGGGACCAGTGTATCATATATGATACATAAATAATTTTACCTTCGTCTGCTTTTTCAAATAGTTTTGTATATGAATCTTCTGCCTTTTAATAATTATCGTCTGAGTTTTCTGGTTACAAAAGGGTTAATACAAATCTTCTGCTTTATACTAGATATCGTCTGATTATTCTGGTCGTTAATGGGTTAATCATTTTCATATCTACTTTGAAGAAGTTGGATTTAAAAAATCACTGTATCTTTATGGAATAGAAAGAATCACAATAAATTTTATTCATGAGTAATAATGACTATATAGATATTTGTTTTCAATCAAGAGGACTTTTATCTTCTACAATTAGAGGTTAGCTACATTCTGTTCATTTGGCGAAAAGTGTACAAAAGAGTGTTATTTTGATAACACATTATAGTTTTTATTATTTGGTTAATTACTTTGGTGGATCAACAGAATAAAAATGATTTACTTTCTTGACTTATTCATACGATTTCGTTGACATCTGGTGCAATCAATTTTCAAATTGATAAAAATGCTTAATCACATACGTCTCCGTTAAGAACTATCCTAATTTGAATAAATAAATACGAATCTAACAAGGTTAGCAAAATGGAATAGACGAGGGTTTGAGGTAGATGATTGTAAAATATAGGAATACTTTCTGGAAAAGGAGAATATTTAGAGTGGTGATGAGGTTGAGAAAGAGCAATAAAAATTTTCAAAAAACACTTCCCATAATACAAAAGGGAACGTAAAGGAAAAGAGATGGAGAGAGAAAAGTTGGCAGAGAAAAGTATACATTTGAAATGAAAGGAAAATGCTTCTCACAATGCTCTACCACTACCACTGTTATCATCAGCAGCGCGATGTGAAAAGTGCTTTTAATTTTAATGCAATTTTCCAATGAAAAATAAAAAGTAATAATTTCCTTGAACAAAGAATAAACACTAGTAGACGGACACATAAATACAAATCTTAGAAACTCTACGTAGGAAGGCGAAGCTGTCGATAGATGCATTTCTTTTCTGTTATCGTCATTGATATTGCCTTCATCATACCAGGATGATCATCACGACTCCATCAGTATACCACCACGACAAGACTTTCATAATGCACCTAACAACTTTTTATTGAGCACGTGCGTATTATATAGTTATGAGAACAGCCCTGCCTAACCTTTGTGACACAAAGCCTCAAACTTATTTAGCAGGCTTTAGTTGCACACGAATCAGTGGCTCTTAACCTGGGGGTCACGAACCCCTAGGGGGTCGTTTAAAGTTTCACGGAGGGAGGGGGCATGAAAACTTTCAGAGTTATAAAAGTAATGAAAGAATCGTCTAAAATACTTGATAAAATTGTTGACAAATGTACAAACTACGAGTAAAGGGTTTTTGGAGTTTTTTGCCAAACGTATGGATGCAAGTGCATTGATCGTGTTGATCTCAACTCTGAAAATTGTCAAACATTTAGAGTTACCATAACAATGATAGATACCAATAAGTGAAGATATAGCTATTCTCAAAAATTTTTTATAGATGTGAATCTAATTTGACAAATGTTTTCCTAGTTGTGAATAAGCGAGTATTTTAGATGATAAATGTGGAAAACTTTTTCTAATTGAAAAAAAGGACTATGAATGACTTCATCTAGAACAAGAATTTTGAAAAAGAATTGATTTAGCAAACATTCAGAGTGATATCTGTTCATACCACCTGCTACTACAACACAACATTGCTAAAAAAAAGACAAGATCAATAAAGAGATTCTCTTCAATAGAAAAATTCTGAGCTAAACAAATCTCTGAAAAAAATTTTTTTCGAAGATGGATTGCATAAAATAAATTTCTGATGAAAGTAGAGCTACCAAGCAAGGATCAGTTTAGAATTAAGAGCAAAATTAGATAGCATATAAAGTATAGGAAAATCAAGTAGGGTACAAGCTGAGAATGTATTTGTAAGCAAAACAATAGAGGTCCTATTTAGATATATAGTTCAAAGCTGTCTCTAACCCATTTAAGGCCAAGCAAAGCAGACGATATCTAACGCAGACGATTTATATTCAAAGTCATTGAAAAAGCAGGCGAAGATGGAATTACTTATGTTCCGAAATAGAAATATTCGCGGTAAAACGAAGGGACGGATAAAATAAGAGAATCAAACCAAGGAGAGCAAAAAGTGTTCGGTTTACTTAGATTAGCAGCCAGTATCACCATGTCATTTTACAACGGTTTTTATAAAAATTTTATTACTGAATTATTTATCATATAATATATAACCCATCTATAGGCTTATTATTGAAAAATTTCATGATATATAAGTCAATGTAGTGTCGAATTAACTAAATATATAACCATTTTAACGACATTGAAACTCAGTATTCATTACCTGTGTATATATTGACATAAAATACCGTCGTGGTGAAATAGAGAAAGGTCGATTTGCTAAATCAGACAGAAATTATTCATAAATCTCCAAAAAAACCGACCACAAGTTAACCAAAATTAAATAGCAACAGCAATTTAAATCGAGAGTGACACAAATAATTTGAGAATCAAATTGAGTATGTTAGATTTGCTGTGCATCGATGGGTTTATTTTAGATTATTGAGAGAAGGTGTTTGGCGTTAAGGCACATGTGAAAGCTAATTTACTGACGGGCAAAATATTTTGGGCGAATTAATCACCAAAAGTTGGTTTATTAAATAAATTAAGACAAGCCAAAAAATGTGAAATTTATAATTTTTATGAAAAATAAATAACACCATCAGATTCGCAATCAAAGAACAGAAGGTTTAACCATAGGATTTCAATTTTCAAATTGAAAAATGCTTTTGTAGCAAATTCAAGTGAACTCTTTTCAACTAAACTTCAATGGTTGATGCAAATTTGGATAAATGGTTGTTTTTTTAATTAAATTCTATTTCCATGTCAAAACAAAAATTTATATAAGTAAAATCATTCTTCTACAACAAATAAAAGGTTTCGCAATAAAGACGTTAGATTTTAGTTCACACAAATAAATTGAGGCTTTGAAAAATATTTACTATTTAGGTGTACCACAATACTTTTTGCCACTTGGAACTCTTTTGAAATATATAATTTTATACGCTTTCTACCCGCACTACCGAGTGCAATAAACCTTCCCTTCCATTTTGAAATTCTGGCGATCAACTTGTCTACCAATAAGGTTTTACTGCACATTCATTCTAAAAAAAATGGAGGATGCTACATATAATAAATAATGATAAAGGTTTCGGAAATTGCGTTTATTCGATTTTTCCAGGTAAAACGAGTATGCAAATTAAAAGTGTGGATTTACCTATCAAGAGTTCTTTTCCTTAAAATCGTTGGCCTAGACTGAAAGATTAAGGGCGATGCAGAAGCAACAACGGAGGAAACTTCAGGCGTGAATTGAGAAGAGGGGGCATATGAATTGGCTGCAAGGGCAGATGAAACCGGGCGATGCTGATACATCAAAGTCGTGGCGGAAGATTGCGCCAAAAAGGTTGCTTGTAGTGGATTAATTGTTGTTGATTTCTTATTGTCTTGAATGTTGTAGTTTTGTTGATTATTATTATACCAAAGTGAAGATTGAAAAAATGGAAGATTGGAAGAAATTGTAGATCCTCTAGGTTGAATGAATAATAATATTTAAATTAAAGAATTTCCCATGATTTATAACAATTCCCTATTGTTCAAACGATTTAAAAAAACGAATTTTCCAATAATTTTGATAAAATAATCTTAGTTCACAAGAGGTCTCAATGTTTCGTATAGTTGATAAAGCTTTTTTTAAATATTTTGGCATTAATTTGAATATTTTTGCTCACTTTGTGAAAACACAATTCATTTGTCCATGTTTCGGTAATACGTTCATTTAAACCAGGGGTCGGCAAAGTGGTCGATATCTACCCCTGTGGGTCCATAACAGATCTCTAGGGGTCGATAAGATAGACAAACTTACCAAATTGTGCTATGCTTTTTTTACTTTATAGTAGAAAAAAATCTCCTTTTTCTTTTAAAACATAGCTTAGGACATTGTATAGCATAGGATATATGAAACATTTTTGGTTTGTATTTTTTTCTCTTAATTGTTGGACATTGATTAATCTTTTTATGAAACATTTCTATGTGGGGTGGGGGTCGATGTGAAGACAAATGTTCTATGAAGGGGTCGACGGGTAAAAAAAGTTTGCCGATCCCTGATTTAAACTAACGTGTCCATTCCTCAAATTTTGAAAATATTCAATTAAAAAAAATCACATCAAGCAAACATCTAAACAATAATATGATGAAATTTTAAAATCTATTCATAATTTTAATGCATTTCATTAAAAAAAAGTATATATCTTTATAAGTCATACGGCGATATTTTTTTAATTATTTCTGATTAAGCCATTTTGGGGTTACAAGTTTGGGTTATGTATTTACGTTTAAAAATTATAAAGGTTTTTACAAGAATCTGAGCATAGATCAACGTTACCAAGAGAAGATTCTTGAGGTATTGAATGAAGAATATGTGAGTGCTTATCAGATTACAATCTCGCTGTATGAAATATTTTTAATTTTTGTTGAAATTGAAGGGAAAAATAATCAAAAAAAGGGAAAAATACCTTGTTTGGATGCTCAAATTTCGAGATGATTTAGATACTACATTACTGTTGCTGCTCTGTGAATTGGAAAGAGGTGTTATAGAGAGTTGCGGGGAATTCCAAGGTATGAGTGTGGGTGTAGATGTGGAAACGGAGGCTGATGTCAATTGATGTGCCTGCACTGAAAGAATATCTGATGTTAAATCAGAGGGTGAGGTTGTTGTAAATGCGGGCTTATTGAAGCTTTGTGAGTGGTGACTAGTGGATATCGTAGCCTTCGTAGTGAGTAAATAAGGTACATTGCTAGCCAAACTTTGGCTAGTACTTTTATTAAGGATAATCATATTATTACAGCAGCTGGAAGTGCTAACCTTCGATTTTATTGAAGGTTGTTGGATTGGAAACATGTTATAGGCATGAGTGCTGCTACTATGACTAACACTCGATTTAACATCAAAAACAGCAGAACGTAAGGATCTTGAATGTAAAATATTTGGAATTGTGTTATTACTGTTATTATTAAAAATGACTGGAGTTGAAAATGATGTAACATTGGGATTTTGAGATACGAAAGAACAAGAATTATTATTTTTTGAAACAAGAAAAAACGGTTGATGTGTAATATGGGATTTCATATGAGAAGGGAGGATAAGAGGAAGAAACTTTGTATTCGTATTAGGAAGAAAAGTAGAACTTGCAACTTTATTGCCAGGATGCATTGACGTGGTAGTGAAAGGCAAAACTTGGGGATGTGCCTTAAGTGAAGATGGCAACAGGGAGGGAATATTAAAAGGGTCAGGAAATGCCTCATTATTTTTATGCTCTAGAGATGCGGGGTAGAATGAAACAAAAGCTGGAGCACCTACACTTGATTTAATCGAATGAGGAGGTGGCAAAGGCAATAAAATAGGTGTCGATGGCTTTGGGTTTGAGGATTGACTTGTGTATGAAGTGACGTAGGAAAAATTTTGAACTCTATTTTTATTATCAACACTTATGCTCGACAACTTTAATGGAGTAGGCAAAGAAGCTATGGATTTATTCAATGGAATAGGATTCATCTTATTTGAATTGTTAAAATTGAAAACCCGGAAATACCTTAAAAAATACTTCATTCATGAAAAATAAGAAAAAGGAAATACTCCAGAATTTGATAATACAAATAAATATGTAACATTTTGTACATTTAATTCTCAACTTTTTGAAATATTGGCATTTACTAGTGATAATTATCAACTAAACTAATGATATAGGAGGGTTTCTCAACTTAGGAAACTTCTATGCGAATATGAAATTCAGATAGGCAATTTTTTAAGAAACAGTTCAACACTGAATAAAAAAAATATAAAAATATTTTTTCTTTAAAGTCAAAATAGAAGAATAAGTAATAAATCTATTTTCTTGATATATGAAATCTCTAAAAAAAATTTTTAGGAAGATTTTCTTAAACGGAATGAAAAATTGAAACTAAAGTTTTAAAAAACGTTAATTTTTTTTATTTTTTACTTTACAGTGGACAATTTTAAAAAAATTTCAATTTCAGTGGGAGATTTATAAAAAAAGGTTGAGAAACCATGTGCTAGAGTAAACTTACAGATGCAAATATGATGCACAAAACAAGGTTTTCATGTATTACATTGAAAATTATTCATAGCACGACAACGGATACATATTTGAAATTTTTAAAGCCCAAATTCTTATATTCTGAAAAAGTAAAGTTTGTTCTTATAAAAAAAGTTCTATTTATGTTTATCTAAATTGATTAATAATTTTTTTTAAATATGTAGTTATAAAAATTATTTTTTGAGAATTGAAAAGTGACGTATCTTCTAGATCAAGTTATCTAGGTGAGAAATGCTTTTCTTCACCTCAGGAATTTTAGAGAAGCAGCCGTCCTTACTAAAAAAGACATAAACTTGAAATATAGTTAGTCTGATTAAAATAAATCCAATAAGATAGACCAAAGGATACAGGTTGTTCAAATGAAACCTTAACCCATACAATATAAAGTATTAGTCACGAGTTAACATTAGAGATTTGGCTAATAAAAATTGCCTCACAAGAAGCCTCCAGAAAAATTTAAGACTCGCTCTCTAGGGCTATAGACCAAAATTTCACATAATTAGTTATTTTGACCCAATAAGCTATTTAACAAACTCTTTTTAGCTTTAAAAATAAAAAATCAACATGACTTACGATGCTATAAAATACACTAAAAAAGAATAGTTTAGTAAAAATAAAAAATTTAGGAAATTTAAATGATAGACAAGTTTTAAAGTATTAATATATTTTAACGTGGAAAATAGATAAAATATTAAAAAACAGACCTAATAGAGATTTGGAATTTGCTACATATTTATCACGTCATTAAACAACAAAAAAAAATTCAATTTCAATTGGTTTAGTTTATCATGTGACCAAAAAAAATTGGAGGGATAAATTTTCCACAGAAAATAATTTAAAAAAAATATTATTAATATATTTTAATTAATAAATAAATATTTTGAATTTATTAAAGTTATATTTTATGCGCAATTATTTTACATAATTGAAAATTTACAATAACATCATTGCTTTTCACACACAAATATCTTCTTTCTTTCTTTCTAAAATATGGGTGGTGTAGACATTAAATATGGGTCTAAATTCTAAATTATATTTTTCTATGTTTAAAACTTACTTCCTATGATCTTAGTTTAAACTATTAAAACTATATACGAGAAAATCAATTACGAGATACCAACAAGTTGTCTACAAAGCTCTATTCTTATTTATCATATATCTAAGGTAAAGGTATGATAGGGTATTTTCATCGAGAAAGAACAATTGCAGAACTTGTATCGAACTATGAGGAAAGCAAGCTTAATGCGGGATCGAACCCAAGACCCAGTTATTGAATCCAGCATCAAACCAACCCTACTCACGCCCTATGATTACATTTAATGTAAATTACATTAAGTTACAAATAACTAAAAAAAGTTAAATATTAAATTACATTTAAGACAATATGGATAGAAGTATTATCAATTATTATTACAATACCCAAGGACAATATTTTACTTTGTTTTAAAATTTCAGATAGTATGGATTTTTCTTCAATTAATAAAGTATTGAAATATTTAAACACTAATCTGTCAAATTAAGCCATAACAAATTTAAATTTATATTCTTTTCTCATTATTCAAAATAACCATTATCTACGTAAATTTTTCCAATAAAAAGAAACTTGGGCTCGCTTGATCTTTAACTTTTTAGGAGTTGTTATATATTATTTGAAACCATCAAATTAATTAATAAGAAGAAATTTATTATAGTAAATAATGTAAATATCTAAAAGAAAGTATATTAGTCAGTATAAAATTTAATTGTTAATCTTTTTTCGTTTGCCATTGTTTTTTCAGTATTATCTTTGATGTCACGATTAAGAGTTTTATATTCAGAAATAAGAAACCCCTTTCAAAATTATGACTTTCGAGTAGGCATTGTTTTGAACAAAAAATAACTGTTATTCAATATTCATGATATAATTAATATATAAGTTTACAATTTGTTATATACGCTAGAATAATTTATTTTTGCAAAAGCTTTTTGAGTTTTTTGATAATTGGACTTTACTTAAAAATTTTATATAAATTTTAGTAAAAAAAATTGACAACTTTTTATGAAAGGCATAATTTTAAGATTTAAACAAAAATTTTATTAAAATCGTATCATTGGAAAGCTATGCTCTTTGTGGTGAATATAAGCTAGATTTAACAAAAAAAATGTTTTTCCTTTTCCATAATCTCCTTTTATGTGAGGTGAGTGAAATTTTATCTAGTTGAAAAAATATTAATAATTAACCTAATAAGTTTATAAATTATTTTCAATATTTCATATAACAAAGGTACAATATAGTTTTTTCCATTTTAAAATATGATAGTTAGAGAAAACTGTCGAAAATAAATATATATTTTTTACGTCAGAATAACAATTAAATTTTCTAAATGTTTGTTAAATAAATACTAATCTTTTGTAGCAGAATAACATGTTTTTTATTTTAGATAACAACATTATTCTAACAATTTTCAATACTTGTTTTTATTTTTGCAATTTTTACTTTTTTGTGAGATCAATCAAATATTATTGATAACACGGCGCACACACATACATACATAAACAATGACACGCAGACCACTTTTTAACATGAGATTTCCTATCTTTTTAAAAACCCTTGTAGAGGAAAAAGTTGAAAATTATTTTGAAATGGAAAATGTCTATCGAATCTAAATGTTGTATTAATTAAACGTAGTCTACTTTTATTTCGAAACAATTTTTATTTAGTTTAGATACCACGTTTATGATTTTTTAACGAAGAGCATTCGTTATATTTGTTCCGACAGCGTGCGAAGAAGAAATCACGCATGTTATTGATCTTAGCGCATAACTATGATAAGAAAGATCAACATATGTTGCATTTCACTTGTGTCAACGCAATTAATTCTTATCTCACATTATAACTTTCCCTTTTCTTAACCAAATATATCATGCTATATACCAAATTAAAGCATTTTTCATGGCCTTTCAGAAAAGCAGCCTGTTTAATAATTTTTATAAAGGTGGAGCAGTGTTTTATCTAACGCAACTAGATATAGTAACTCAATGAACCAATTTCACAAAACAAAGAAAATGGTTCAATTTTCACATTTCAATTGTGAAAAGAAAGTTTTTCAAAAGGTTAAAAAGCTAACCCGCTTCTAGAAACACTATACACATAAACAAATGTCAAAATCAAAAGAAGTATCTTAAGAAGTAAATCTTAGCAAACAAATAAAATATCTAAATGAATTGTGAACAGTAAGAAAAAGTGCTAATGTACACATATATACAAAAAAAACTAGTACAACTCTAAACTAAATGATTAACTTTAATCACTTTAAAAAATTAAATTAGAATTCAGATTAAAGTGCGAAAAATTATAAAATCAGAGAATATAACTTTCTAAAGCGTCATTCTTTAATTTTTTTTTTAATTTTGAAAAAGTATTATACGTTTGGAAAGTATCAATATTATGGTTCCAACAGTGTGTTTCCAAACTATAGACTGTTTGGAGTTTTTTAATCTATAGGAAGGTAAACTAAAAATTCAAAGATTTCTAAGATTACCTTTTTCTAGTTCAAAATTAAAAGTAATTAACTGCATAAAGTTAAAGGGAACATACCCAGTCATCATTTTAAAACAAAAAAGCAATAGTTTTAACTCATATATGTCTTCAACTTTAAGTAAACCAAAATTTGAAAAGACACTGTCAGTATTAGATATATTTTGCTTATTAAATATTAGTCTGATCACTTTCTTTTGAAGAACAAAAACATTGTATAGATTAGAGTGTCCCCAATTTAAAAGATTGTAAAAAATATGAGGAAGAAAATATGATTTATAAAGATGTATTAAAGTATTTCTATTTAGTTTGTTCTTTAATAATCGGAAAATACCTACTAGTGAAGCTAACTTTGAAAAAACGAAATTTTTGTGCTCTTTCCATCTTAAATTACTATCTATAAATAATTCAAGCAATTTAAATTCACGTACAAAATCGAAACCAAAGACAGATAAAAATTTATTCCTACACAAATTTATTAGAGAAAATCATTCCTTTAGACTTGGATTTGTTGACCGAGAATGCGTTCATAGAAAACCACATATTTACCTTATTTAGGTTATCTATAACGGCAGAATAATTAGCATCATATGAAATTTTGTTGAACGAAATTAATAAAGTCACGTCATCAGCATATAAATGAAAATCTATATTACTATTGGAAGTATAAACATTATAAATGAATATTTTGAAAAGAAGTGGGCCCATCACAGACCCTTGTGGAACTCTACAATTCAAAACAACAAAATTGGACGAGCAAATCTTGACTGATACAAACTGTTTCCGGTTTATCAGATATTCTTTCACAAGCTTCAATGACAAGCTATCAAACCCATATGATTTCAATTTTGATAAATAATAAGCTATCGCTTATAGAATCAAACGCTTTAGTCAGATCCAAAAATAGAGCAATTGTATCCGACTTATTTTCCAAATTTTCTATAATTTTATTAATTAACAATGAATGTAATTTTTCAGTTGAGCAACTTTTTCTGAAGGCAAATTGCTTCTCATAGTAGAGACAATTTTCAACAAAATATCTATCAATTTGTAAAAAAAAAATTCTTTCAAAATTTTTAGATATAGTTGGAATAAATGTTATTGGGCGGTAATTTTCGGCAGAGTTTGGAGAGCCTTTTTTTAAAATAGGAACAACTTAACCTATTTTGAAACTTTCAGGATATATCCCTTTCGAAATATAAGAGTTAAATATATGATAAAGGGGAATACAGATATAGTTAATGATTGACTTAACAATCTTCATAGAAATGCCATAAAAATCTTCACATTCTTTTTCTTTGAAGCTTTGAACTGCTAAGAGTATATCATTAACAGTGATTTCGTTAAATGAAAAGACATAATTTGTAAAAAAAAAGAAAAATTATTTAAACTCTTTTCATCATCTTGTGAAAGTGCGAATTTAGCAAATTGATGATTGAAAACTTCAGCTACAGCTCGAGGATCATCTATCAATTTTCCATCATGTTTTAGAGTCAGAACTTTATCAAACTTAGGTTTAAAAATAAAATTCACATTTTTTCAAAAAGTCTTATTATCATGTTTATTTGAAAATTTGTTAGAATATAAATTAAATTTCAGTTTTCTGCACATACTTTTCACTTTATTTCTCACAGTGATGTACTTCCTACTATGTGAATAGAATTGCTGCCCTGTCGATATTTTACATAATTTATGTAGTTTGTCCCTTGTTTTAATTAACTCTGGGAGTTCATCTGTGACCCAGGAGCATTTACTATGCTTAAATTTTTTAAACCTGCCATCCGTGCTTCTAAAAATAAAACAACGGCTAAGAGATGAAGATAATCGTTCTAATATAATAGATGTAAGTAACTCCACATTGTCTGTATGTTCATAAACAATGTCTGTCCAGCATACTTCAGACACCAATTTAACAAATTTGTTACTATCAAATACTTTTTTTATAATACTTCTGTTTTTAATTATATTTTTTATACTTAGTAGCAAAGGATTGTGGTCTGAAATTTTGTAATCTAAAACATACAAATCATAGGTATGTGTATTCAGTTTTATAAAGATATTGTCTATAAAAGACTTTGAGTCTTCTCTGGTAAGGCTAGTTATAGTAGGTAGAAAACCATATGAACTTAAACCTGTGAAAAAACTATTAACATTATTATTCTTTTTTATCAACATATTAAATTAATTAATATTAAAATCACCAGTAATGATATTAATATTACTTTTGTCTAAATTCATTAAGTAATTATTAAATTCCTCAATGAACTTTTTCTATGATTGTTTATTAGGATGTCTGTAAACATTGAACATACAAACAGTAGTTGAGTTGCTTAGTTTTATTTTTATAGAAGCTAATTCAAACTGATAAACTTCATAATCATACATAACTACAAAATCCATTGACTCATGTACATAAAACCCTAATCCCCCATGTGAATTAATTTTACTTTTTATATGAACAAACTTATAATTATCTGTCGGATACAGATTCATATCATAATTAAACCAAGTTTCTTGCAGATTGACTACTGCTATTGGGGACGAAATAATAGAGTTCATAAATCTTAACATTATGTTAAGTTCTACATATTTGGAATTTAACGACTGAATATTAATACTTAAGCAATTAAAGCCATTACACCTACTTTTAAGATTATCTATAACAGTAAAGTTAGACGCTTCAATATTAAAATCTTCATAAATATCTTGTAATGCATTATGTATATCAATATTATTATTAAATATACCTTCAGATAATGATATTTGATTAGTATTCATTTTCAATACACTTATTAATTAATAAATCTAAAGAATTTTTGTTAAATAAATCCTTTTTTTCTCTTAGGTTTTTAAAGATGTGCAGTTAGAAGAGTTGCAAACATGATTACAATCAATATTTATCTTGGAACAATTTATACAAAACGATTTACTTTTATCTGTACATGTTGAGGAACTATGATCAGCACCACAAAACCTGCAAACAGAATTTATATGCTTACAGGTTTCGGAGTCATGATCAAACCCATTACATTTAAAACATAATTTAACATAACTTCGAAGCAACTCAATAGGATGAGCTACAAAGTTTATATATACGTAACTATTAGAAAAAAAGTTTTTAAAACATTAGCTTCAAACTTTATACCAACATTATACAGTTGAGAGTTGTACTTGTTTTTGAATTTAAAAATATTCAAAATGTCACTTACTTCAATGTTATTTTGTCTGGATACATCAACTTCAAATCTTCTAAGGATAAACATCCATCCATATTTTTAAGAAAAAAATAATGAGTCTTTGGCTTAAGGGACTCATGCTTTAGGCCAGAGGCTGTTAAACAACTTTTTAAACAATCAAGATTTTCGACAGTATCAGTCTCTACTAGTAGAGATCCACTTTGTAATCTTTTAAACTTCTTTAAACGAAGCTTGTTCAAACCTGGGTTTATTTTATTGTTTATACAATCCTTGCTGTTTTCCATTTTTTCTCCGACAAAAAAATTCGGAACGGCTAGAGATTTCGTTAAATCCAAAGTTTTATTTGAAGTATCCTTGCTTTGTTGAAGAACATCAGAATATGTTTTTTTGAGGGTAAAAGGAAAATGTTGCTTTTCAATGTTATCACCAAAAGTTGCTATAAGTGTTTTGACAGATTTAAATTTATCAAGTACTTTTTCAACTTTATTGTTTAAGTCTTGTACATTGTCTTTGCTTTTGACAATTGAGATTAAGGTTTCGCATAATTTTTCTTTAGAGATTTCTCTCGAGAGAAAGGCCTTAATTTCACCTTTTTTTGCTATGTCAATAATATTATCAACTTTTAAAATCATACGGACATATATTAATTAAAAAAATGAAGAAAAATTAACCAGTTTTGTCAATGTTTTTCGAGTCTTTACAACAAAAAATTTATATTTAAAAAGAAAGAGTAGAAAAAAATTCAGAGCATTAAATGTGAATATTATGTGAGAATATCTATAAAAAATGGCACTGTAAAAGTTGCAACTGATATAGAAGACGAAAGTTATAACCTTTGTTTTAACAAAACTTTTTCATCTATATACTCAATTATGACAGCAGTAACCGTTATTGGATGTTCAATCCAGTCAGTCTATCCTGCAATAAATGGTTGAAATGACAGATATTTTGATTTATTAAATTTTTTTTTAAAATTAAATTCTGATATCTTTCCTAGAAATAAGTATAGCTCTTCTAAAATAATTTAAAAAAATTTGGACACGAATTAATTATGACTTCTCTAAATATTTTATCCCTATTACTTTGTTCCACTTATAAATGAAAAGTTTTTTTATGCAGAAACATATAGGAACTATAGTTATATGTCTTGCAATAGTAATTCAATAATTATTCCAATCATAATTGGGATAACTACAGTAAAATCTCGCTATTATGCCACCCTTCGGGGCCGACCAAAAGTGGCATAGTAGCGAGAGTGGCATAGTAGCGAGGGTTTTGTAAAAATAGCCTTATTTTTTCAAATAAAATCACATTTATTAAAAAACAGTTTTATTTTTTTATATATTTGTGTCCTATTCCAAAGCTCTCAAAAATGGTTGTCTGACGCATTTTCATATGGCGGATCTCAAGCATTTCTTGATCTAAACAATCGCACGCTTGCATCACTTTGAGCTTTACGCTACAATGCTGCATAAATTTTCGAACAGTGCTCCACGCTCTTTGGGCTTCTTGGAATTGAACCACTTCCTCTTCGATAGTTTCCTTGTCGTCTTCGCTTTCAATTTGTTCCTTGCTTTTCAGCACTTCCTCAGCAATCTCCTCTAGCAGAAGAGAGCCACTAGTTGCGAGACGCTCGTCAGCATTGAGAAAGTCAGTTAGCTCAATCTCCTCGTTATTGTGCATCTTTTCCTCAGTAGGCAAAGCATTCCAAATCTCGAGCAACTCTTCATCTTTTGGCTCAATCTGATCAATTTCTTCTTCCACAAACTTAGCTTTTACAAAACAGTTTTTGATGACCGATTTGTTAACCTGCTCCCAAGCATACCGGGCAACGTGTAGAGCATCAAGCAACGTGAACTTAAACTCTCTTTCCTCGTCTATGGCTTCAAGCCTGCGAGAGAGCAAAAGTTTCTTGTAGTGGCGTTTGAGACTCTCTATAACCCCCTGATCCATTGGTTGCGAGATTGATGTTGTGTTAGGAGGAAAAAATAGCAGCTTTATATTGTCGAACTGGAGATCAGATGGGTGGCCACAGAAGTTATCGAGACAAAGCAGCACTTTGCGTCCCTGCTTGACGAGTCGCTCGTTCCACTCACGCAATGTTTCTTCGAAGAGCTCCGCCGTCATCCACGCTTTCGAATTTGCCTTGTATGTCACCGGAATTTTTTTGTTTTTGAAGGCACGCGGTTTCTTTGAATTGCCAATCACCAGAAGAGGAAGCTTTTCGTTGCCGCTCATGTTTGCTCCAACCAGAAGAGTGATTCTTTGCTTACTTTTTTACCTCCAGTGCACCGCTCTCCTCTGAAAGCCATGGTCTTGTTTGGTAGCAGCTGCCAGAAGAGTCCAGTTTCGTCTAGATTGAAGACGTCTTCTGCAGAAAATTGTGCAAGCAAAGGTCGGAGAACCTGTTGTTGCCACTCAAAAAGAGATTGCAAATTTACCGCTCCTGCTTCTCCTTGTATTGTTTTAAAAGTAATACCGTGACGCTCTTTGAAATTGTCCAGCCAACCGTCGCTTGCCATGAATCCCGGAATGTGCATTATCTCGGCCAGTTTCATTGCCTTTTCTTTGACCAGACTTCCACTGACAGGCAGATTGTGTCCTCTCGCTTGCTTCAGCCACATGAGCACCCCTTCATCGAGATTTGGATCGTGAGCCTGCGTCAACTTAACGCGTTTCGATGAAAATCCAGTTTTGATTGCAGCCTCGATTGCATCCTTTTTGCTGAGAATGCTTTTTACCGTAGTTCTCTTCACTTCAATACCCCATTTCTTGCTTATTTCTCTGGCCAGCTTGGACTGATTAGGCTCATTTTTTTCGGCATCAATAATTTCTTTTTTCTGCTTTAGAGTGAAATCGGTTCGCTTGCGTTTTATATCTGACATGTTAATTTTTTACGCAAATAAAAACAATAAATCTAAAAAAATATATTAATTAATTTTGTAAAAAAAGTTGAGAAATATAATTAAAAAACGCAACACACAAATAAATAGTGGCATAATAGCGAGATTAGGTGGTGGCATAGTAAGTTTATTTTCTACTGAATTTTGTCCGGACCGAGTGAAAGTGGCATAGTAGCGAGAGTGGCATAGTACCGAGGGGGCATAGTAGCGAGATTCTACTGTATATATTTTATTTTCTTTCTACTTCCAAATCCATTGAAAACCTTGTAAATTCTAAAAAAAACCTTAAGAATATGTTCCCTATATTTTGAAGGAAAATAAATTTTATATTGTTAAGAAGCTTTTCAATAAAAATTGGAACATATTTTATGACAATTGTGGTTCCTGGTGTACTTTATCAAGCAAAACGAGGTGAACATTATGAGTACATTAGAAAGAAAGAAGATCGTTTCTATAAAATTTGTAAAAAAGAAAAAATTTATCTTGATTTTAATTCTGACCTGACAGACAGTTTTGTTTTGCACCGCTATTATTCAGTTTTGAAAGCAGATAATAACTATAAAAGAAGAATATCATGGCTAAATAACCAAGAATCTTATAATTGTTTATATGAGTACTTGGGAAAATTTCCTAACACCAAATCTTTCCATGGTAATAGTAAAAGTCAAACAGAATATATAAAAACAAAGCCCGATGTATTTTCTTTCATCAGAGTAAATAAGAACAAAACTCCTAAAGAAATATATCTAGAATCATTAAAAACTCAGAGAGCTTTTCCTCGAAACTCAAAGCAAATTTACAAAATGCGTAGAAACGAAAAAATCGATTATAAAATCTCAACAGTTTTTAAATTAGCTGATGAGTTTCAATTTTTATTGTCCTCAATATCAAACAGTCATTCTTTTGTAAAGCGCATTTCTTTCTTATGTGGTAAGAGTCCAGCTATAATATGTTTTACGAAGAACAAAATCGAGCACTTAGCTAATTGCGTTTTTTACCAAAAAAACTCCATGTTCAATACTAGTAATTGATAAAACCATTAATTTGGGACCTTTTTATCTGACAGTAACAGTTTTTTAAGATATAAATATGATAAACAAAGCCACCAATGTAAATGCTATTTTTTCAGGACAGCTTTTTATCCACTTTGACTCAACGCAAGAAACTTTTAATGAATTTTTCATGTAGTGCGTTCGACTTTAATGAATGATGCTCCGTATTTTGTTAGATCAAAATCTTTAATATTTGAAATGGACCAAGAAATAGCTCTGCTTAAAGCTATAGAATTATGCATCCCAGAAGCTAGAATAATTTTATGTTCTCGGCATTTAAGACAAAATGTCATACATTTTTTACAAAACAAAATAGGAATAAATAAATCTGAAATAAATAATGTAAATACTGATATTTTTCAAATTGATGGCATCATAGAATCTAAAAGAGCTCTTTTGGAAAGTTATTCTTGTGACATAATTTTAAATGTAAAGGCTAATTTTTAACAGATATTTCTTGTAGCAAGAACAACTTACAATATTTTTTCAATTCACTAATTTCATAGAAAATGGAAGCTTCTAGAATATCTTCAATGTTTGATTCAAAAATTTTAAGATCTCTACAGTATGCAAAGTTTTACCATTGATAACAAACTTCATTTGTTTCGATGAAGAAATTTTTTTTCTACTAATTGTCCAACTTTATCAGATAATTGAAAAATGAAAAAAGAGCTTTAATTTTAATTTTATCGGAAATTATCAGTTCAATATCACTAAATTCATTTTTAAATAATCTTACATGACAATTTAAATCAAAATTTTCTAATTCTTTTAGAAACTTATAAAATTTATAAGAATCCAAAATATTTTTAAAAAACACTTTTGAAATGTAATGTTCTTAATATAAATTAAAAAAATTTTAATATATTTTTAAAAGCCAAATTTATATAGTTACTCCACACACACAGCATTTACTTGCAAAGTAATTGCCCATAAGAGACAATTTGGACAAATTTAATATAAAAATATTAGTATGTGAGGGGTGAAATTTTAGTTTATCTTTTTAAGATCAACTCACGTGAATTATTTATCATGATCATAACTTTTTTGATATTATGCATCTTGTCATGGTAAACTTGTTTGTTGTTATTTAGTACGTATTTTATTCATAGAAACGACGTTTAACAAAAAATTATTTTACGAAATTCTGACTTGACCGTTTATCCAATAACTAATTGTGAGTCTATAAAATGTCGCACTACTATTTTGCAAATCAATTTTAAATGTTCAAAGATATTTAGATAGATTTGAGTATGTGAATTTATAAGGATAGTAGATTCAAGTTAATTGAACCTAAAAATACCAAAAGTTAATGTTTTTTTTAAAAAACAAAAAATAATATACTTTATCAGGATAGAATGATTGTTTTTTAATAAAACTTAAATATAATAAGATACTTTATCATGATAAAATGCGTAACATGAAAATATCATAATTAAACTGAGGGATATAAGTCGATTTATCTCAAAACAGTTTCTTTTAAGTGGTTTCAACTAAAAAGTCATGCATGTATGGAAAATTTAATAAAATTTATTTTGCTATTTTTGCAATGTCTCAAATTCTTATTTTGTAAATAGTTAAATGATTTGATAGCTAGAGATTGCAAACCAAGAAAAGCTCTATTTCAGACTTGATAGAAACATCCTTGGGGTCCTTTTGGAGCTATTCCTTTAGATTAAAAGTTTATCTAATCCCAACAACAAAAAACTTATTTTGTGTAACAGCCAAAACATTTGAAAACATTATTCCAACATTATGGGAAACTCGCAACAAGTCATTGACAATGTTTTGAAATGTATATTTTAGGTATATAAGTGCTTATGTATCAAAGGTGATTGAAGATATGTTATTTTTGACACTTAAAGTTGATAATAGGAGCTCGAAAGTACCGTATATCCTTGAAAATAAGTCAAGCCTTTGAATATGAGTGATTCATGATAAGGGGTAATGTGCACTAAACCAAATCGGCATCACCATCGCTATGTATGATGAGCGATAACAGAGCAAAACAACAACGCCAACCAGACAATTCAACTTGTCTGAGAAGCAGTCTCGTGATGGAGAAAATTTCCCCTCCCGCCCACCAGGAGATTCTCATGAGGAGGAGATTCTTTCTTACCTTTAAATTCAATAAAGTGAATTTTGCTTAACATTGTATCATTTACAAGAATTAAAGTGAATTTTTTTAAATACGCACTAAAAAACAAAGTTATGTAATATACATGCTCAATTATGCTATGATTTTGCGGGTGAGGGGGGGGGGGGTGTCCTCTATCTCATTTTGAAGGGAGGGATTTTGTCAGGTAGGGTTAGGAGACAGATTTTAAATGCATAAACTGTGGAGAAATCATCAATACAATTTCGATAAATGCCTTTCCCTTGTAAAGAAAAGCGAAACCTCTAAGAATTTCCATTTAAATATGTTGAAAGCGTACATATCAAACTAATGCCCTTGAACATACTTCATATTAATCTGAGAAAATCTAGAATTGCCTGGTACAATTTTTTAATATTTTTAGACAAAGTTTCCTATGATATCATTTTACTTAATGAACTTTACTTGCGGAAAGGTAAGATACCAAGTGTCCCAATTAACTACTCTCCTGCTATATCTGAATCTGAAAAACCTCTTTTTTCTATACTATTTATAATCTCTCTTAATTTTAATTTTGAACCACTACTATCGAATCAATCTATTTGTGTTATATCTGGCGTATTTGATAATTTTTTAATCTTCCTAATCTCGGCCTACTTTCAGACTACAGATATGGATTTTATTAACTCATTTTTTTCTAATGTTGTTCAGAAAGTAGAAACTCATCTATTCATTGTTATTGCAGACACTAATTCTCGTCACGAACTGTGGGACTCTAAAACAAATTAAGAAAACTTTTTTACCAAAAATTAATTGAATTTGACCTAAGTCTCATTGACTCAAACAAATAACCAACTTTTCAAAGTCTAAGGTCTGATTGTTCTCTAACCTCTCCCATTGATCTAACTTTTTGCAACAATAAAATGAAAAAATACGTTTTGACTTGCGAAATTCTCGATGAACCCACCCTTTCATACCATTTTTTTAATTAAAGTTGTACTAATCTATCTTTATATTCCAACTGAGATTAAAAGGAAGGTTTTATTCAACAAAGAAAAATTTTAAATTTTATAGGACAAAATTGTGCCAAAACTTTTTCACTTAATACTCAATACCTTAATTCAACTGAAGACATTGAAAACTTCTCTAAAACAATTTCTTTAAAAACTTCTCAACTCATTCTTCCTATAATTTTCCCTATAAAAACAATTTTTGGTGTCCTTCTCTTAACAAAATTAGAAAAAAACTTCGTCATGCTGCTAAAATATTCAGACGGAGCCAAAAAGAAGAGGATCTTTCTAGATATATGTCTATAAAATCCTATTACTCACGCAAGATTAACTACTTTAAAAAGTTATCTTGGCAATCAATTCTAAACTTTGACCAAAATTCAATTTGGAAAATAATAAAAACTCTCAGAGGTGATCAGAAACCTTTGTCTTGTTCAAATCCTTGATCTTACCCAACCACAACGCGGTTAATCTAACTAATGATTCCCAGAAAGTTCTTGATATTTTATTCTCGTCAGCTCATTGTTGTCAATCTTCTGATACTAATTCAGATATTAACTTTTCTCTCAACTCTTATACAACAGTTACAGCTGCTGAACTCACTAACATTTTCAAAAACCTGGAAAGTAAATCTTCACCTGGGGTTGATAAAATGCTTGCCTTAGGCTCTGCTACTTTCCCTTTATCTTTAAACAAGGTGAACTTATTCTCATTCGCAAAGGGCCTTCGACTAATCTTGAATTTTGTAATTGGAGACCTATCACTTTACCTTGCTTGGGAAAAATTTTTGATAAGACTTATAAATCACATTTCTACCTCCAATTGTATCAGTGAGCTAAAATTTGCCTATTTAAATGGAAAATCGTCTGACTTAGCTACGGTTCGTTTATCTTCTAAAATATATAACTTTTCAAATCGAGAAAACACTTTACTTGTATATTTATTGACTTTAAAGGAGCTTCTAACTCTGCATGTCACTCTTGTATTCTAAATAACATGCAACAAATGAATTTCCCTATTTATCTTGTTTATTAAATCTTATTTATATAGAAGATCTATCTCTTTTCGAGGCAATCCATCCTCAACTTTCACGTTGTCGAGCTCCACTCCACAAGGAGGGTGTCTCTCTGACTTGTTATTCATTATTCTCATCAACCCACTTTTTGATTTAGTAAACTCTTATGACTGCTTCTCAAAAGGATATTCCGATGATTTCATGTTCGGCATTGAAGGTAATCCTACATATAATCTTCTTACTATTAGTAAGTTGCTTGTTAGTTTTTCATCTCTCTGTCTTTCTTTTGGACTAACGATAGATTCAAAAAAAATCATGCGTATCAATTTCTCAAGGAGCTCAAACTTTCCCAAACTTGTTTTCGATGACCATACCTTCTCATCTGTTCAACAAATAAAATATCTTGGAATGACTTTTAAATACAATCTGGATTGGTCTGCTCATTTTCAAGCCAAACATGTGAAATGTATAAAAATACTAAATAGTATTAAATCTTTATCCTTCAATACTAACAAACAGCATTTTCTTTTTTTTCAAAACCATCCTAACTACGATTCGTATGCAATCACATCGTGGTGCGTAGTCTTTAAATATAAAAAATATATGAAAAAACTTGAAACTTTATATTTTGCCTTTTTGAGGAAAGCTCTAAAATGTTCCAGGTGTACACATATACATCTTCTTTATCTCTTTTCAAATTCCATACCGGTTGATATTCTCTTGGAAAAAATTATTGTCTCCCTCAAGATTTCCCATATAAGAAAGAATTTCGATTATCTAAATTTTGGTTTAACATTTTCCCCTAACTTTCATTTCTCGAACTTTGAGTTTTGGTCTAAACTTTTCAAGAAACACTTTCCTTCTAGCATAATTTTTAATATTATTCTTTCATTACCATACCCTATTTTTATGATCCAAACTTTACTAACCTTGATGTAAATACAACTATTTGTGAATCTAAAAGCACTGCTGCTTCTCTATGCAACAAGATTATCTCCTCTTCTATTGCTGTTTTCTTTTTTTCAGATGGCTCTTACGACCCTTTTACCACATTTAGCGCCTTCTCTTTTATTTTGTTTTACCCTGGGCAAAAATTCCCTTCATTCTCTCTAGCTGAAAATATTGGCAATCTTTCTTCGTCTTTCCTTGCTGAATGTTTTGGACTTGTTTATGCGTTAAATTACTTGAAGCAAAACTTCAGATATTTTCTCTCTTACAAATTGGTTTATGTTTTTTCAGACTCTAAATCACTAATTGAAAGTTTATAACTTAAATCTTCGAAAAGTCCTACGATTGGTCAAGCTTTATCTCCTTATGCTTTCTTGTAAAAACACTTCTGCGTAAGATTGGTTTGGTGTCCAGGACATTCCAGCATTATTGGAAATGAATTTGTTGACTCTCGTGCCAAACTTGCCCTTCTTTTTCTAAAATACCACTCTTTTCTTTCAAACAATTTCTTAAAAGAAATTCTATTGACATTTGGGTTCAAAAGTTGCTCTCAAACCTTTTTCACTTTACTTCCCCTATAAATTTCTTTGAACAACTTGAGAAACACAATGCCCTTTCCGTTCCTCAGGAGCTAATAAGATGGTATGTAGGTCCCTGTAACTGTAGGAAATTTTTACATCTTATAAAAATATGCAAATTAATCTCTTGAAGATTTGGATGTCAATCTGTAGAAGATCCAAAACATTTAATTGTCCGCATACGAGCTTTTTATTTGAAAATTTTGCTGTTATTCTTTTTAAACACCATGGTATTGCTTTTACTTCTCTAGATTATCTAATTTTAAAACATAAACTTTATTCAACTACACAATTGTTCATTAAAAAACTTGAAAACTTTTTGTTTTTGCGTTTTTTTTTATTTTACCCTTTCTACTATGTTTATTATTTATTTATTTTTTCTTTTATACTTCTATTCTTCATAACAATTAGCTGACTTTCCTAACTACAATATTTTCTAAAAGCATCCTGCCAGCTTTCAAGTCCTCTGCGTCTTACAAGCTGCGTCAATCAATCATCTTTTTTATTGATTTTATGTAAAAAAAGAAACATTTAACAATGTATTTTATGCCATTTTTAAAAGCCGAATTTTGATAAAGCAAATTTGACATACTAACTGAAATAAATATAAAGAACTTACTTTGCCAAAAAAATATTATCAGATCCTTGGGTAAAAAGATACAAATGTAAAATCAAAAATTGGTAGTCGAAATGGATTATGCCTCATAAGCAACTCCATTTTGTGGATCAGGCCTCCTGTTGCTAAACGCAGAAGGCTTTTTCAGCCCTCAAGTTCCTTAGACGGTTACATAAAATTATTATTTTTATTAAATAATACATTTTATAGAATTATTAAGATGATTAAATTTTATTGTGATAATAAATTATAATTTGTTAAAAAAAATAATTAATTCATAAACGCTCTGTAAGCCTGGATACTTCAATAATTATCTATAAAATAACAGACTATTCAACAACTTCTTACAACGTACAGTTCATTCATTTCACAAAAAGCAACTCAAACAAAAAATCTGAGAAATAACGAATTATCTCCAAAAAATGAGTTGTATGTGTAGACAATTAAGTTCTGGAAAAATAATTAAAAAGCAAAATCGTCGAGTTTTGCTATAAAAGTTAAATTTGCTTTTATTATGCTACTGAGAAAAAAATGTTATATCCTTTGTTGTTTAAATTCTATCTATTTCATTAGAGTAAATTTACTTAAATTTTTAACCCTGTCAATATTATTTCACAAATGTTATAAGGGATGAAATATCATGAAATCAGAATTTCGTGTGAGATAAGGTAATCCACAAGGAAGGGTTTGAACGTCACAAATGATTCTTGACTTAACTTCCTTTTTGTTAAATGGTGAACAAATGATTTTTTAAATTTGATACCAGTAGCCTTTGAATCCTTTTCGATGCAAGTTCATGAAAAGTGAATCTCCTGCTCTATTAATTTAATTAAATCTGACAGATCGATGCTAACTTTAAAATATAATTATGCGTAATTAATAAAAAAAAAAAAAGTAATATCAATTCATTTTTACCATCAATTCTTCAAATTTTCATCAATCAATTTTCTAGTTTTTCATTGAAGTTAAAAGGTAATCAATATTTTTATTTTCTAATTTGTTATAATAGTATTTCGTTGATAGTTTATCAACATACAAGAGAGGGAAATACAGTGAAACTGTGTTCTTTTTGTCAGAGCATCAACCAGTAGCAATCATCTTGTTAACTTCTCTTCAAAAGAAATGAAACAAACTTGTTAATTCCCACGATTATTAGTTGACGTTATTAGATATACTAGAAAATCGTGGGATTCTGTGAAACCTTCAACGATTGTAAACTGCAGGCAACAAACTGAACTTACTATTAAAGTAAACAATCGGTTTCACAAGATGAAGAAAAAGACGTTTTATCTCTAACTGAGCTACTGCTAGACAAATCTATTTTAAATATTGATTCTTCAAAAGCCATGTCTTTTGAACAATTTATACAGCCGCTAAAACAGAAGAAACTTTTGGAGAACTTACTGACAAAGAATTAATTGAATGTTTAAGACCTGGACTAAACGACTCATATAATGATGACTTAATACTAGAAACCCAAAGCCAGTCAGCCATGAAAGATGTATGAAGAATATTTACTATTATTAGTAAATTTAGATAAAAGAATTAATGTTATTGCTACTTCAAACTTAATATTTTAAATGTTTGGAAGTTTTAACTTCTGAAGAAATTTAGCAATTTGTATTAAGAAAAACTTTTTTAAGGATGTTTTTTGAACAGATTTTACCCACTCTGAAAGCATTTTGATTAAAGAATCTTCTTTTTAGGTGATATGAACACATAGTCAGCATGAATTTTGTCAACCAATTCCAGTTTAAAAGTTTTTTTTCTAAAATCATTCGAAAATTATGTTGATAGTGTCTAAATCTTCACATATTGGCATCTGTAACAGTTTTGATAACTGTCATATTCAAAATTCTCAAACCTACCCTTAGTGAAGTGATAAGTGTAATATTAAACTATAGGTTTAAAGATTTTTCATTTGCAAAAGAGGAATTTATTTTTCATGGTCAAAATCTTTTTAAGCAACTATTCATGTTTGAATCTGTAATCATGATTTATATTTCTTTTATCATTGAAGAAAAAGCTTGTGATCTTCTTCTAAATCTTCCTTTGCAGGAGTTTTTTTTATCGCTAAAACAACTGTCAAACAATTCTTACAATAACTTTAATTAATCTAAATACATTGTAGACTTGCATACATTTTTATATTGTTATTTTAAATGAGGAAAGAGTTGCTTTCATCTAATTTTTCTATTTGTGTGATGAATAACTTCAACTTCAATTTAAATGCACAAAGACTATTGACAATACAAATTAGAAAAAAGTTAAAATTAAAGCTTTTTGATAAATATAAGATTTATATTGACAAATTTTTATTTTTTATCCACAACTATACAATTTTAAATTGAAATTCATTTTATTATAACATTTATTGAAGTTTGGAATTAAATAGTTATTTTTGAAGGAAGATTTATACTATGCGCCATAGGTTGGCCACACTTGTCTAGAAAAGATGGTTAGACAGAAGGTGTGTTTACATTACTAATTTGTAATGACTTTTAAGGTGTTTTTGAAGCGGCGGTCAGGTCGACATGGGAAGAAAGGTTTTATCGTTGGTAAATTTTAAGAAAGTAGGGTCTTTGGATTTATCAGCTATGTAAAGATTGTTGAAGTGCCTTACAATACAACTTCCTATTAAAAATAATAAGAAATATATCATTTCTAATTTGAAAAAATCTATAAATGAAGTAATTGATTTAAAAACTCAGAATACTGGTTCAAAATTTTTTCTTTTTATATGCCTTAATATTTTATTTAAATTAGTTAGTATTTTTATTACAAACTCAGACGTAAAAACATATATTTTTATAACAAAGGAGGTATATAAAAATAGGATATAAAAATAAGTTATTATAGTTGCTATACATGCTAGCAAATTTTAATTTCACATTTTCTTTTTTCTTTATCTTTTGCACATGTGCTGTCTTTCAAAATGGTATTGTTAGTTGAGTATATTGAGTTAACAAATTTTTCATCGGAAAAAGTAGATAACTTTAAGGAGTTTGTTTCTGGGTTGTGTGCAGATTCTTGAGAAGAGTTATACGCAGTGGGTTGGGGAAAGATTAGTCCGTTAGAATTTTGTAAAACAGAGTTTATATGAGTTATAAGGGATTGGAGCATGCAAGGAAAACCATCATAACCGGGAAATGCATTGATGTCAATTATGTACAAGCGCTGGGAGCATATTTCTCGAATGATATCAACTCCAAAAAGAGAAAGGTTTAAATGATTAGCTAACAGTTCAATACAATCCTTTACATTTTTGAAAAATACGGAATTAGAAGAATTTACATCACAGCTCGAAACAAATCCTGAAGGAGGATCGCCATCATCCAATAAGGTGAGTTTGGAAAATGAATTTGAACGAGACACTTCACTACTCGTAAAAAATATTGTAGAATCTACACACGAGTCCCTCTTGTTTTCATTGCATGCACTAAAGTTTTTGATCGAAGGACGCTTCACGATGTGGCAGTGCGCGCCTATCACGTACACCTTGTACAAAATAGCATTGTGGCAAATGAAATTTTGAGCAACGAATTCGCTTTTCTCCGACTCCGGCCCACACAACCACGAAGACTTCAGCGACCTCAAAGAAGGAAAATTGAATACGAGCGCCATTGCATGAGCGTAATCCGTGCCGTGCGCAAGCAATGGCTTGCAAACAATCGGAAAGCGAATGCCATGGGCGTCAAATTTCTTCTTGATGCTTTGCATGCTTTCGTTGGGGTGGAGCTGGACAAAGTTAGGCACATGAAATGAGTATTGCATTGAAGAGGGGAATGATTGTTTTGATAAAATACTCATTACCATGCAATACTGTATAAAGCGATTCATCAAGTATTGAACACTTAAGATGGGATCTAGTAAAATTGTAGTAGCATTTCCTTCTATATATTTCAAGATGTTAAGAAGTCTAGGGCAGGATGTATTGGTTTGTAAATGAGAAAATTTGGAAAGATCTGAACTAATGCCATTCATATATAACTCTTGGGAATTGTCAGATGAAGAAGGTGGAGGGATAAAAGAAGTAAATTTATGGATTAAAAGATCGAATGGACCTTGACTTTCCAAGCTATCATCAATGTTAATCTAAATATAAAAAATAATTTGTATGTTTTTCCATTCAAACATGGCAAGGGTTAAGTGATAACGATAGATTAGTTTTTTTATGAAAATCGGATAAAACAGTTAAAAGAAAATATATTTAATAAAAAATTTTAATACCCAGGATTAGGTATAACCTTATAAAATCTCAATAGAAATTGTTTCAACTAACTATATCAGTTATCAATTTTCTAATACATTCTTGTTTTCACTAACGATTGATATGCCAACACTAAAAAAAAGAAGGATATTTTCAATAATTTTAAAACTAATTTTTAGAGCCATAAAATATCCAAAAACTTAGAATGAGATCAAAATTTTTCTAATATTTAGATTTTTATCCAGACTTTATTTTGGGAAATAATTACAAATATCAAATAAAATAAGTGTTTAGTATGAAAGAGGAAAGGTTGGAAAAAAACCTCCAGAAGTAGATAAATATGGATAAAATAGATTTGTAAGTCTGTCCATTTAATGGTAAAATGGAGTAAAATCTTTTCGACTTTAAATCATTATTGATTCTTGCTTGTAATTGATGTGTCTTCGAGGTTCATCAGTTTCACTTTGATCTAATTCTCAATCGGGGTCTACATTAACTAAATGGGTTCAAGATATATTTATAGGGGTCAATAAAAAACTAGAAGTCAATAGTAATATTTGTGTTGCATGGGTTATCCATTTCAGAAAAGTTGTTATAGTGAAAATACAATGTATAATGTAATTTACTATTTACACCATTTTGAAATAAAAAGAGTATATATAAATACATCCACATCACTCACATGGTTAAAAGATAAACTTTAATTTTTAAAAAAGATAAATTTAAGTCTTCAAATCCTTTTAGATATTTGCTCATCTCATTTTACCCGAAATTGGATCTAAGTATATTCATTAGACATAGACTATTTTTTAAACTTTTTTTCCCATAGTGTGAAAAGATGAGTTTTTACGTAGAAGTACCAAAAATGTTATTAAATTTGAAAAATATGAAACTTAGTTCCCGCACCAAACGTTAACTAATTTTAATTATATGGGAAATATAAATCAGTTTATTCAAACTAATTAGCAATTTCATTGGTCAATAAAAATCGTTTGTTTAAATTTTCTGCACTTTTACATTTAGAATATAGTTCTTTACAAATCTTAACAGCACACTCAACAGGTTAGTTAGTAATAGGAATGTCAATCTTTGGTTCTTCTGTACCCCAAAATTTCTGAATACTTTGTAGAGCTTTAGGGTAATTTTCTAGATAAAACTTTAGCTTGCTTATCATTTTTCCATTTTTGGTCATCGAACCAACAGTCAGCCCATTCATTTGAAATAAATTGACAAATACTTTCTTTCCCCATGAATATAAATGCAAGCAAAGCATATATTGCTCTCGAATTCCACCGAACGTTACTTCTATTAGGTAAATTTGTGGGCAAAACAAACGAAGACAAAATCCCATTAGATTGAAAATTGTTAAAAACTTTTGTTAAAATGTATAGCTGTTTCATGTCTTTTCTCCAAAGTATTGGGTAGTCAACTGTCAATGCAGGTAAATTAGCTGAGAGGTATTTTTTTTAAGCATCTCATAATTTTTTGTTAAATTTTGGATGAATTCATATTCAAAATTAGGAGATGAAGACTTTGAATTAAAATGATTGTCCATGATCAGTCGTAATACACGATCTAGAATATGATGTTGGCATCCATAGTATTAACTCTTTTTGTAAGCGAAAAATAACTCCACTTTTTTTACCAGTATTGACACTTGTTGTGTCTGTAATGATCATTTTAATACAATGCCATAAATTAAATTCATCTAAAAGACGTATTAAACCATTTGCTATTTGAATGGCTTTACCATTCATCAGTTCTAAAACACCTAGTTTGATTTCTTCCTTGCTATTTTTGAGTAAAACAACCTGATATTCTATCTTTTTAATAATTTTTCCGTCAAATTGCAAGCACCAATTTGTTTTTATTACGTTCATTTTTAAGTTAGCAACAACTCTATCAGCTTCTCTATATGCAGCTCGATTAATTGCAGATTGAGAGGGCGTCGGTAATATTACTCCATCACAAGAAAGTTGTTTGCAAACTATCTCGGCTTTTCTTGAAGATAAACCTTTTTTGATTAAAGAAACAGCACTTTTTGTGTTTTGATTTTTTGAACGTTTATCATTTGATCGTGGTGAAGATTCAGGAAACCAGTCAACGCTTTCTTCATTTACAAAATCAGAATCACTTTCTGATGTCAAAAATTTTTCATGTTCTTCAGCTTTTTTTACATCATCTTTTTTGATAAGGTATCGTTTTGATAGATGGAGAGGTAATAAAATTTGACTTACATAACCCCTCTTCCCATTCGAAGAAACTTGAAGCTGATATAATTTTTTTTCTTCACTTGATGGCCAAATACCATCAAACTTAGTGATATCAAACAATTTATCAAAGTCATATTTTCCTTTTCTTTTTAAATTATTTTCTCTTTCGATAAACAAATGTTTTAACTTTTTTTCTATTGTTTGTAAAGATAAAATAGGAAAATTCAGCTTTATTAATTCTGTCGAAATTATGGTAATTCTAGATTTTTTTTCCTTTATTTCAGCTGAAAGGGCAAGATAGCGCCCGATTATTGTTCTGCATGTCGGCATTTTATTCAAACATATAAGTTCTTTTTCCACAATGGGAAAATCAGGACGTCTTTTGAAAGTAGATTTATCAAAATTAATCAAGTTTTTTCTCCACTTTTCTTTGTTTTTTATTATACTAGTTGCTGATTTTTTTGAAAAGTTTGGAGCCATTTTAAATTTATATTTAATTAAAGATTTTTCTATGAAAAAAATAAAATTATTTTTTCAAATATTTAAAATATATACAATATACATACGAGATATAATTTTTTTTATTTTTTAACTAGTTTTAAAATACATTATGTTATAAAACCATATTTTTGAAATAGTTTTATCTTTAAGTGTGGTAGTATGGTATCTTGGGATAAAAAATTTTTATCAAGGATTAAAGACCCCTTTTATCAAATTATGATTAAATTAAACTAAACTGAACTCCACAAAGATCTTAATTTCTTCCTCGATAGACTCTCATTTCTTTCTAAATTAATTTTCTCATTTTAAAATTTTATTTTTATTCATGCGGGAGTTTTTTGTGCAGATAAAAAAAATTGAGTGTTTTTTCATGATATGTATATAATTTCTCATGTTTTGCTATATTGGGAATGAGAAATTTGAAAAAAAATATTTTTTAGAATATGTCTAATATTCATATTGTCATAGAGGGGCCATTTTAAATAAACCTCGGAATAAATTGAAATATTGTTTTCTATATTTATTATAAAGTTACACAGACAAAGCATAGAATAAAACTGTTTTAAAAATATTTCAAAAATCTAAAAATTCCCAGTTTAGTTTTTATTAAACTCAAAGCTTCGCTCGAGATGTAGGATTCTAGACCCATCTGATCCTACGCCCAGTTAAAGATCATTGGTACCTTTAATCTAGGTCCTGTTAAAGATCATTGGTACCCCCGTGATTCTAGGTCCCCTCAAAGATCATTGGTACCATCGTGATTCTAGGTCCTGTTAAAGATTATTGGTAACTTTAATCTAGGTCCTGTTAAAGATCCATTTTTTAAATTTTATACTTATGGTGCATTGGGATGGGAAAATTTTAAAGATCTAACTAAAAGCAAATAAAGGAGCGTCTTCTAAACATAATGTCTCGATATTTTTAAATTAATTTATTTTTTTCTGGATATCTGAAAAATTCATGAAAATGGAAGCAGTTTGTTTTGATACAACAGCTATAAAAAATAAAGGCACCAAAAGCAAAATATTGCTTGCAAATTTGCCTACTTCAGCATCAATCTGAACTTTCAACTTATGAAAAAAAGGAATATTTGATATATTTATTTATTTTTGCTTTCAGACTTTACCTCAAAGCATGGTTTACTGCGATGATGCCGTTTCTGCTCCACAAAATGATCTTCATTTTCTACATCTTGAAAAATACACCACACAATAATGTACCACGTATTTCAAAAACAGAACTACTTAAATTTTCAAACCATTTATGGTATATAAGCAAAGAGCTCGTTTCTTTGGCTTTGCTCGATTCCCCAGTTTGTTCTGATAAAAAGAAAGCAATCGGTAAAGCCATGAATGAAAATACAAGTACAGATATTTAAGCAAGCGGATCAAACTTCCATTCAAAACAATAATGAAGCATTCCCTTGAGAAGCTTGTATAAAAACGTTTTCTTTTTTCCGAATTTTTGATATTTCAACGGATCTTCTTGAATTTGATTCATCAAGAGGAAATATTGGAAAAGTTACAAGTCAGCTATGAATATATTAAAAGGTATAAAAACCGTCGGTGATTGCGCAGAAACAGTGTGTCTCCTATTGAACAGTATAATTCTTTTATAACTAAGGATCAGGGGCGCACATCTGGGGGGGGGGCGAAAATGCCCTTCGCCCCCAATAATTTTCTATAAGTAAGAGTTGTTGCTTGTTTTGTGTGAGAGCTATATAATAATAATCAATTGCTTCAATATGCACACAGGTCACATAGCAAACACATGTTGATGATCAACTAGATTTTCTCATCTTCTGTCACAGTGATTCTATTTCTCTTTCTGTCTCCTCTGTTTTTCTCTTCCGGTTTCTCTGCTAAAACTCAATCATTCACTCAAGCTCTCTTCTTTCATTCAAGCCATCTTCTCTTGTTAAGCTCTCCTATCTCAATCAGCTCTCTTCTCTCCAGTGACGTAGCTAGGCTGGGGCATGAGGGGCCGTGACCACTCTCCTATGTACCGCGTGTTGCCGCCATGCGTCTTATGCGATATGATTTTTTGAAAATTTCCCCAATGAAAGGATCAAGAAAGTATAAATAATGTTGCGCAAGTTTTTTGTTTTTAAATTATGCCCCTTCTATCAACTTTTTTTGGCTACACCACTGCTTCTGTCTAATTTGCATTTAGAGTTAAATTTAAATAGTTTTCAATCGTTACGATTTTATCAATGAATATTGTTAGACTCGCGCTAAGAATTTTTTCCAACAAAAGTAACAATCTTTATCACTACGTTTGCTAGATTTTGTAACATTTGAAAACTTAAATATTCAAAAAAACGCTATGATTTTCTTTTCTCGTATACTTTGATTTATGTTAGTTTGGTCCTCGGACATTTCGCCCCATTATTTTCATAAGACAGGTCCTCCAATGGACAATTCACCCCATTATTTTCATAAGACAGTTCGTCCCATGGACAATTCGCCCCATTATTTTCATAAGACAGTTCGTCCCATGGACAATTCGCCCCATTATTTTCATAAGACATTTTGTTTCATGGACAATTCCCTCCGTTATTTTCATAAGACATTTTGTCTCATGGTCAATTTTAAAAAATTTAGAGATAAAATGATTAATTTGAAAAATTTAATAGAGATAAAATAAACAAGAATATAAAATTTTTTAATAATTTTACACATAATAAGCAAAGATGGATGAAACAAATAGCCTATGAGACAATTTGTCCAGGGGGCAAATTGTTTTTGGGGCGAAATGTCTATCGACCGTTAGATTAAATAATTTTTTAATTAAAAGGGCTAGCTACTTAAATGTTGGCTTTTGCTGTTTATAAAAACTTGAAAATATCAAATAAACTCTAATTCTTTATGCCTCCTATTATTTTGAAATTATTCTGAGAACAGACGGTTCCATTTTAAAATAATGAAAATTGCTTTATTAGTTTATTTTGTTTCCTTTCTCTCTTATGTTAATTATGTAGCAAATTTTTTAATTTTAAGCAAAAGGTAAGGTGCAGCGGGTGTATTTTCATTGACAAGGCACTGATGTACCACTTTTGTCAAACTATGAACAAATTCGAAATTCGTTCAAATTCGAATTACCGATGAGAAATCGAATCCAGAGGCTTCTGTGCTATGTCCATCATCTCAACCAACCTGCCATGCCACCCATAGAGTATGCTGTAGGGGGTACATCAAATTAGTTTTCAAAAAACTTAAGGTATGCTATAAAAATTATTAGTTATTGTTGAAGCTCTATAACTTTTTCTGATAGACTTTTTTTCCTTAAAAGTTATTATAAAAAGCAAATCATTGCAAAATGTTAAAAGTTATTTTACTTTTTGTAGCTTGTATCAATTTAGCTTTTAGACTATTTTTGAATGATGTTGAGTAAAATGAAATAATGCGATCTTAATTTTTTGTTTGCACAATTATAACTTCATTTTATACCCTTGCCCCTGAATCAATCACATTTTTTATATAAACATCGCAGGGTGTCTAGTAGACGCTTTGCCTTTAGACTAAATTCACTCATAAAACTATCTAACCTTCAGTTATTTGTTTTCTCTATGAATCAAATATCCTTTCCTCAATTCCTGTAATGTACCTGGTAGACTACTTCATTTTTCAAATGAAAAGCCTATTTCACCTCCTAACAATTTTGGATTTTTTTAAACTAGTGTATATTTGATATGCAAATTTAATTAAAATATTTTCGCTGGAAGTATAGTATTTAAATTCACCAATTTTGTAAGAAAAATATAAAGTAGTCTTATAAATTTAGGACTTTAGGTATGCGCTGAATACACTCTATTCTAAAGGATTGCTTGAATATTTGGTCTCCCGTGGTATTTCCAGACCCCTAATTTTGAAAATTGCAACAAAAAAATTTCGCCCCCAATAATTTTGAGGATGTGCGCCCCTGCTAAGGATGAAGAACAGATGCAATATTTTTCGTAAGTTGTTCAAGATCACAGAGCAAAATATCCAAATTTAAATAAATTAACACTTACAAAATAGTGCATATAAATTAAACTGTGTAATGTAATTTGTTTATGTTAATGACTGTCCCCTTTGGGCAACTAATAAAATTAGTTCAGGTAACCCAAAATTTGGCCTCATATATTTTTTTAGTTGCGGTAACAGATCTCAAGAGTGAGAGATGAAAAAAATTGTTTAATTTTTATATCACGTTTTAAGACCACCCTAATATATAGAAGACATATTAGTAATTGCATTTTTAAATGATATATGAAATAATACAACGGCAACCTTCCTATCCCTCTTGATATAAGCCCACTATAATTTTAAAATCTTACAAAATAAAAGTTACATTGAAAAGTTGAAAATCCCCATTCAAAAATGTTATCTTTTTAATTAGTAGAAACAGCCAAAAATTTCCTTAAAGGATTAACATTTATTTAGTTATTACGTTTTTTAAAACAGGCTATTTCAGATGAAAAAATTTATGAGAGAAAAAATAAGTAATTATAATCTTACCCAAATCAATTCAATGCCAGAACTTCTAAACGAAAAAAACATAAAATTGTAAAATATATTAGACAAAAAAATAAGATCATTTGAAAAGTAAACTATGATGTAAAAAGGGATGGCCAAATTACACATAATTAAAGATTTTCAAATAAATAATTTTATCGGATTAAAATATTAATAGAATTGTGTTAATTAAAAAAAAACGAAATTCTCGATTTGAAATGGTTTCAAACCAAAAAAAAGGAAGTTTTGAATATAAGAAAATCTTTTATAATTAATAACTATTATACAAAAGAATATTTCGTATAAAAAAATAATAGAGATACAGATGCTGTTATGGGTAGTGAAAAGCGGGCCTCAAATCATGATACATTGATTGACATTTCAATCACTAGTTTGATTCATTGCTGATAATCAAGAGTTATGATGTGCGAAGTTCAATTTTTGAACTAAAATAAAAACAATTTTTGACCTAAAAATTTGGGTTTTTTTGACTTCATGTCCTTCAAAATTTTGACTTTTTAACCTAAAAATCCAAAAATTTTGACCTAAATTTTTTTTTTAATTTTTCAAACTAATGAATAAATTTATTGCACAATACTCATTGCAATCGCACCCGAAAACAAAAAAAAATGTTAACATTTGAATTAAAATAAAATAACATATATTTAACAATGTTATTCGCATTGAAATTTTGATCTTTAGCCAATAGCTTCTTTTTCAACATCGAAAAAGATCTTTCAACTGACGTTTTGGTTGATTGGCATTTTTGGAGAAGGAGATACCCACTGGGTGAAACATTATGATTTTCCAATTGCATAATTTTGGAAATGTCTTTTTTTTTCAAACGCTTTTTTCATATAACTTTTGTTGTTGAACAGAACAATTTTTGAGCATTTTCAATTGAAAAACTTGAGGACTGCGATTTTTCAACAATAAATTTAATTATTTAATTAAATTAATAATTAAAATATTGATATTTAAAACTAATGTTAAATTTTAATAATTTTTTCCATTTTAGGTTACCTGAGTGCGGAAAAAGAGCTAAAACTGGATGTTTAAAAATTTTTTTTTCTTACTATTGATTTTGTGAAAACATTTTTTCTCAAATCGGATTTTTCGATTTTTATTTTTGAAAGTTTTGAAAAAAATTTGACTTTATGAATTTTTTTGACTTTATTGACTTAATAAATATTTTGAAAGAAAATTAGGTGTGGAATCGAATGAGTATAGTTAGAAATCGCCTAGTTCAGCGCAATTTTTTTTACTTTATTGACTTTTGTTCGCTCTGGTGATTACATAATTTTTTTTACTTTTTGAAAACACTATACATTATAATATAATCTGTTTTGAAACCATGACAAGGTTGAACGCGGGAAACAAATTGAAATATAATTTTTCATCTCACATATTCTTCTAATGAGCGCTATTGCAAAACAGGGAGACATTCACATCAATAGAAAAAATGTTAGTGCAAGCATTTTAATGAGGCTATATCATAATACAGGTAGACACAATTAGATATTAATGATTAACATATAAAGAAGAATGGCATTCAGTAAGCTAAATCTTATATGAAAAATTGACTAGGACATTAAAATTTCAATTTGAAACGTATTCTCATTAATGACTTCTTTAAGATCATTAAACGCACGTGGAATACTTGAAAAAGAAAAGTAATGTTAAAATTATCACTAATTTTGAATAACCACTCAAAATAAACTATTTTTTTGTTTTCCGACAGATGCTCTTTCATCATCATCCATTCATTTGCTGCAAAAACATTTTGTTATGGAGCATGGGTTTTTATGACCGAATGCCCTTCCTGGCGCCAACCATTTTGTATTAGGAAGCTGGAAACCCTTAGTCTTCGCTCACGCAAAAGCTATACCGACAAGACAGTGGTAATTTGGAATCAGAGTTGTTTTCTCCTATAGTAACTGCCAACCAAGGCTTATGAGCTTGCTCTACCCGAATGATACAACTACTTTATGGCCGAATGACAATTTAAAGATGGCTAATGTATTTTAAATTGTTGACATTAAACAACTTTTAGATGAGCCAAAAAAGATTAGAGAGGAAATAGAAAAGCGAATGCACTGAATCCTAATAGATTAGCAGAAAAAATAGCCTACCATAAAATTGACATTTTTTCCCTTAACCTACACTATGAGAGATTTTTTAAGGTCGATGTTGTAATCACAATTACAAATAAAGACATTTGATTCTATAAAATCCATGCAGCTATCCATCGTTATGGTAGGATTCGGAGCTAACAGTGCAAATATAATGTGGAATAATATGGTGGTATGTTCATTTGGATAAAAATTCTTCTATAATAAATTTTGAAAATTATAAAAAAAAGCCCCCCTAACCACAAAAATTGTGAGGATACCAGGGTTGGACATTTTTAGTTTTTGTGACATAACATTAAGTTTCCATAAACAAAAAATAAAATAAATTTTAGCCCAAAAATAATGACAAATACTGTTATAGAAAGTTGATTATAAATTCGTTGAATGGGTTGATTTTTTAACAAATTAAAAATTAATTTTTTGAAATGTAAATTTTGTCTTTCGTTATTAGTTTAAATGAAAGATCTTCCGAATTTGGGCATTGTTGTGTTGATGAATACAATTTTCTTGCGCTTATCATTGATTGTAAGTTAACTTGGAAGACGCACAGTAACCTTCTCTATAATCTTAATAGAATTACCGACAAATAAAGATCACGTACAAGTCTTCTTCATTGTTTCACAAAGCTATTACTGTACAAACTCATCTGTTCACAGCATGCATAATTAAGTTATATTAAGTTATAATTATTTTCAAGCATTTAACATTGCTAAAAAACGATACGAATTGTTTTCAATGAAGCTCGCCAATCTGATTCAACAAGTTGTTTTTTAAAAATAAAGTACTCAAGTTTGGAGATATATTTAAAATGAGTCTTCTTTTTTTATATACAAGCTTATAAACAAATCTTTAACCTCGAGCTTATCTAATTGGTTACAATTTAATTATCAAATAGATGCATCTAATTGGTTACAATTTAATTATCAAATAGATGCTTTTCTTCGAGGAATCGCAATGATTTAATTATGCCACGTTTTACAATTCGTAAATTAAAACAATGCCTAAAGTACAGAATATGTAAATATTACTGGATTAGGTATTTGTGTTTTATCAATAAAGTTGTTTACTCAAACTTGTTATTTTATATACATAAAAACTTTCTATTTTATTTAACTAACAAACATATACACTTAATTGTTTGATTTAGTTTTATATATGACCATTGCAGCATCAAGGCTTTCATCATAACAATAATTTCATTTTTAAGTGATTTTACAAATTACATTTTAAATAATCTATATAAAAAATCAATTATTGATCGAAAAAAACAGTTAAAATCATTAAAATAGAGAACTTTTATCAAATTAATTAGTAAGATTATAACAATGGTAACATATTGCTTGTCATAATGAACTTCATATAGAATGCTTTACAAAATTATAGATGTAAAAACCCAATAAATATTAAATAATATGTTGGATTTACCTTTTATAAGATGCTTGCAAAAAATTCCAATAAAAATTTTACTAACTAATCAAGCTAAAGCTCTCAATATAATATAGCGAATACCAAAAGCAATATTTTCTTTATTTATTCCATACTTCACAAAATTATCTCCATGATGAGAAAAATAATATATTTTCATATAATATATTATTATTATTTAGGAGATCAGGGCACATCCTCAAAATGGGGGGGGGGGGGTCAAACTTTTTTTTTTTATAATTTTCAAAATTTATTATAAAAGAATTTTTGTCCAATGAATATACCACCATTATTATCCGATTGCAATGTAAGCTCTCAATCCCACTACAACTTCCTTCATTTTATCAAGTCAGATTACCTTGTTTGCAGTTTTGATTGAATCAACATCCAAGCTCAGTGGTTTTCAAACTGGAGTACGCGGTGCCGCGAAGAAGTTCCAATGGGGTCGAGAAGGGACACTGAGTGATTCGTTTTTTTTGCAAAATATTGCACCCATATTAGGTTATTTGCCATTTTTGCAAATAAGTCACATTTAAAAAGAAATAAAAAAGTTAGCGTTTGAATTTTACTTTTCAGGCCTAATTTCCAAATGTGCATTTTTCTTAATATCTAAAAAAATGAAATATGACGACTTATGCTTAAAATTTGGTTTTACTGCATTTACGTCTGGTTGGAGGAAGAACCTAAATGTCTTTTGTGTTCTGAAGTGTTAGCATCCACTTTTCTAGAGCCCTTCAAGTGAAGTCTGGACTGGAGGTGAAGCACTCGAGTCCAGTAAACAAACTATTGACTATTTAAAACGTCAAACTGAACGAATACACAAATCTAGGTTTGAAAACATAGGAATGTTTTTGCAAAATATTAAGTGTGGTTTGAGAGCCTTCTAAAAATTTCCAAAAAAATAACTGTTGTCAAAAAGTTCCACAACATAGGAGAACAGTTGTTACCTCATTGCAATGATATCCTATTGAATGTGCTAAGAAGTTCTGAAATTGTAAAGTTAAAACATATCTTCCTGTCAAACGATATTGTTGGAAGGCTAATAGGAGAGATGTCTGACGATATATCAAAGATGGTTTTTTTGATTCGGAATTCGATTTTCAACTTTTTTGCAAGGAAACAATGAATGTTGCAAACTTAGCTCAGCCTTGTGTTTTCGTACACCTTGTAGACTATTTTTTGTTTTGCGAATTTCTTAGCAGTAGAACTTCAAGAGAAATATTCGACAATGTTGTTGGAGTGTGTATACTGACCATGCTCTAGCAATTTTTGTTCTAGTTTTCAGACTATGATTAGGTTAAAATCTATAGATGTATTTGGAACCGAGTGCGCTATTCATCACTAAGCCATAATAATGAAAACCATACCTTATGTATAGAAAAATGTTTTCAATGAAGTCATTAAAAAAAGCCTATTTAATCCATTTAAGGCCAAGCAAAGCAGACGATATCTAAAAAACGCAGACGATTTATATTCAAAGTCATTGAAAAAAGCAGACGAAGATGAAATTACTTATGTTCCAAAATAGGAACATTGGCCGTAAATGGGTTAATTGAAGCAAATGCTTTCAACTCTTGTTTGTTTTCAGAGTTACGTAAAGAAAATTATTTCCAATTTGAAAAACTTTTGCTTAACTCAAACGCGAGGTAGCTTTCCAAAGGAAAAGTTTCAAGCGACGCTATGGAAAGAAATTCAAAAATTCCTGCAAAGCAAAAATTTTCAGATGCCCGTTTTCGTATATTCCTATCGTTTTTAGTAAACATATTTGAATCATGAATTCCGTAAAACTTTAGCTGCACGGAAGAGATTACTGTACTCAATTGTCATAAACAGCTATTGAAATGGAGCTCAAATTATAGCGTTCTAAGAAAAGAAACATATTTGTTGATAATAAGATTTTGATCCATGAAGATGTCATGGAGGTGAAACACGCTGTATCATATCTTAGGCAAGAAATTTTATTTTTCTAACCTATAAAAATTTGAAAAATACTATCTATTTATCAAAAATCCGTTTATAATCTCGATTAGTAATCTGGCCTTAGAAGACTTCTTAATTCAAGAACAGTTTATTAATGATTGAGGAGGTGCAAAACATGTTTTAGTGAAATATCACATAACCTGTGCTGATGTTGCAAAGATCGTTCTGAAAGCTGATTCAATTTGCCAATACATGAGTGTAAGCAAGCGTTTTCCATGCTTTAAAACTAAATCCCAAAACTGTTCTGAAGTGAGTAAAGATATGAGAGTTGCATTGGCTCAAACAAAGCCAAACTTAGACAACTGGTTTAGACAAAGCAGATGCATACATCCCATTGACATTGCTTGGATTATTCAGACGATTTTTGAATAACAAGTGTGTCGATTTTTTTAGTACAGTAGTTTATATGTTGATTTATTTTTTTTAAATGATATCCCAAACAATTAAAAATTTTTTAGAGACCGCCACGCTGAAATTTTTTACAAACATTATGAACCATTGTTCTATCTCAACAAGAGAACAAAATCATTCATATGATAGATCATTACTCATCGGTGTAAAAACCGTTGTCCCTCCTTATCGCTATTTATCATTTATTGAAACCGATGGTCACAGTTGCCGTTTTTATCACTAGATATGCCATACTCTAACCTACTATAGGTCGGGAACCTATGACTCGCGAGACAGACATGGCTCTTTTGATGACTGCATATGGCTCTCAGATAAATTAGGCGGTCTTCAGGATAAAGGGAGGTATTGCGATAATGCATATCCTTCTTGCCAATTCTACTCTCTTAATTTCGTCATCATTACGAATCACGACGACAAAAACAAAGCTAATGATGATGCAGACTTTGCTTATTAATAAATAACTTCGATAAAACAATGTTGTTTAAAATAAATTCCGAGTCTTATTATACTATAAAATTGTTGGTTTTCTTTTTCCATTTAGTTGTAATCAGTATTTAAATATATATATATATATATATGGCTCTCAGAGGATTAGATTTTAAAATATGTCTTTTTTGGGCTCTTTTAGTCAAAAAGGTTCCCGGCCCCTGCCCTAACCTGTAAACTAAAAATGATCTTGATAAGCGTTTAGAGAAAAGAATTTTTGGTTGAGCGGATTCTGTATTTGGTCTTCGAAAGTTAAAAATATTTTGTCTTCTAAAAACCATATGGAAAGGGTTGTATTAGAAGACTCATTTGCAATATAACCAGACCTCATTTATCAGATAACTCCGCTATCTGATACAATATTTATTGATTAGGAGGTAAATGTTTTTTCTCAGCTTCTCATCACACTAATTACCAACAAGCCTGATTCATATATCAAATGAGGTTAGGTGGCTTGATTACTCTGTACTGAGATGGATTGTTGCTTTAAAATTAAATTTTAAAATTTTTAGTAACGAAATGTTATGAAACTAGATTGGTAACAGAGAAAAAAAAATAATTATCTTATATAATCATCATATTCTACCTACACATATATTCAGTTAGTAAAGTAAATTGAATATATATTTAGGACTTGGGTCCATGAATTGACAAGTATGAAGTCGTAAATTTAAAGCCGACCCTTTTAAAAAGAAATTAAAGGTTCAAAATTTTTGTTAGAAAATTTGCTATTCCATTCCAAAAGTTATACACTATAAATTACATAAATGAAATTATTTGTACTAAGGTTTATTAACAAAAATTTTAATGAAAGTGTGAAAATATTACAAACTATTTATTATTAAAAGTAATCTTGATAAAAAAAAACTAAAACATTAAAAATGAATATCTAAGGATAAATAAATTATATTTAGCCTATAGAATAAGAGCATTTTTCCTTACTTGTGTATTCTAATACATTATTTTAATTCTTTCAGTTACTGTAATCAATGGGGGCACGCCTTAGAGAATACTTTCTTATATAGTCCAAATTACTGCCTGATAGAACATTATTCTAATTAGCATTTTCATATCAATGAAATTGAAAGTAATCAATAAAACATTTTAAATATTCATTTTAAGATTTAACCTTAAAACAAGAAAAGTAATATCGAACCCAGAAGACAAATAATTCTAACAAGTACAATAAAAAAAGATATATAATTCAGAAAATAGAAAATTATTGAAGAGAGGCTGTTGGATTAAGTCGAATTTTTGCAAGTACAAGTCAACATTTTATTTCCATTCATTTAATTCCAAAAAATAAAATCTGGAAAAATCTAGATTCAATGATATAGAACTTTTTAGTACAAAAATTTTCTGTTTTCATATATTAGTTATATTACTTACTTTTGTAAGGGATAAAAAATGTCTATATTCTTTTTCAACCCCATATTTACTTCGAACAACCGTTTTAAAAATAGGTATGAACATTCTAATTTTATTTGTACGAGGTGCCCAAACAATAAGGTTAAATTGTTTAAGTATAAATTAGTAATATCATCAGTACTTGCAATAATTTTCAAAAAGAGATTTGTTAAATTTTTTTAATTTTTTAGGTGGAAGCCATAATCCTACTTTTATTGATTTCATAATAAAATAATAAAATAAAATAGAAATTTCCAGATATTTTTAAAATTACAAACAAAGTATAAAAATAGGAAACTTTGTAAAAAGTAAAGATTATAAATTCGTAATGAAGAATATATTTTTTTTCACTTCAATTCAAAATATAAGAAATATAAAACTGATACTCAAGATTTTTACTAAAATTATTATTATAATATAAATTGAAATTATAATGTACACAAGAACAGAGACGTAATGCACAAGCATCTGGACACCCTATCAGTTGGAGTTTAAAAAATTTCAAATATTCGAACTTTTCCAATAAGTTAAATCAGCTGTGCACAAATAATTATCACTATGTGTGTGATAATTTTTTTTCATCGTATGACTTAGTTAACGAAATGTTTGCGATCGAAAAAAAGATAACTGGGACCATCCGCAGTTAAGTCCGAAAGAAAGATTTGAAAGAGAAGAAAAGAGGTTTCCACAAATTTTATCATTTGAGTTTTTTTATTAGTTTAATGATACGAGCCAAAATGAAAGAAAATGACTATGTGTCTCATACAAAGAAATCCACCATTTTTTGCGTTCGGAATATATTTTGCAAAAGACTCGTGACCACATGCAAGTTTAATTTTTCAAAAAAATGAATAGAAAGATAAAGACAAGTATCATGTTCCCTAAACTAACTAAGCTTGAGTGTAAACTTTAATGACACATTGTAAGGCGACTAACAATTGCAAGTCTGTAACAAAATATTTTTTAGCTTTAGGTGCATGGGTGAAAAGTTGCATTTAATCGCGGATAATGAATTGAAGTACTGCAGATGAAAAATTTACACCAAGGATCCGATTGAAATAGTATTTCTCCCTTCCCATGTTCATCAAAAAATAGTCTTTGTAGCTTTGACAGATACAAATCTCATAAAATACGTCTGGCAAATCATTTTAGTTAAGATAAATTTTCCCCAATATTGCCCAGAAAAGCTACTGTCGTAACATTAATTTGGGCTTATTATACAGTTGTTTAATGAAACTGAAATTACCCACCAATCTCATTTCTTTGGCACCGAAAATTAATTTTGTTGTAACTCAGAGGTTTGGGTAAAAGGAGAGTAATTTGTTCAGTAGTAGCTAAAGAATGCCTTTTTTTAAGAATGAAGCTTCAACGCTCACTTGGTAAAATTGACCTCAGACATTAAAATGCCTTGGAAAAAGATACGCTTGGATACATTGCTGGTTAAATCTTTTTCAGATATCAATAAAATAGTTTGAAGGAAAAAGTGGAGTGATGTTATTGTCAAATATTAAAAAGATGTGAATCAAATATTTTTAATCTTTATCTTTTGGCTAGTGAGCATTCGCTCATCAACCTAATCTAGCGCAGCAAAATGGGGGACAAACTCGTTCATTCATCTGACCCTAGGCTAGCGTATGGGGTCAGACGTTTTCGACTAATCTTAAGGATGAATTCTGCAATGTCATTATCGGATTCATCGAGTCTTGTATACCAAATAATAAGTTTTTCTTCGATCTTTGAGTTAGGCTTGGTGAAATCGTCATTTTACGAATGAACATATGAGATCTTAAAATTGATAAAATTGTGCTAGAGTTTTCCAGAAAGCAACTGTGAAAATAATATTAACAGATATTTTAATTCAATAGATAAATTAATATGAGAATTATTCAACTTAAATTTCTTTTAATTTGTTTTCAAATGTTCAATATTTCATGAATTTTTCATCTTGATAGTGACTAAATCTTCAACTGAGACATCTATGACAGTTTGGATAATTCTGAGCGATTGAAAATTTTAATGATGATGTTATTGTAGAACGTTAAGTTGAGTATTTCATGTAGAAGTGTGTGTATGTTATGATAGGAAAAAGTGTTAGATCAATTTTTTCAATGTTGGTTTGGATTAATTCGAGTGTGAGGCTTATGAGTTTTTAAAGAATTATGGAATTGTATAGATCATGGATGTTAAAACTTACATGTGTAGTATTATCGGGAATTATGTTTTATATAGTAAGGTATAAAAGGTGCACGATAAGTCGTTACAAAGTCAGTTTAGTTAACAATTTGACGTAATTTAGGATGTGAGAAATTTTTGTGTGTTTTTGGAATGCCGTATATTGGTATTGAATGAGTGTTAGTTACTAACATGTTGTGGATATTGTTGATTATTTCAAGTGAGTTTATTTTTCTGGTAAGTCGGTTGATAGTGGATATAAGAGTGTGTGTGAAAGTAATTGGGTTTTTAATTGGGGAAAATAAGATGGTGTTTTGCATTCTCAATTGAGTTATTATAAGTGAAAGTATCTATTACTCATAATTCTCCTCCTTTTTCTGATCGGCTGATGGTAATGTCTTTATATTTTTTAAAGTTGTGTAGTCTTTGTATTGTGTAATAGTTAAGTTTTTTAAAGGGTGAAAAAAGATTTCGCTAGTACTATTCAGTAGATTTTTTTGATGTTCAAGTGTGTTTTTAAGAGGAGGGCACTAGTGTAAACATTTCTGTGTTTGGTGAAAAGGATTTGGTTTTTTATTAGAGCTTTGTGTTGAAATTTTGGTATTTGTATTTTCTGTATGAATAAAATAATTTTTCAAAAGGGCTTTGTGCTGGGATTTGTAAAAAGAAGATTTGCATTCAAGTTTTATGTTATGATTTTTATAAGGGAAGCCAAATTTTTGGCCAAGAAGAAGAAATTTGCGTGTCTTTGGATAGGTTTATAAATAAATTTGTGTTTTTTTTTACTTCTTGTTGTAGTTTGATGCTTTTCTTTGTTGTGTTGTTCTTTTAGAAGTTTGTCTACTATTTGTCTTTAGTCCTTTTAAAATTTTTTTTTGCGTTTGTATGGGAAGATTGTTTCAAGATATTAACCTGTATATGTTCTTGTTTCTTACTTTGATCTTTTCATAGTTTTATACGCGCAGCTTAATTTAATTTTTATATCAAATTAGTTTTTATCGATTACTTTTCCTTCATATATTTTCTATTCTAACTAATCTTGTTTAAGTGGAATCTAACATTCTAAAAATCGCTTATAGCTATTAGTTAATAAGGTCTCATAGACAGTAGCTTAGAAAGAAATTTTATTTGACAGGGACATAGAAGCACATTGAAAGGGCCATCATTTTTTATCTTTAAAATTTAACCGTATAGGATCCATAATATTGTTATCGAAATTTGATTGAATTTATTTTATTTTTAAAGGACACATTACAAATAATTTTAACATTTAAAGATATTTTTAAACTTCCCGCTAAAGAAAGCTAAAGCGATATGCTATTGGATATTTTTAAGTTAAAGGATATATACCATTTCTAATTTCGTGACACTCATTTCTACATACATAAATGAAGGACATAGGAAGGGTGTGTTTTGTTGTGTCAGTTATGCATCAATATCTCCATTTGGTGGGAAGTTAATAGGAATACAATGTGTAAATTCTTCCTTGTCAGGTCAAATCTTTTAACCATCCGGGTAATATAGTTTTGCCAGGCCAATCACTGATGTTCATGCAGCAGCAAGGCTTGGCGCACTGCTTGTCGGAATCATTTTTTATTTTTTTCGCTATTAACTCCTGCCACCACAATACTACCACCAGGAGCTTGTGAATGCAGTTGATAGAAGAAAAAAAGAGGTAGGCCGCAGCTTTAGTTCCCAAATAGGAATTTTCTCCGGGGAAAGGCGTTGGCGCTAACTCAAAGGAGGTAGGCTAGAACACTGCCGAAGAGAATGGTTAAAAGAAAGTTACATACCTCCTCTGAGAGTGATCTCTCAGGAAGTGAACCTGTGGAAGACAATGATTCCCAAGAATACACAAACTGAGCGCTGTCCAAAGTCTTACTGGAAGAGCAACGACTACCAAAATATTCTCACTTCTAAACCAAAATCAGCACAAGAGAATTTACAAAAAAAGTAAAATGGAGGACTAAATGGCATGAAACAACGCTCAAAGAACCATGATCCAATTACAATTGGGAAAGAAAAGCACATGTTTAAAGACAAGGATCTATCTCTAACAAAAAAGAATAAGACGAAAAGCCAATTCATAAAGTGTGTATATTTTTAACTAATCACACACAAAGGGAAAATTCTCATTTATTATCAAAAGTGCTTCAAGAGTGTTTTTATTGATACGTCTCAATAATGTATATAACTACAGTATTATAAGTTCGTTCACGAAATTTCTAGTTATTGCAATTTGCATTTTAAGAGTCTATATTTTATGATATTCATATATCTCGTATATAAGACCTCTCTCTAATGCTGTTTATGTCGAGGTGGAAAATGAGGTTGAGCTTTGATTCTCTTATAAAATGCCTCATATGACACATGCATCTCTTACAGCCTCTGAACAGTAAGTCTTTAGATCTGCCTTCACGTGGCGGTTTTGTTTAAAACTAAATGACCTGGAGGCGAAAGCGAGTAACAGGCCTCGAAAGCCTTGGTTGGCTCTTGTTCTAGGAGAAAATAATTCTGATTCCAAATTACCACTGCCTTGTGGGTTTAGTACTTGATTGTATAAAGGCTAAAGGTTTCCAGTCCTGAATACAAATAGTGGTTGGCGCCAGGAAGGGCATCCGGTCATAAAAATCACGCTCCAAAATAATATTATGCGACAACAACTCAAATACTACGGAAAATTATGTTCCCAGTTTCTTAACCTTAACTTTTAAGTTGCAAATAGAGTCACAGGGAAGGAGTTTTTCTCAGAGTTAAGTACAAGACTCATGACGGACCCTGGTAAAGACCATTGGGAGCCCAGGATTCCTAAATTTGTATCCCTTAGAAAGCCAATGAAAATACTCAGATTTGCGTCAGCAAATGTTGGTTCGCTTGTAGGTAGAAGTGCTGAATATGCTTGTAGAAAGAAAAGTAATTGTTGCAGGTCTGCAGGAAGTGAGATATAAGAAAGAAAGCACGCGGATGATTAGAGCAGGTGAGCAAGGATACAAATTGTACTGGATTGGAAACAAAGTAGGACAAGGCGGAGTTGGTCTAATGGTTCATCAGGATTGGCTTGAAAAGATTGTCAGTGTTAGAAGAGTTTCGAGTAGAGTAATTATTATGGAGATGGCTGTTTACGAAGAAGTGCTGACATTTGTATCTGCCTACGCACCATAGCTTGGTCTTAGTTTAGAAGAAAAAGTGGAGTTTTACGATTGTTTGACTGAAGTGATGATGAAAGTAAGGGTAAGTGCGTTGTTCTTGATGATTTCAATGGACATGTTGGTAGAGATGTTGAAGGTTTCGAAGACGTTCACGGAGGTTTTGGTTTTGGAAAAAGAAATAAAGAGAGAGAAATGCTGCTAGAGTTTGCCGATAGTTTTGACCTCAAGATTGTCAATACCTGTTTCAAAAAAGAGAAGGAAAAATTGATAACTTTTGATTCGGGCGGGAAAGTGAGTGTAACAGATTATATATTGGTTAGAAAAAGCGATAAAGTTAAGGACGTGAAAGCGATTGCTGGGGAAGAAGTGATGACTCAACATAGACTGTTAGTTACGAACATGATTTTTAATCCGAAACGAACGATTAATAGGGAAAAGAAAGAGAGAGTGAAAACTTGGAAACTGAAAGAGACTCGTACAAAAGAAAAGTTTGTTGGAGAAGCAGAGCGTGTTCTGGAAGAGGCCAATTACTGGGATGACAAAATGAAGGTTTTATCAAATGTTATGAAAAAAGTGTGCGGCGTCTCGAAATCTAGAAGAGAAAGAAAGAGTTAGTGGTGGAATGACGAGGATGTTAAGAATGCAGTTAAAAATAAGAAATCGAAATACAAAAATTGGCGTAAAGTAAAAACGGAGTTAGCTAGAAAGGATTATGTGGAGAGCAGGAAAGAGGCAAAAATGGTCATTAGGAGGGCAATGACTGGCGAAGTTAAAAAGGAATTAAAAGAATTTGAGACCAGAAGAAAGAATGAGAAAAGTCTTTAAAATGGCAAAACATAGTACTAGAAATAAAAAAGATATTGTTGGCGTGCCTTGCATATCAGATAAAAATGGAAACAAACATCTTGATCTAGAAGGCAGATTGAAAACATGGAAAGGATACTGTGAAGAAATTTATAATAATGAAAATTCTTGGGAAATTTCTTCCAGTAACAATATTATCCAGGGACCAGTAAGGCTAATAACAGCAGAGGAAATAAAGGCCGCTATATTGAAGATGAAACATGGTAAGTCGGTTTGCCCAAGTGGTGTACCTATTGAGGTGATTGAGATGTGTCAATTGAAAAAATTAAGAAAAAAGGAAAGAAAAAAGAATGATGGAAGAAAAAAAAAAAAAAAGGGGGGGAAAAAGAGTTTTTTTTTTTTTTTAAAGGGGAAAGGGAGATGAAAAAAGGGTAAAAAATTAAAAAAGTTGAAAAAGGAAGAGAAAGGGATGAAAGGTTTTGAAAAGGGTTTTGGAAGGGGGAAAAAAAGGAAAAGTGGAATTGAAGATTTCCAAAAGGGGTTTTAACCAAAAAAGGGCACTATAAACGCAATTTTCATAAAGAGGCAACTGATTGAGAAGTATTTGAGAGTTGGAAAAGAATTGTATATAGCGTTTGTCGATCTTGAGAAGGCTTTTGATTCAGTTCCTAGGAATGTTATACGTTGGGCATTAAGAAAGAAGGGTATACTTGAGCTTGAAGTGAACACAGTAATGGAAATGTATCGAGATTCAAGAACAGCAGTGCGTATCTAAGGTGAGCTTTCAGAGTGGTTTAAAATAAATGGTGGTGTTCATCAAGGGTCTGTAATAAGTCCTTTGTTGTATATCATAGTGATAGATGCTGTGAGCTCGGAAACCCCGAAAAATAATTGTGAATTTTTGTGTGCTGATGATTTGGTAGTTGTAGGTGATAGTTTGGATGAATTGAATGTTAAGTATACCGGATGGAAAAGAGCACTTGAAAGCAAACGATTAAAAGTAAATATAGCAAAGACCAAAGTGATGATCGTGAGTAATAAAACTAATGGTGTCAGGAAAGTGAGTAGTGTCGACCCCTGTTCATTATGTGGACTGAGGGTAATGAGAAACGCCATTTTATGTACGACTTGTAATAAGTGGGTTCACAAAAGTTGTTCCTCTATAAAGGGCTCTCTTCTGCAGTGAGTGGCTTTGTTTGTAGAAAGTGCAAAAATGGAGACAGGGTAAGTACTCTTGTTGAAAAAGTCAAATTAGGAGATGATAAGTTCTATGTTGTTGATGATTTATGTTATTTGGGCGATATGATCAATTGCAACAGTGATGTTTCTAGTAGCGTAGAGCGCGAATACGTCTAGGTTGGAAAAAGTTCAAGAAATTATCCGGCTTACTGTGTGGAAATTTTTTATCTGACGAACTAAAAGCAAGACTGTATAAAGTTTGCCTTAGAAGTATGATTTGTTACGGTTCTGAATGCTGGGTGATGAAGAAGTCTGACACGAGAAGGCTACAAACAACTGAGATGAGAATGATGTGCGGAAAAACGCTGAAAGATAGGATTGCTAACGATGTGTTGAGAAAGAAAATTGGAATTGAGGATATAGAAGTTTATTACGTTGATTTGGTCATGTCGAAAAGATGTCCGAAGGGAACGTTGTAAAGAAGATAAAAGATGAATTGATTGATGGAAAGATTAAGAGGGGAAGACCAAAAAAGCATGGAATGAAGTGATTCACAGAAAGCTTGTGCGAAGTGATGCTAAAGAAAGAATGAAATGGCGTAGTTGTTGCAGGAAACTGGTTGACCCCGACTCTTTGGGAACAATAAACAGGCCTAGAAGGCAAAATGGATGATGATTATGATGATATAACCCGTATAATTTAATGTATGACATAATACTTACGTAGTTAAATATTGGAGCAGAAAAACTTTCTGGTATTATTTAACATTTAGGATTTTTCATGTTTGCGATGATGAAAGTTCTTTTGTCAACTCTCATTTTTCTTAGGTTTTAACCTTAATTCATCTGCCAATAACAAATTCTTTGAGATTCATCTACAACTACAGCGCTTCACCCAATCAGCAACGTCATAACAAATGGATTCAACAACAAGAAACCACCGAAACACGCCATAGCCATAGCACTCGATTTGGCAAAAGCTCTTGGCATTGCCCATTTACAAACAGATACATAAATTACACCATACAAACATTCTAAGCACAATAATCAAATATATAGCAAACTACCTAAAAGGAACATTATAATACAATACTATTAAATCAAGACAAAATAATATAAAATCAGGAGTACCACAAAGAGGAGTCCTATCAATTATATTTTCAACAACTTATTTGACTTTCCAAATCCACCGCCACAGGTTACACTAGTATCTTAAGCAGATGACATCACTATACTCAGCTCACACTAGAAGACACATATTGCCGAACAAAATATAGAACTATACTTACAAATAATACATAAATGGATTAAAGAAAACCAACTTAAACACAAGCTCACCAAAACTACCGCTACACTTTTCACTCCAGACTCGGAAAAATAGAATACAACACTTGACCTACACCTCGACAACAAAACAATACATACGAACTAAAGAACACGCGATATAAGGTTTAACTTTTCACGTGAAACTCACGTTCAACAAACGCATATCCAACACAACACAGAAAGCACAAAAAACTATCAACATTTTGAAGGTCCTAACATCCACACACTGGGGTAAAAATAAATAAACCCTACTAACTACATACAAAACAATCACACATCGAATCCTGGAATATGCGAGCACTATATGGTCTCCCATAACATCTACAAGCAGTAAATAAAAATTACAAATAATGCAAAACACAGCCCTCAGAACAATAACAGGATATAGAATGTATAAAATACTCAACACTTATACGATGAGTCTCAAATTCTACATCTAGAAGATCACATCAAACTTCACGCATCATAACTCAGACAAAAAACACTACATCCCAACCATCCTCTACATCACCTTACAACAGAACCAAAACAACCTAGATGCAAAAAACAATTAATTCACCATAACATCAGCTATACACTAAATTTGGACACACACCCAAACACAACTTCAAGGTAACCATTAAATATAACATGTCAAGAATATACACACAAATAATTGAAGACCATCTGCACCAAATAACTTCAATAAAATTACCAACAAACCAACTCCCACATTCGACAAGAGTGAACAAACACTTCCCCACCATTACACCAGAAGAATCCTAGCACAACTCCGAACGAACAAATCACCGTTACTCAGCTCCCTCAACAATATCTCACCAACTGCAAAAGCAAGTACAAGAAATTCCACTCTGTCAATATCACACACACACGACACCCACCACCTATTCACATGCCCATACATTCATGGGCCTCGCTGATATCTTAAAAGTAGGGGGACATTCTTGAAAACAAATTTTTTTAAACTTACAAAATTAGATTTAGGAAAAATTAAACGACACATTCGTAATAACTAATACTTTTTTTATGTTTTTTAAATATAAATATTAAAAAAATATTTACTTTTTTCCATATCTAAATCAATTTTGAATATTCACTGTTGTCCAATTCAGACATTTCACAGATAATTGAATATATATATATATTCACAACTTTCAAAACAAATATTAAATCGTCTTCACAATAAACATGTGTTTCTTGTGAAGAACATATTAGACATTTTTATAGGTATCACATATTCACATGACATGTTTTATGATGTGTATATGCATACAAGATACAAGATCTGATTATAACTCCTTTATATATATGCTGTGTCAATTTCTATTTATGTATATAAAAATAACTGGGAAAAATATCGTATTTTCTTTCAAAAAGTTGAGGAGACATTTCCTTTTTTTTCAAAAGTGGCGGGGGGGGGGGGGATTTGTCCACTTGCCCCCCTTAAAATGAGGCCTCTGCATACATTCATACTTTACTGAAGCCGGCCAAAGAGTCTGAATTTCTAGCCAAATGGTCTGAGAAGCTGAAATGGAGGCTGGAAGCGATGTGAGGATCTTACTACTATATGTCGGCAAGAAAATGGGTTGCAAACAACATCATGGACAAAATGTGGAGAGATATAATGTCAACGGACAAAACATCGATTATAGTTTGAAAAGGATAAAATGTCGACACCAAGAATTTTTCTGAATCATTAAGCATTTTACTTATTCAACTCACTAAATAATTATTATTAGCCAAAATAATAACTAACTAATTAAATATATTATTAGCATTATCATTCTTGGTGCCGATATTATGTCTTCTTAAAACGATTATCCACATTTTGTCTGTTCACAATTATTATGTTATCATCAATGTTATTTCTTCAATACCACGATATCGATATTATCAATGTCGATGAGGTTATATAGCATTGAAGTGGAATAAACAGAATAATTTCAAAGCACATTTAGAATTAACCTAATAATATAACATCGATAGTTATAACTACCTTTCTTTCCTAATTTATATATTCACAAATTGTTCTCTTTTCATTTCTTTTACGCTCTCTCATCGTCCATTGAAGAAATGAGTAAAAGGTATTTTTATTTACATTTCAACCATTTAAAACTAGAGAGCATACTGCTGTCAGAAGGAAAAATATTAACAAAATATAAAATTCTGTCAATTGTTTCATAATTTTTTAAAATCTTCCAGGAGAAAATATTCTATAAAAAAATCTTCAAGAGAAAAGATTAAAAGTATTCAATCATCAAATGAATCATATATAGGTGTTTTTTATCTTGCTGATAAAATGTTCTCCCTCTCTTAAATTTTAATTCAGCGCTAGATTTAACCACTTCAAAAGGAAATGTTTGAAATATGCATATTACAAAATGAATAGGTAAATTTCTTGTTAGTCTCAATTTAAAAATAAGGAAAGTAATACCGTACTTTTGTTGAATATTAGAGTTCCGTTCATTTAAAATTATTTTAGGTTTTTTGATGTTTTGGGTTTTCACAAATATTATTAAATTTTCTGTTCAACAAGTTTTTAAATTGTTCTCGTAAGAACGAAAATATTAACATTGTGATTTTACGCAAAATTTGGCTAAGTGTTTTAAGTTGAGAAGAGATTTTGTGAAATTTTTCAACTATGAGTGAATATAGTAAATTGAAGTATCATGTGTCTCACTAGAAATAATTGTTGGTAGTTGTCTAATATAATCTATAATAATCAAATTAACAATATATATCATTCTTAATAAGTAGTTAGCTTTGAGCTATTCAAGTTTTTGTCATATAAATGAAACAATATTTGATAAATAATGCACAACTAGACCAAAAATTGACCCTGAGTCTCCTGTTATAGAGACAACCGTATTACATCTTTACTACTTAGAAAGGATTTGTTTATGAAATTGTTATTTTCAATCGTTTTAAGTAAAAATGCAGTGAAAGAGATGTTTAAGAAGTAAATGACATGGAATTGAGTTATAGTTATTTATTTGCCATAAGTCCTTATAATAAATCTGTCAACTTTTGGAATATAGATTTTAAAATCATTCAAGAAAAAATTCTTGATTTTTAAACCTGATAAAGATGAAAAGTATTTATAAAAATTGGAAAATTTCAGAAACATAATTTATTTATCTAATAAATGTACTAAATCGAAAAAAAACTGAAGAAAAATTAAAAATATTGCACTAGTCGAAAATCGTTAGGTATCTATAACACTACTTCTCAAAAGCATTATCAAAAGCGAAGAAAGATAGCAAAAGTATATGAAAAAATATTATCAATCATCGTCTTCTTGCAAATCTAATTTTAAAATGTCCTCTGCTAACACTTTAATCTGGCTACGAAGCGACTTATCATTTGGACTTGTAAAGATGTGATTGAGCTTAGCTGTTCCATTGATTGCCAATTTTAGATCAGAGTGGAAAACTTGTTCAGCAAAGTCTTTGCTATATACAGCTAAGTTGTATATAATTATCATAGCACGTCTCTGCATTTCCAAGTCTTCGTTGAGGACTAGAAATTTAATGGAGTCGAAAAGCGAGTTTACCTAAAATAAAAGGATTTTCAGAAATAAAGAACATTTTATGCTAAAAAGATGCACTTTTATTTTTTGATTCTCAATGCATGACAAATTGTATAGGTAGGTCGAAAATCTTACAACTTTTATCAAACTTCTTTTCTAGTCTTAAGACTTAATAAACAGCGATACCAGGGTTCCCAGTCACGTTCTTAAATAAAACTCCCTTACTTTTCCATGATTTCCAAGACTGTGCTTGTCAAAATTCAGTGACTAAATTTCTCGACAACTACTGATATTTCATTAGAATTTTTAATTTACAAAGAGGTTTTGAATAGTAACCAAAACAAATTAGAAAATCCCTTAAAGGCGAAAAACATTTCCCTGTAAAAAAAGGAAACTTAAAAATAATGTAATAATTCTAAAATCTTAAAAAGTGGGAATGTGCTTTCAAAAGTTGGAAGGTTTTACTGAAAATAAAACAGTAATATAGTGTATGTAAATACGAACAAATTAATAATCTGAAATATAATCACTTCAATTTCTTTAGTTCTGCAATCTCTCTCTATATATACAGTAGGCCTCGATAATCAGAACAACTCAATTTTCTGAGTATTATTCGAGACTATCGAGTTTGTCTATAATTCGATTCAATGAATGTAATGAGAATTAGTCCAAAAAATCGTTACTTTTTTAAAGCTCGTAGGTGTTTTATAATAAAACTAGCTTGAAGCTTATAAAAAATATTTTTTAAAACTATTTTTCAAATTATAATTTAAGTTCACTTTTTTTGATTCTTGTATATTGAGAATCTTTTCCCCATATTGAATTTAGAGATGTACTATAAATTTATAGGGGAAAAATTTCGTTTCTAACAATTTCATCGTGATAGCGAGGTTTCGAGATATTAAGGTCTGATTCACACTCATTGACAGCCTCTCAACACAAAGGAGCAAAGCTGATCCTAGGGCAACTGGGTTAATAGAAAGCGTATAATTTATACATTTCAAGGGAGTTTCAGTTCAAAATGGTTTTACCGAAATAAAGAACAAACAATTGAATACCTTTTGATATTTTGATAAATAGCAGAAAATAAAGGAAAAAAACTCACACATATTCTCTACTGAAATGCTACAAAAAAATGCGAAGACGATATATTTGAAAAAGTTCATTTGCATAGGACTTATTTTTGTTTAAAGACACATAGGTATGGTAGATACAGTCTTTCCTTCTTTACAGCAAGGAATAAAAATTAATGAAAGAGAAGAATACCTTTAAAATTTTGTCGCACGCTTTTGAATTTCTTGTCAGGTAGCAAAGTGCTCCAGCGGCAGCAGAAATCGTAGATTGACATTCACTATTGCAGACCAAGAGAACCATGAGTTTGATGCGATCATCTTCGTTCGAAGCATACGCTTCTAAAACCTTAAGAGCAAATAGAAATAGATGCCGTAGATCACGCAGGATGTCAAAAAATCTATCATTTCAGGCAATATTAATAATTTTCTGTAAACGGCACCCAAACACGATTTCAAATAACCTGATTTTTACAATAAAAAATGACATGCTTTTTAAGAAATAGATTTTATCCCAGGGAAATGCTATATTGAGATCAAAACCTATTTTGCTTAGATCCTAAAGAACAAAAGATGCATTTAATTCGAAACAGAATTTTAAATATCAAATTTTGAGATAAAAATTAATTTAATGTGTTTTTGGAAGCAATTATTTATATAAAAATTGGAAATAAATTTTCAATTACGATATTCTGCACAATTGTGCTTTTACTTTGCTGCTGTTTCACAGATTAAACTACCTCAATATAGGAAGTCTTCTCAAGTCTGAGTTGGATTTTCTTACTGAATTTTTTGCTCCAACCGGTTTCCTTTGAAGCTTGTCAAAGATACAATACAAAAGGGAATCCTAAACCTTGAAAATCCACCTCCAAAGCGTCAATTCCTATTCTTCTTCCATTTAAAGGTGATTCCAACTCGAAAATGCTCACAACCAAATTACAAAAAGTTTTTAACCAAAGCAACAAAGCATTGGCCCCCAAACCCATTTTTACTTCAACTCATCTATATCCGTTCGTTAACAAAGACTTACTGCCAAATACCTATCAAGTAAAATAATATAAAAATATGTATGTACTCGTCGTCCAAGTACATTGCGCAAACAAATTTGAGTTTCAAACAAAGGATGAAAGAGCACGTTGAAAAGTTCTCACTAACAAAACTACTTCAATACAACAATCTACACTAACCGCAATAGGAAGACATTTTTTAATAACAAAAACTGCTTACCTATGTACAACACTGACCAGTTTCAAATTCTCAAGAAAGTGTTTGAATCATTGCGTATTTTAAACAGAAAGCTCCGAAGCTTTGTACCCAAAAGGAATTCTTGCATTTTAAAAAATTGTTTTGTAATATATTTTCTTCTCACAATATTTCTATTTAAAATGAACTTTATGTTTGTTTACACTTTTATATATTTTAGCCCTTTTGTCTTTCTTTGATTCAATTTATAAAATTGCTCGAGCTTTTTCTAAAATTTATTTTCCTTTAACTACGTAAACAACTGATGAATGCAGTTTGAAAGCGCTTTTGTTCTCCAATAAAGGTTTTTTATCCTCTTCTTGTAATTTTAGTTATTATTTGTAAAAGCGAATACATAAAAACGTACTTCTTCATTCTGTATAAGATTAAGAACGCATTCAATTGCTGCTACTTGCATTTCTTCCTCGTCCATATTAAACGCATATGAGGAGATTTCAGTTAAACCCTTTTCAGCTAAAATTCGTTTCCTAAACAAGCATAAATGCTAAAAAAAATTCTTATAGATTTATAGGATATAATGAACAATCAAAATGTTGGAAAATGGGTTTTAATCTACAAAGAGTAGTAATTGATCTAGCTAGCCATGTATAAAATACAACGTGTACTTTGCGTAAACTTGCGTTTTTTGAATGATTCTTGAAAATAAGAATTGCCTTTTAACAAAATAATGGAAGTGACATTGAATAAATAGCAAAATAATTTGTAAAATATCTTTCAGAAAAAAATTAAAAGGTTTTAAGAGACAACGTTTTTGAAATAGAATAATTTTTGAGGAAAGAAAAAATAAATATATTAGTATAATAGGTGCTAACACTGCTTAAAAAGCATTTCAATATAATCGAACTTCAGAAATGGTGTCAGCATTTGCATTTAATAAAATATGAAAAACAGAAGTTATCCTCAATTCTAAAGAATAACAAACTTACAAAATGGAAGGCGGGTTTCAGAGTATGTAATTATATCACGTTTTCGTGTTTTACATGACAAAAGTTAATGACCCCGTTAAAATCCTTTTATACCAAAATTGATACCAACTTTTAAAAGTTTTTCCTCATTTTTTGCAACTGACATGTATCCTATGTGTATATATTTTTTTAATATTTGCAGCCCTCTGTCTCCCGTATGTGGAGGTTCTGCATGTAAACAGTGATAACACATTAAGTATCATCGCAAAAGTGAGCATGAGAACATTTTTTTTAAAGATATAATCCTCCATCCCTTACGATGTGATCCAACTTTGAAAGGCAAATATAACGCAAATAAAGATAACACGATTTAGTATGAAGAGGATAAAGAAAAATTGAAAGGCTGCATACCTACAGAAATCATCTATGCTAGTAACGTTTGTTAGTGCAAGAAGTGCTTCGTATTGCTGCAAAGCATCTCTTTCTTGATGTAACAAATTTAATAAAGGTCTAACCAATTCCAACATCTAAAAATATCAGAAAAAAATATCTCACAATTATTGCCCACACACACCAGATCTAGATTCAAAAAATAGTTTTTATTGTAAATTGGAATGGAGGAAAATAATAATGGGCATTTAGCTACACTTATTTGTACGCAAAAGATGAGAAATGAAGAGATTATAAAGTATCTATGATTTTTGTTATCGTAGTTTTGTCAGAAATTCCAAAATTTAGATTCCATTAGCTTAGGTGAGGAGTTTCATTGAATCCATAAGATGATCATCCTAAAATGTAATTTAAATAAAGCTATCGTATAACAACGATGTTTAAGTAGTTTTTCTTTCCATTTACAATTTTTTTTTGATAAATTAAACAAATAAATTTTTTGGGTAGCTGACTAAAGTTTGCGTCGAAATTGGAAGATTTTAGGACATATTTTAAAATGAAAAGTGTTCAAGAAATGAATGTGTGTAAAGGATTTATTGTACAAAAATTGGAACTTTGGAACTTGTTAAAGAGCAAACTTCGTATAGACGCCTAACGGCAAAAATATAAAATGCGTTGGAAAGTTTTTTTTATAAAATGGAAGAATAAAAAAGGCAGGATCTAAAATATCTAAATATTCATCTTGAATGCAATGAAGATTCAATGAAAGAAATATGAAAACTCCGTCATCAGATATGCGAAGATTACCAGCATTAAGGCAGTTTGGCTTTGTGAAATAAAGATTTCACATGTTCAAACAAGCTTAGTCGTAGAAAGAGCATGTTATTGAGAAAAAGACGGTCATCTAGAATAATTTATCAATTAATACTATCCTCAGTAACAGGGAAGTGTTTCAACCTAGAGCAGGGTTTCCCAAACTTTTTGTTGCTGTGTACCACTTATGGACTTATTCTGTAGGTACGTACCACCTAACATTAAAGATTAGTTTTTGACCATAAAAGAACTATACTAAAAGGTTAACAATAACATACACAATAACATATAAATATAATACAAGTAAACGAAACCGCAATTAAAAATTAAACAAAACTAAACTTAATTAATAAACAAGCAAAATATTTAACTTATCGAACAATTAGTACCCGTATGTCAATGCGATGGCTCGACATGCTTTTCTTCTACTAGTTTTGCAAGCCGTGAAGATATTATGCTCACACACCATCGGAAATTGTGTTCTGGATTTACGAAACGATTTCTTGTCTTCGACTTGATTGACTCTTGTTTGCATTCCCATGTCGTTGGAAATATGAGGAGCTGAGGAATTGCTTTTCACTAGTGACGGATAGGAGGGACTTACATTTCACCAGAAGTTGGCCAATTTGTTTTTCACCTTCGTCGCACAGCAAATCGATGAGTTCTTCTTGTTCACCAGTTCCCACTGTCAGATCATCAGTGTTAATAGCAGTGAATGGATTCCGAATGTAAGTGCATGTTTGTGCATCATGGAGAAGTACTGTCTGATTTCATCTTTCAACAGAAAAAGATCTTTGATCTCTTGACCAAATGCAATACTAGGCTCCCCCTCCCCAAGTGACGCCACATTCTCACACATTCCAAACGGTCTGTTCTCAATCCACAAATCGAGCTTTCGAGTAAATGCAGTTAATTTGATTCAGAAAACAATGATGTTACTTTCAGCGCCCTGAGAACAATTGAAATGATACATGACTCCAAAAATATCTGACAGGTAGGCAAGGTAAAGAATGAAGTTTCCATCTTCAAGGATCTTCAGAACTTCGTGATCTTTTTGGAAAAACTGAAGCAGCTCTTTTCTCAGCACAAAAAGGAGCATATTGGTATTCCCTCAAGACAGACACCTCACTTACGTATGAAAACCAATGACGTGTATTCTTGGTCCATTGGTGACCATTTTCTTTGAAAAAGTTTCATAAGCTCGAACACGCCTTCTCCTTTTGTTGTAGTTGTCATTTCATTGGTCAAGAGTAATTCACTTCGAATTGCATCCTTAGTACCATAACGCACATATACCAGAAGCTGTGCGCAGTTTGACACGTCAGTTGATTCGTCCAGTTGTATTGCAAATCCATATTTTGAGCACTGTACTTCCGTAATCACTGGTTCATTAATAGCAGTAGAGATTTCTGTAATACACCTCTATATCGTTTTATTTGACACTGCTTCATCAATGATGCCATGATTCACCATTTGTTGTGGAAGGCTTTTATTTCTTCGCCAAAAAAGTGCAATTTCACAAGAGGCTGTCACAATACCAACTGACTGCTGATATTACTTCCCCGTTTTGCCTAGTCGTTTTTCTCAAGTCGGTTAAAATAATTAGATCTCGGTCTTTCTAATCTGGATGATTAGTTTGGAGATGGCGTTGTAAAAGGCTTCATTGATGCATTTGATAATGTCTTCATACACACCACACACCGTGGCACAGATTCTTCCCTATTCTTCAATTCATTGAACCAAAATTAATATATTGATCGCTATACTGTCGTTTGGGCATCTTGATTTGACGCTATAATAATCTGAAATAAAACTAAAAGTTACTTTTTAATATATTGAATATATATAATAATTTACATAATAATCGATAAAAATAAACAATCACGAAGATGGTAAGTTAATTAATCACAGCACTGTACCTACTAAGTCAACAGAATGTTTAGAGTTGAAAAACTAAAGAAGATGAACTTTAGCGAAATGCACATTACACTACATTTCTCTGTGTGGGAATTTCTGTGAAAATAAGTACTTTTTTTTGAATTTTTGAAAAACATCTCGCGTACCACTTGGAAGACTTTCGCGTACCACAGTTTGGGAAACCCTGAGCTAGAGCAAAGAACAGTAACTGTAAGAACAGTAAAATGTGGCAAAAAAACAGCTTGAAAGCTACACCTAGATAAATCAAAAGGCTCTTCATTGAAAGATTATTATATAAGAACTTCCGCCAAGTGATTGAAATCAGTGAAGTACACAACTGCATTAAAAATTCTTCGAATAAAATTTATCAAATAGCATATATTTTGCCAAAGAAAATTTATTTGGAAGAAATGAGGGATAATACCATGAATCCCGATGTTTCAACTGATTAGGATAAAAAATAAAAAAATATTTTTCATTGCAAATTGTCAAAGGCATTGAAATGGAGCGTATTATTGTTAAATGTTAAAAAATTAAAATTTTTGATTATTTCGCCTCTTTGAACGTGTAAAATGCATTTCATTAAAAAGTCACACCCTTCGTTTTGTTCGTTGCTCATGAAAATAGAGAAAAGGGATTCCATTTTAAAAATAGAATATTGCATTGTTAGTAAGGTTATTTAAAAAAAGTACTCTTTGTCCAGGAAAAGATATTTCAGGATTAATGGAAATCGCTATTTTAGCAAATGCCTGGCTTATCAATGTCTTGCCAAGCGGCGTGTTCAGAGAAGCATAACCGATAAAAGCCTTAAAAATTAGAATGCACAAAGGGTAAAAAGATAGACAATTAATCACATAAAAACAGTACCTTCGTTGCACCTTGTTGAACAATAGTACCTCTATTTTCTGGATTCACTGAACAAGCCAAAACAACTCTTTTTTTAAATAAAATATATTAGAATGCTTGTTAAACAATTTAAATGATGTATAAACAGTAGGGTGCTTTTAAAAAATAAAAGTTTTCATTTTAATGCATACAACTCGTTATTCTATGAGGTTTTTGTTAAAAATCAGTATGTAAAAATTTTTTTTTGTCAGTTAAGATTTTCAACTTGCGCAAGCTATGTAGAAAGGTTGTAAAATGTCAGTTTTTTCTCAGTTTTAAAATTTATAAAAAATTTATTTAGATTATCTGAAATTATTTTTTCGTAATATCTTTCATGTATTTTTTACGTATATTGTCTTATTTTATCTATTTATCACTTTAGTTTTTTTTTATCAAAGATGGTAAAAGCATAACTTAATTTTATAATTTTGTTTAGTAAAAAATGTACATAAAAATATCATTATTTTTTTGTTTTTAGAAAAATTTTAACATTTTTTTAATGGCATCGGGAACTAGATCGAAAAAATCAATTTGGCTTATTGGATCCCCTAATCCAACAATACCTGCCCAGAAACTTCCATCTAAAGAAGAAGTTCTTCGTTATTTAATTTTTCTTCACATAGAAATGAATGAAACACTAGCACAAAGTGTGAAACAAACTGCCTTAGATATTATGAAAATTTGGTCTTCAGAGGGGATTCCTACAAAACATCTTCCTGCAGTAGTCTCCCATGTTAAAAAATTACACACTACTTGGCAGAGTTTGAAGAAAAGCATTCATCGTAAAACTATTACTAATGAAAAAAACAAAAAAATTTCAAAAATGACATCAAAGAGTTGTTTGATATAGCTCATGCTAATGCTATGAAAATGATAACTATTGATCAAGATAGGGAGTTTCTTGCTTCGCAAAGAAAAAAAGGACGCCCGGGAAAGATTGGAAGTATTGACTTTAAGACAGCAAACACCTTAAATAAAATTGAAAGACGCAAAGAGGAAGAGTTGAAGAGAAAAGAAAGATCAATAAAGGAGATGAATGCTGTTTCTGAAACCATTAGTCTGAAATCCTTTTCTTCTTCAAGCTCTACAGAATCTAGTCCAAATAAACAATCATCTAGTTCATTTGACTATCCCGCTTCCAATCCTTCTAAAAAAAGAAAAAAGAGAACACATGCTGTTTCATCTGAAGTAGCAGAAGTTTTGGATAGGACTCTTCTTAGCAATCGTTCAGCAAGTCGGGTTTTATTTACATTTGCTAAGCAATTTGAGCATAGCATAAATGCGTTTTCTTTAAGTCCTAGTGCAATTCGATCCACTCGTATTAAATTCAGAAAGCAACATGCCGAAAAAATAAAGCAAAATTTTAAGGTTAGCACCCCGCTAATAATTCATTGGGATTCAAAAGTGATGCTGGATCTAACTGGAAATGTTAAAATTGACAGATTGCCAATTCTAGTGACTGGAAAGGGATTTTCAAAAATTCTTTCAATTCCAAAGCTTAAAACGGCAAAAGCAGAAGAAACATCTGAGGCAATTTTATTTACTTTAAAAGAGTGGAATTTAACCAGATATGTTAGAGGAATGTGCTTTGACACTACTGCTGTAAATACTGGAGTACGGAATGGCGTTTGTATTAGTGTTGAAAGAATGCTTGATCGGCAACTTCTTCATTTTCCTTGTCGGCATCATATTTTAGAACTTGTCTTAGGCGCAGTCTATAGTTCCTTTGTTGAGGATGCGACTTCGGGACCTGAAATTACTTTGTTTCAAACTTTTAGAAAGGCTTAGAATAATTTCGACTTAACGCAGTATATAACTGCTGTTGATGATGAAAATATTATTAATGAAATTAATCCTTGGGCTGATTCTATTATTCAACATGCTAAAAATCTTTTAAACCAGAACCATCCGCGTGACGACTACAAAGAACTTCTTCAACTAACAATTATATTTCTTGGAGCCGTACCTTGTGGTTATCAAATTCCCACATTTATGAAGCCAGAAGCCGTTCATCGAGCTCGTTGGATGGCTAAAGCAATCTATTGTTTTAAAATTTGGATGTTTCAGAAGCAGTTTTTATGTTATATATTCAAACAAAAGTTAGAAAAAATTGTGCCAAATTCTTTAGAAAGTTTAATTGAAAAAATTCGACAATTTTGTCTTTTTGTTGCCAATCACTATGTTAAAGCTTGGTTTGATGCTAGAAAGGCTTCTTTTGCTCCAAAAAATGATCTTGAGTTACTTCAAGTGCTAAAGACTTCAAACCTTCCTGCTTATGAAAAAATGAGTCGTCATTTATGGTATCTGAGTGAAGTAAACATTGCACTTGCTCTCTTTGATGAAAGAATAGATTCTTCAGAAAAAACTGCTATGGTAAAAAATATAAAATATGTTGAAGGCTCAGAAGATCCACCTCGAAAAGTTTGGCTTCCTAATCCAGAAGGTAAAAAACTATCTGATCTTTGCTCTTCACAAACTAAAACTTTGTTTTCCCTTCTTGAACTTCCTGATGACTTTCTTAAAGAAAATGATCCATAAAATGGGAAAACCACCCACTTATATTGAAGCAAAACAAATTGTTGACTCTCTTAATGTAGTTAATGATGTTGCGGAAAGAGGTGAGCGTTGATCCAAGACTTCACCAAGGCTGGTAGAACAAAAAACGAGAGTCAAATGCAGCAGCTTATACAAATAGTAGAAGAAAATAGATTAAAATATCCAGACGCCTCATTAAAATCTTTAATAAATTAGTTATTTACTTTATTATTTTTTATTTATTAAAAAATTACTTTCAATTTTTTGTTTAATCAGTAAAGTTATCTTAGTTGTATTTTTACTTACTTATATCCTTTTTAAGGAATGTTTAGAAGCTTTGCGCAAGTTCTAATTTATATTCAATCTAAACTAAATTTTGAATACTTTATTTTTTTTGTTAGCCTCACCATTTACAGGGTTGTTTGAACGGCTTTTTATAATTTATTTTTTTTATATAGTAGATAAAAGCACCCTAATAAACAGCGATAGAACAAACTTATTGACAGTGAAAAAACACAGCAAAATTCCGCAAGGCAAAAATGCTACAAGTAGCAAGAAAATAATCTATCAAACCAAAAAGGAAGATCATTATAATAATAATCTATGGTAGCGAAAATCCCCGAATTATTGACGCATTTTTAAAACGCCTATGTATGATATTATATACGATAAAATATGCCTACCAAACACATTTTAAAGACAGTCTTACTCATTAAAATACAGTGATATAGTAGTAATATGTAGTAATGATGAATTAAACACATATAATTTTATTTTTAATATCATGATAACTGACATTACTTTAATTTTTTTACCAATCAGGGTTTTTGTGCTATGAAATTTAAAAAATTAAAAAAAAGTTTTGAGAACAAAATCCGCGAACATGCGGGGCCACGAATAGTGAACCGTGAATATGCGAGGGCCTACTGTATTCATATTTAAATGATTTAATATCAACATGGATGATTTAAAATTATGTGATCAATTTCTGTATTTTGAATGATGAAAGAAAAATACTAACTTTCAAATACACTCAAAAAATAAAAGATGGGTGAGTTTTTAAAAAAAAAATTTAATAGAAAACTTTTACAAGCTACTGAAAATAACTCAATATATTTTTGAAATGCAAGCTCATAACGCAATATAGAGAGAATATGAATGTAAATGTTAATTATTATTTAATAAAAGAGTAAGAAGCATTCTGAAAATAAACGATATCTTCAAAGAATATTTCATTTTTACAAAAGTGGAATTGAATCAAATATATTGTTGGATTTTTGCAATTTTGAATTTTCTTAACCCTCGAACCCCAAACAGGGTCAATTGAGCGTAAAAATAAAATAAATCAGAATTAACAATCACAGGATTCACAACAAGAATGTGTTTTAAATGTTAAAAATTATTTTATTTTATACATGAACGTAAAGCTCCATCAATGCCCAGCATGACCTTACGTTATTGTTTATTCATTACATCAAAGTATGTATAGTCGACGTTGGCTCGCCAGGACAAAGACCTGCTCATTAGAGCGAATGGATGATGATGATGATGATGATCAAAGTATGTATAGCAAGATTTACAAATATTACAAGAACAAGATCCACACACAAATAAAACTTAAAATCGATATAGCATAGCATTACAACGTTATATTTTGGAATTTTAGTAGTAGTTATCAGAGATCTGGCAAGACCTCCAGGGAGACGCCTTACCAGATCTTATAATAAATTTAAATATAAAAATGCTAAAATAATGGAAAAACATACTTGAAATAAAAATTTACAAAAAATATTTTACATACATATTGAAAGTTTCATTTCAAAATTCTACACAAAAGTTCACGATACTTAACTTTGAAATTGAGGTTTTATTTCATGGAAACTATCTGGTTGGTTGAAATCGTTATCTAATATATAAAACTTGTAATGAACGACCACTGAGTTGAGCTTTTAATTTTTTAAAATATATCTTTGCCTCGCGTTACATCTAGAATAGAATGCTAAACTTTGTTTCTCTTATCAATTTTTATCAAATCATGTATATAGGAAACAAAAGGTAACGGCATCTTTTTTAATTCAAAATTCTCTCATAGTATATTTCGAAGATGGCAAAGTCATTGAAATCATATTTATAAAATAAAATAGCTATATTTCAAATATTCCTAAAACAAATAAACGTAGAAAACGAAATTTTAATGGCATGCAGCACGAGTAGATACGTAAATGTTGGGATTGCACAGCTACACTAGTAAATAAATCGAGATAAAATATTACCCTTTGCCGTTTTTTCATTTTCTGTTATAAACGGGTGTAATGAACATTTTGGCGATTTTAAAAGAAATGCGATGATTCGTTTGCAAATCACTTCACGTTATCAAAAAGGGTATACGATTTGACTCTAAGGACGTCATTGCCCATTCAAAGTACGGTCGTGTTGTTAGTTGGTCAAAGAGACATAAAAAAAATGTATATCTAAATTTAAGATTTAAAAGTTGAGCGTGAATGTACCTAGAAATCAGTTCTCTATTCGTTAAACTTTGAGTTTTTGCAAAGGAAACCAGCGCAGAAATAACACCGAGTCGAACCATCGTGTCCACTCTCTTCTTCACGTGCTCGGAAGATTCCTGAAATTATAACATGAAATAATGAGATGAATTGCATTAGAAGGCAAAGAAAGAATACTGTGTAGTTTTCTCCGGTGCCGTTCATAATCCGGAGTGTTAAAATCCCGAAAACCAAAAATCAACATTCCGAATATTGAAATCCCAAAAAAACAAAATTCCGAATGTCAAAATGCAGAACCCTTGGACAAGGGGAACACATAAAAATAATTTTTAAAGAAGCTATGTGTATTCATGGAACAAATCTATGACTGTTCTTTGCAATAAAAATGAAAAACAAGATAAACAATTATTTTATTATCTAAGCAAAATTTATAAACATAGATGTATATTCTCATAGAAGTAAAATTCTGACTCCTCTTAAGTTTTGACTCTACGGAAGTAAATTAGATTAGTATGATCTCTTGTTTTCAAATTATAAGCTTATATCATAACCTGTACGGTTGAACGCGGGTAGACAACTTGCGTGTTATCTCCAACCCGTATATTACGATGATTCTTCTCCAACCTGTATTCTACGATGATTCATATCCAAACTATATACTACAATGATTCATCTCCAACCTGTATACTACGATGATTCATCTCCAACCTGTATACTACGATGATTCATCTTCAACCTGTATACTACGATGGTTTCTATTCCATGTACAAATAACTAGGGAGACAATGTTCAACTTTCTGTTCACATTCTGCTAGATGTAAGATTTGATATACCTCATTCGGGGAGACGATGCTACATAAGTTATTATCTATATACATTTGTATACTACGTTGGTTCATCTCCAACCTGTATACCGCGATAATTCATCTCCAACCTATAAATATATTTTACAAATAATCAAAATAAAATTCTGTAATCAAAGAATCGAAAAATATTCTTTAAAAAATCAAAAAATATCAAACTTTCTGTTCATATTTTGCTACCTCATACGATGTTACAAAAGTTATTACCTATACTTTGCAATTTGCACGATTTTAAATATTATATTTGTGAAATAATCAAAATAAAATTCTGTAATCAAAGAATCGAAAAATATTCTTTAAAAAATCAAAAAATATCAAACTTTCTGTTCATATTTTGCTACCTCATACGATGTTACAAAAGTTATTACCTATACTTTGCAATTTGCACAATTTTAAATATTATATTTGTCGAATAATCAAAGAATCGAAAAATGTTCAAATCAAAAAATATTTATTCTTTTTAAATATATCGTTGGCTCCCCTTACCTTTAGTTTCGTATGTGCATAATTTGATAAAAATTTAAAGACTAGGTTTATCTTTCCATTTTAAAAGTAAGGGGAGCCAACGATATATTTAAAAAGAAAAAATATTTTTTGATTTGAACATTTTTCGATTCTTTGATTATTGCATTTCATTTTTGGTAACACTTTTCCAGTATCTTTTTTTCAAAAGATATTTTCAATTAAATTTTGTAATTTCCGTTCTTGCATACAAATTTGTATAAAATAGAGACCATTCAAATACCACACTATAAAACAACATCAAAGCATCCTTTTCACAAGTTAATGAAGATTTGTTTTTTATTTTAAAAGATTCTTGCTTGAAAATATTGGATGCAGAATTTCTTCCTTTACAACTAGGATAATTTTTATTCCATATTTTCCCATCTCTAGAAACTAAAGAATTATTGAAATTATTCTTTTTCCTCGATCGCTTCCTGAATCATCACTTTCTTCATTGTCACTTTGATAACACGAGGAATCTTTATCATCTGAAGCTCTACTATCTTAAGAAAAGTATCATCATCAAAATTTTTTGGTCATAACTCTCAGCAGGACAATGCATATTTTGAATAATTTTATCATCATCTTCGCTATCATTAAATATGCATTGATTTATGTCAGTCAAAGCCTTTTCTTCATTAGCTCTTTTGTGATATAGCAAAACAAGCACAGCACAAAGAAACCGAGAATAGATTGCAACAAAAATAATAATCGATGTTATCTTGTCAAAATATGGCACTTCAAAAGATTTGTTTGGGTAAAATTTACCCAGGTTATACTCTAACCGTAGAAAGCTTAGCTATTAAAAAACAAGATAAAGAAAGCTTTCTCAACTATTAGGCTCACAACTGTCGAAAATTTTATTTTCTTAGTTCTTATATGAAATATACCATTAAATAAAAAGCTTGACCAAAACAGCTATTCTTGGATAAAGAGATGTTATCTAAACGGAGAGGGCAATTTAAATGCCAAAGAGTGAAAGAATAAAAGAAATATAAAAAGAGGATTCTCACCATTTCAGATTCTGTAGGAACATGCTGTTTAGCGTATTTAGCAATTTCAACCAATTCCGGGGTTATCTTCGCCTTGTCGTAGCTGTTGCTGAGATTAACAAAAATCGTGACAGCGCTAATCAAGATCACTTCCGTTCCCATCTACATGCAAAATTTAGAAGAAAAAAAGTTAAATTAAAAAGAATTTATGATAAATATGAACAAATGTTGAGTATTGGGAATAAGCACTACGATACACAAGGGGAAGGAATATTCAGACTATAAACATTTCGCTTAATAAGCACTAAACGAAACAACTTTTATCACTGGATACTGAATTTGCAAGTGTATATTAAAGCTTATTCGGTTGCTCTCAAACGGTAGAGCGTGTCTTTAGCGAGAAGAGGGAGATGACGAGAAGGTAAGGTAAGCTTAAGAGGGGCGTATGTAAGCTGAAAAGACACAAAATGAATAGATTTTTTTTAAATATTAAAAAATATATATTAAGCTATTTTTTTCAATCAACTAAAAAATGGAGAAAAAAAAGTTAGGAAGCACAACATCTAATCAAAATTTTGTCATTCTTTCCTTAACTAATGTACTCTAATGCTTCAATTTTAGGTTTTTGTTTTAAAAAGAAGTAATACAATTAAAATGACAAACATTCTTTTTTTTGGCATAAATATCGACACCTAGCTTTAGTTGAACAAGATTCAAGGACATATTATACATAACATCATTGTGAAAAACTTTTTTTAACTTTCAATAATCATATTTAACTTCTATTCCACCTACTTTATATACTCAGTTATATATAAAATCTATGTTTTAGTACAAGATGGCTAAGATTCTTTGTGTTAATTCTCACTAAGAATTAGATTTAAAAAATTCTTACTTGACATTAGGAAATCACATTAAAAAAAATTTGTACTAAAAGTTTTTCAAATTGTGATTCAAAAATATTGGTACATTGGACAGTGAGTATGAGTAGGTGTTGGAATAGTAATGACTAAATCAGTGATTCTCAACCTTTCGTTTCTTATGAATCCTTTTCAAAGTTGGAAATTTTTTGTGGACCCCTATTGTTACCAATTTTATTTTTTAAGTGCTTTTATCCATGAAAAATAAGTAAGCCATTCGTAATCACTATTATTTATTTGTCTACTCATTTAATTTTATATAGTGTATATTTTAAACCCTAATTATCTATTAATAATAATAATTAATAAAATTTTATTAAACCAAAGAGAGAAAACTTTTGAATGCAGACAAAGAACAGCACTCACGGCTTTAAAATTAAATAAGTCAAAATGAATTCCTGATTATAATGGGAAAGAATTCACACATATCTGAGCTTTTTGTCATAATACAGTATATCGAATTTTATAAAAATTTAATGGAGACATAAATATTAATGTAACAATGCTTTGCTACCCTTTTTATTCCAATTTTCTATACCTATATACCTGCACTGTATTATTACATTTTGGGCGTTTTGAAAAGGAGAAAAATTAGTATCGGCCCCCGGTCGGCATTAAAGATAGGTACGCCAATGTTTGGACTATGCACCCCTGGGATGCACAGAGACCATGTTGAAAAGGACTGAACTACATGGACAATGACACAGTAACAAGAGCAATAAAATTATCAACATTTCACCACCATAAATCGACGCATCAAAAGAAACGCTATGAGTCAAAGTTTAGAGGTATCTTCCAAAATTACTCTAACACACATACACAAGAATCCACTCTGAAATCAGCACAGCCATAACACCCAACATCTTTTATACATGTCAATAACAACTCTATAGCGATTCATCAACTGTTATCGAAGGTTTGTTAGATAATTTTCCATAGCATTACGAACTAAATAAATAAAAATATGCTTTAAAGATGCATTCAATTTTCTTGAATTAAGTAAGCACTTTTCCTACCCATTGAGGATTAGTGGTACATATATGTACCACAACTTTAATGTGATTGATTATCAACATGTATGATATTAATTGCTCTAAGTCTCGGTGCATTTGATTTTTCATGGATTCTAAAATTGCAATATGTTGTTTGATGACTATTTCATATTATAGCATCTGTTTTGTCACTTAATTTTTCATACATAGCACGATATTGACTATACCAGCGTTTCTCAAGCGGGGGCCCATGGCCCTCTAGGGGCCACGGTTCTTGTCCTGGAGGGCCACGAGAGAACAACAGAAACCTGTAATTCGCAAACATTTATTAAAATAATAAGATTTAACTCTAAAAAAGAGATTTAACTTATATTTTAGGAATTTTTCAATTCATAGTTGATATTGTTCTTTTTCTTCCAATTTTCAATTTTTATTTTTCGTTCTTTTTTTTAAATTTATCACTGATTCAAAATAAGTATGGCCGCCCTCTATATTGTTTAAGTTAGGGTGGGGAACCTGTGTTTGACTGTGAATCACGGCTTACATTTTTATTTCTTGAACACTTTACGCTTGTCATATTGATATTGTTTATCTATTTTTTTGCTTTGATATCCTCAAACTTTTCATCGCTCGTTACTGTCTTTCAAAAGCGCATATTAGTCGAACTTTTAGGTAAGTATTTCGTTTTTTCGAACGTGCATGTGCGCTAAATTTTTTCTAAAACTTTCAGTAAATGGTTAACTATTTCACATAATAAAGGAAAGTATAATTAAAATTTTCTCCGTTCTATTTTTCGTTTTTTTTGTAAAATGAGATACGTTTATCCCACAGCGAAACATATGATACATTTTTAATTTTTATATTGTAGAATCAAAATCACCCAAAAAAACCTAATAATAAGTTAATCTAATAAGAATAAAGTGTAAAAAACCTGTTAATCAGCTTCATTTAAAAACGATAATTATCAATTTTGTTTTTTATCAATGTGAAAGGCAAAAAATGACGCATGTATTTTTTATCAAATAGATTTTTTGTTTCAAACGTAGTGATTTTTTCTATATTGCATTACATATGAATTTTTATGTTTCAATTTAGATTTAAATTTTCTGTTTCAAATGTCTAGAAATCGAAAATGGAATGATAGCTACATGAAAGTCATTCGAGATAACGCGGAATGCGCGCAATGTCTGCATTGCTCAGTGGTGATGGCGAATGCATCACTACGTCCTTCTAAACTTTCAAACCATCGTGATAAGATGCATCCCCAAAGAAAAAACGACAGTGTTGTTGCTCTGTCTTCAAAAAGAGCACGATACGATTTTGAGGCGACACTTCCCAAACTTGGATTCCGTCCAGAAGAAAAACTAGCTCTTCAATCAAGTTACGAGGTGGCATACCGAATCGTAAAATTCAAGAAACCGCACACAATTGGTGAAGAACTTATCAAGCCTTGTACAGAGAAAGTGGTTGAACTGATGATTGGACCAAAAGCAAAAAAGAAAATTCAACAAGTTTCGCTCTCTAATGATACGCTAAGCAGGCGGATTGATGACATGGCTGCTGATTGGGGAAATCAAGTTTGCTGTGAAATCAAGCAAAGCAGATTTCAGGCTAGCCTTCAGCTAGACGAGTTTACCGACGTTAGTTTTGAGAACCAGCTGATTGCCTTTGCCCGCTACGAGATGAATGGAAAGATTGTTTTGCAATTCTTTTCCAACTACAGCGAGAGCAACTGATATCAAAGCAATCATAGACTCTTTTTTTGAATTAAATAGACTCGGCTGGCAAAATTTTAAAGACATCTGCAAAGACGGTGCTCCTGCGAGGATTGGTGTCAGAGGAGGATTTATTGCTCTTATTAAAAATGAATGGCCACATGTGACGTCTTCCCGCTGTTCACTACACCGATATGCTCTAGCGTCAAAAACTCTACCATCGCGTTTTTTTTGGAAGTCATAGATGTCGCGGTCAACGCTGTTAATTTCATTCCAGCAAAGGCTAAAAATCATCGGCTCTTCCAACTTCTAGCGAACGAAATGTCTTTCAATGCTTTATAAACTCCGGGCGGAGCTAAAATTTTCTTGCGGGAGAATGAAAATAATCTTCATACTCATTTTAACAATGAGGAGTTTGTCTTGACTCTAGCCCTGGCCGATATTTTTGGCAAACTTAATGAAATGAATCAATCTTTACAAGGACGTGATATGACAGTGAGTGACGTTCAAAACAAGCTCGCTGGACTCTCTGCCCGAATGGGAATCTGGAAAGTACGAATCAATGCTGGATCCATAGCTTCATTTCCTCTTTTGGGTGAGCAAGTTCAAACTCACAATATAGAGCTTCCAATCAATATTAAATATTGCATCACGCAACATCTTGATATTTTGTCAGCTAAATTTCAATCTTATTTCAACGAAAAACTATTCGATGTTTCAGGGCTCAGAGACCCATTCAATGCAAAAATTGAACCGACTAAAGATGAGGCAGAGGAGCTGGCAGAGTTAAAGATTTCAAAAGCAATGAAGATGGACTTTGGTGACAAAGATCTGTCCAGCTTCTGGCTGTCTATTCAAGATGCATAACCTCTACTCAGCAAGAAGGCATCTCTAATCCTCATTCAATTTGACACAACATACCTTTGCGAAGGGGGGTTTTCTGACTTGGCTACTATTAAAACGAAATCTAGAAATAGCCTTAATTTTAAAAACGATATTCGCCTTGCTGTGTCTCAGACGGATCCTAACAATAAATGGCTTGTTATACGAGCTCAGCAGCAAACTTCTCATTGCTTTTATTTTTGATTCTTAATTAATTTTTTTAATAAACATTATAAAAAAATTGTTGTTTTTTTAAAGGCAGGGGGCCGCAAGCTTCAAGCTACCTAATTGGTGGGCCACCGGTCATAAAAAGTGGAGAAACGTTGGAGTATACACTTTCTTGTCACCAAAACAGTTGTATTTTTGCTCACAATCTTTTCATTAATTCAATTTCTAATTTTTCATTCTCTCTGAATACATGTAGAAAATAAAGTAATTATATTAGAGATTAGTGTAATTATTTTTTTAGTTAAACATGATGAGGTAACATTCAACACTACTACTTTATTTTAATACCACTACAACAAACAACGAGATCGCTAAATATTGATTGTTTCTATTCTTTTCAAAAAGACAATTATTTTTACACTGTTGTCTCTCCATTTTTATTGTACCATTGACTGACCATATCTTTTTTTTGTAGCAAAGACGGGGCATTTCAAAAAATGACAGCAAAAAACCATTTTTATGCTAAATATGCTTTCAATCTTATTTTTTTGATAAAGTAACTTTACACAACAAAGTTTGCTCTTTCAGAGTTTTAGAATAAACTCGGTCACATTTATAATTCTTTTTTAAGAAAGATAACAAAAGAACATATGAACAAAATTTCCTAAATCAAAATGTATCTATTTTCATATACAAGATCCCTTTGATTCCCAAGCCTATCAATCTCTAACACTCCAACTTTCTTGAGAATTATGACCGCCTCAAAACCAGTAGCTGTGTATACAAAATAAACTGAATTAATTGCACTGCTAAACACATGGACAAGATCGACAGAACGCTGCAAACTAGTATCAAAGATGAGCAATACCTTGTCTCAAGGCATACACAGAACACTGAACTGAACCTGCATAACAATATGCTGATTCAACGCCTAATAACCTATCCCGCAAATTCTTTTGACTTCGAAAATACAAAAATACTTTGCACCTCATCCCAAGAAAATCTTTTGTTCCTTGAAGCCTTGCACTCCTTATCGGACCCAACTGCATTAACCAATTCATCGAGATGCTTCCATTTACACCACTAATCTAATTCGAACCCCTTCGCAATATACATACCCATAACCTATGCTTAATATACATTTCCTTCACTCTTATACCGCCCCTTCATTCTTATTCTTACAAGCCTATTTATTACGTTTGCATTAATCTTTCCACATCACACTTTATATTACTTGATAAAGAACATCGTCGTTGCGAAATATATGATTTTTGATGAAAAGATTCTTTATCCTTTTTGAAATATTTCAACTAATTTACTTGAAAAGGGGATTTCTTTGAGGAGGATATCAATGAGTTTTAGGGGTACCAATGATCTTTGAGGGGTGAGGGTACTAATTATTTAGGGATCTAAAATTCAACCTGTATCGTGGGAAGCGAGAGACGAATGGGAGAACCAAATTGTAAATAATATAAAGAAGCTCTTTTTTGGAGTTGGCACTTTGGACATGACTTTTTAAATATATTCCACGCGATCAAACTTTAACATGGTACTTCATAAATAGATAAGATAAGGAAAAAATGCTGAGGGAACCTTAGAAACTTTAATGATTTCTGGGATGGAGGAAGCATCCTGAAGAAGAAACTCTTTAATTTCAGCATTCAATGTCAAATAGGAAAGACCTTCTATCGCCATGTTCTTGGACGTTATACTCCGTTTGCCATCTGCCAAGATTCTTAAATTTTCAAAATTAAATAGGCAAATGGATGCTTGTATGCTTTGTATACTTTTGGCAGGCTTTCGACAAAATAATCGTAGAATCTTCTTCGAAAGGTTGAGATTCTAGATCATAAGCAAGCGCTGAGGCAGCCTTGCAAAGTCCCTAAGAAAGAAAATTAGGATTAATGAAAAAATAAAAAAAACGACCCGAATGTTTTTATATATACTATAGTTAAAAAAACATAAATTTCTACATAGGTCTCATTTGTAAGAAAGGGAATGTGATAGGACTCTTAAAAGCGGGTTTTCCAACAAAGTCCATAAAAAGGCAAAAAAATTTAATAGTAAGGAATCAATTACCACACTATAATTTTTTTTAAATCGAAAATGTATTTTTATGGATAAAATTATTTTTAAATATATCCTTTTTTATTTTGCTTTAAAGGTATGTCTATTTAAAAATGGCATTAACCCTTTCGTGACGAGAAAAATCACACGATATAATAATTTTTCATATATTTTTTATAGTTTCAAACTATTTATTTTAAATACTTTTCTTATAACTTTGGTTTTTAATGTCTTGATAAAGATTTTGATTGTCATTATATACACGATTTTTTTAAACTGATCATATGTTTATCTTTCAGGTTATTCTAATATCAGATATGAAACCTATAATTAAAATTTAATTTTGATCAATAGAAGCAATTTATTTAATTTATGTATTTTATTTCAGAAAATTAGTTATCATTTATTTTTCAATTATGGGCAAGGGTAGGTTTTGACAATATGATTTGTCTTGCCTACAATATCGATCCATATCTAATGAAACAAGATCTACACTGCCTAAAGGCTTTGTACTTAGAGTTAGTTTATTAAATTCTTCAATGGAACCCTCAAGGTATTCGTATGATTTGAAAACATGGCTAGAAAATTTGCTGAGTATTTTAAAGCACGATGTGATCATTCAACTTCTACTTCACTTTTGAAAAAATCTCAAAAAAGGTTTGAAAGATTTAAGGTATTTTATTATTTGAAACAAGAACAAAACAATATGTTTATATGTTCTTTAATATGATCAATCTTTAATCCTTATGAGCGTTTAAATTTGTTAAAACGAAGATAATAAAATTTAAATGAAGAATTGAAAAAAATGAAATAAATTAAAAATATTAATGAAACAGTAAAGAGCAGCATGAAATGACAATAGCAAGAATTTAAGTAAGGTTTGAGGGTAGGACTGAGATGAAATCAAGAACGCATGACTGAATTGGATCTAAACAAAAAAAGAAAGCGAAACCACTAAAAAATAATAGGAATAAACAAAAATCAAAAAATCATTCCAAGATGTGATATTGATCAGCGAATCTAATTCACATAAGTGTGTTTTACGTTTTTTTAAGGATTTTATATTTTGTATATCTTATGTGCAAAGGTAAACAATTCCAAATATTAATGGCTTTAGCGAGAAAGCTATTGCGTATATGAGCATTTGGGCAGTGCTTCACAAAAATATTATCATTATTTCTCAAGTTGTGGGAATGTATCCTATAATTAAATATAAAATATTTTGAAAAATAAGATAGGGGAAATAGATTTTTGTATATTAAAAGTAGAAAGTGTCATGCGATTAAGTTGCTTGATCGTAAGAATAGCATATCTTTTTCTTATGACATATGGTTGTTCAATTTCAACGAATTTGACAGCTCTATTTTGTAAGGACTGTAGTTTATTAGTATATGCGATGGTATTTGAAGCCCAAATTAAGTTACAATAACTAATTTTTGATTGAAAGAAGGCGTTCATAAATTCATATAGCATTGTTTTACTATTGCAAAACAGGGGATACAAAAGGAGAAAAGCTAATTAAATCAGTCATAATAATTGAAGGACTGAAGGCTGCTGCTAATATTTCGAACTATGCTCGTGTTGTTGTAGAGCGCTATTTTTTTCTTCAAACAACATCTTTCATACGCGTAATGGCATGGCTCATGATGTCCAGTCCATGCTTATTGAAGATTTGAAGCACTACACATTTTCATTGAGATTTGATGAAATGTTAGTCAGTGAATGTTGGTTTTCCCGTTATATATTATGTATGATACCCTTTGTCAAGAAATAATACTCATATGTCAGTAAACAACGGAGAAGCAGTTTCAAGTAAAAGTCAATAAAGTCCATTTTTGTTTAGCTTTAGAAAAGATTTAAAACCAAGTTTTTTGGTTTAATTTGACAGATGCTAAAAATTTTTTGTAGGTTTTTTAGGTCAATAAAAGTCCTTCTTCTTCTTCTTTTTTTTAATTAGTCAATAAAATTAATTTTTATTTAGGAAAATTAAAATAATCTTTTTATTAGTTTTTCTTATATATACTTATATCAAGTCATTCTTTTTCTAAATAAGTTTCATACAGTTTTGTAGAAAATGAACTTTTTTAAATCAAATAATAATTTTAAACATCTATAACATTTAAAATGAGCAGCATTTTTAAATATAATAAATTTGTTTTGACAAAGCATTCACCCAAACTTTATTTCTTTCATAAGTTTAATAATTCTTTCATTCAAACTTTTCTTATATTCATAAGTGCCATTTAAATATTATACCAAAACGATCAGTAAATAAAATTGCGCATATAAAATTATACTTCTATAGAATTTTGAATTTTTGAGGCATCTTTTATATGTTTCTTTGTCAAGACGTTCCGTCCAAAACCAAATACCAAAAATTTTCTGATAAGATTTCTTCAATACTAATTCCAGAACAACATTGATGCTAACTTCACATTTAATCATAACTTCGCCCTATTTCGAGCACTAGGGCTCAGGAAATTTTGATATTCAGCAGTTTTCGTTTTGGACTTTGGATATAAATACAAAATCACTCACTCACAATTAAAAAAAGACATTCACTTCAAACTTAACGGTTACCCTCCCGTTGAGATTGTAACAAGGTGGTGAGAAGCGGCCTTGTATTACTGCAAAAATCTTCCACCAGTCAAACTCGATCGTGGAGACAGAGGCAGACTCAGAAGGGCTGAAGAAAGTATAAAAATATTGAACTAGCCAGAAACTTGTTCTCAATAAAGAAATATAATTTATAAGTGATTATAAATATAATTAAATATAATTTTCAAGTATAGATGTTTACAATGTCTTTAAAAAGATGAAGAAATTAAACTTTTTAACGAATTGAAATTTAACTTTTTAGGTAAATGTAGTAAATTTTTTCTAAAGATAAAAGTCAATTTTTCCTCGCCCTGATCTTAACGTATGCGAGTTTTTTTGACCAGCATGGAATATCTGATGAAATATTTTATCAGTTTGCACTGCTGAAGCTACTTCAATGAGAGAAAAATCAAAAGGTTTTGTTTCAAGACTGAACAATCGAATAATTCTTTTTTCTATTCACTGCATTTTGTATTGGAAAAATTTGGCAATAAAAAATCCCAAAAATTCAGATTTAAATAAAGTTCTTAGGTGTGACGTTTTCAATTAGATCAAAAGCTCTTAAGGATTAACTTTTTCAAAAAGCTTGCGAAGATGAAAATTTCAAAAGATTATCATATCATTGCCAAGTACGTGAGTTGTCAGGCGGTATGTGACATACAAGTTTTGTGAATTTGTTTGATAAAATTATTAAGCTTCTTGGAGAAAAATGAAGACTTAACCGGTTATCGACCACAGTCGACATATGTCGACTTTACAAAATAAAATCGTCTGCTTTTATTAATGCTTTTTAATACAAATCTTCTGCTTTACATTAGATATCGTCTGATTATTCTGGCCGTTAATGGGTAAAGGTAAAATTAAATCGTTATTGTTTATGAAAAAAAATAATACTCATATTAATCAACTCAACCTACCTCCACAAAAAATATATGAATCTTATCAAGGTAAAGCATCTCATTCAAACTACTATTAATAAACTAGTTTTGGGGAAACTTAACATCACAAAGAATGCGATCGAATTTTTCTGATTACAATTGCAAGAAGTAAAGAAAGAGAATGCAAAAGTTTAACAAGTTTTTCTTCATGACAACTTTAATATTAGATTTTATGTTTTGTAGTCTGTGTGTTCCTGCATTTGTTGATAGAGTTGAGAGCATGTCTATAGAAGACGTATCACGTGACGTTGAAAATATATAAGAGTTATGTGATGTTACTCAACAATGAAACCGACCACAATTAGAAAAATAATTTTTTCAATAATTTTCTTCACATGTAATTCTTTTTAAAATAAAAGTTAAAATCAGAAAAGTCAGGATTTTAATAATAAAGTCATTTTTAAACAAATTAGAAATTACTAATTAAACTTTAAATTTATATTTCATCACATCATTGTACACCGTCAATAAAAAAAGAGCATTCTGTAGTTTTAAAATTCAAATAAGTTTTCCGAGTTGCTGCGTAGGAAGAAGTGGAGAGTCGTTTCTGAAATTTTGAACAATTTCAATTTACTAAATTAGTTTTGAGCATCAGTTGAAAGCTAAAAGGAAAACACATTACTGTATAAATTATCTATTTTTTTTATAGTTAGTTGCTTAAATTCGTATCCACAAATGAAAAAAAATCCAAATTTCTATGTAGAAAAATCTTATTTTTTTTAAAACAATTTTGACATCCGATAAATCTCCAACATCAGAGTTGAATGATGCAGGTAATTTATACACATAATTAGCACCAAAATTGAGGTATTTGCGCCTAACAGTTCTTTTCTTGCATCTTTTTAAGTTAAAAATTTTTTTTAGTAATTCATCTATATATGTGAATCATTGATAAATTTAGGAAAAGTCTTCAATGAAGATATAACTAATTTTGAGTTACCAATAGGCCCCGGGCCTTAACTTCCTCATTAGAAGATTTGTATAGTTTCTTGAGTATAGGTACTCCATCCTTAATGATATTCGCGCATCTTGACTTATCGGTTGCTGAGTTGATAATCGCATCAGCTGCCACCATCTAAGGAATAAGTTAAGAAAAGAAATATAAAATTTAATCATAAAACAGGATATATATATAACAATTAATCATAGTACTAATCAACAAAATTCTTTTTCCAATATAATTTCTGAGGGTTTGCTATTGATAAAATTTGAAAAGCCAGTCAAATCTCACTGAAATATATTGACTTTCAGAAATACAGAGAATTTAAAAGAAGATACCTAAATCGGTTAATAAACTAAAAAATGAAATGATCTCTAAGCTTTCTTAAAAATGTTCATTTCAATTTCCTTGAAAGGTTAAAAATGGGGAAAAAGACACATATACTCCTTCTATAAATATGAATTTTTTAAAGCTTTTTCAAAAAATAAAAAGTATACAGTATACTAGCAGGGCAATGTATTATTGAATTAGAATTTAACATTACTATTTAGCGCTATTTATGAAAGAAAAAGGCCAACGCATCATCCCTCATTGAAATTATAAAGCTTTATAAAGCCTCACAGAACTCAAGTATTTCACATACTGAAGGAGAAAAGTTAACTGCGGACTGCAAAACAATGATATTACTTCATAGATGAAGCAGCAAAAAATTTAAAATATATACACACATGCGGTGGCGGCTTCAGAGGAAGGGCGCGTTGGGCCATAGGCCTTCTTTTTTTTTATTAGTTTGCCTCCGCGTTTATTTAAAATAGATATTTTTGAAAATAGAAAAAATATATTAAAATTCAATGTAATACGAATTCCTTTTTAAAAGTTCAACTAACCACGTAGCTATGACGATTATTTTTAAAAGCCCCTCTCCCCAAATAATTTTTTGAATACAACGTTGCATACTAAAAAAACTAAAATACTATAAATAAAAGGCCGATAATATGTCAAGCTTACTTGTAAAGTTTGATCTTCGGAAGATGCCATCTTCAAAAGGTGATCAAATATGTTAAGCGAAGTTCCAACAACAGAATTAGCAACATCAATTGGTCCCTAGATATAAAGGAAAATAATATACAGTGAAAATTCTTTAAACCGGATCCTTAGGCAACCGAAATTTTCTATATACCAAAAGACACTGTCCGTCCCGATTTTTTCTCTTGTATAATATCCTTGTAAAACCCAATACCTCTAATATGAAAACCGACATAAATTTCATACAATTAACTTTTTCTAAATCGCAAATTACATAGTTAACAGAGTCATGATAAAATTTTGCTCACCAATCCCTCACATGCAATTTAATGGTTACTTGTCAAAACGTCCCAATAAGTAAAAAGGCGTCCGAAAACCAAAAATCAATGTGTAAATTTGTTTCAAGATATATATTGAATTATGTTAACAAATATTATATATATAGTATAGAATATGAATTTATGAATTCATTCTTATTAGCGTTTCAGTTAGCTACTTATTTTATTAACAAATCTTAATTAGCTTTTTAATAACTAACTTTTTCATAGTAAAGAAAGCTCGTACTTCAAGACTTAAACCGGCTGACCTGCAATTTGAAAACTAATGAAAACTTTAGTTTTTGAGAATTTTGGTATTGGGGATTTTGGTGTTCGGGAATTTTGGACGTACGGATTTTAGTTTTAAAAAAATTGTTAAAAAAATCAAATAAAAACTGGTATGATCTTGCTATAATCATATCAAAGTGATATATTTTTGCTTCTAAAGAGGATGTTGATTATACAAAACACGGCTGGGATGAAGTAGAAGCTGGAGAAATTAAGGCAGTAAGTAGGAGAGTGAAAAAGCTATGTATGGAAGGATCAACTTCATCATCGATGCCTGTGACAAAAATGATTAAAACGAAAGATGAAAACACTTTTATCCATGTTGCTGAACAGATTGCAATTTCTTTATTATCTTTTTTGTTCTATTTCTAATACTACTATATCGCAACATTATAGACTATATAAGGCGGAACACGATGGCTTACTTCACTTTTTTACTTTGTTCTACGCTCCTTAGTTCTAAATCATTGCTACCTAACCTACAAGTGTTGTGCATATCCTCAGCGACAATCAATACGCCTGAAGACCAAATTAGTCCCGACTTCCCTAACTTGAATCTCAAAGGATGATGTTCATGTAGTTACGAAGAAAAAAGCCCCTGATACGCTCCCATTAGAACTTAAGTTGCCTAGGTTGGGGTAGGCCCATAGTGATCTGAGCCACCCCGATGCTTTTTCTAAGAGTACTCCTATTTTCTGTCGCCAAAAGACGCATCGCTGCGTTTGTCAATGCATCGCCAAAACATCTTAGAAATCCGAAAGACAACATGATTTGTAGTTTACTGGAGATTTTAGACAAGCAAATTCAAACGCTTCATTTTGACGACTTGACGAAATTGAATACACTGATGCTTACAGCTTGTCTGGCAACCCAGACAAGTTGGGATGCAGCATCGCGTCAAATGGTATGTCGAACTGTCTGTTGCCGCCAATGGAACGATCGCGGCCATTTTTAGGTCAAATTTTAGGCCTGTCCAACGGGAAAGACGAGGGAGGGCCATAAGGGCTCGAGAAAGTAATCGCTTCCGAGAGGTATTGAGAGATGTCAAAAATATGATCGCAGGTTTCCCCTCGAATACCTTTAAACCATACCGAAATACCTGCACCGTCTCTCACGTCACAATCAGGTACATGACCCAAAATCGAGCAGATTGAGGAGGATCTGGCCACGTTTGAAGATCTCGAAGATAAAGATGAAGAAAGAATATAATGGACAAAGATCGAAGACGTGGAGGATGTCCTCACTAAGCATGAAATGCCAGTTTTACCAAGTAACCCAGTAATCATGCTTGAAGAAAACATCCTCGATAAGGCCCTCAGTTCGGTCTTTGATAATGATTTTGTTAAAATCTTATCAGAACCCATTGAGGATCCCTTGACTCCAAAAGACTTCATTAGCGTCGTAAAAGAAGAAAGCTACATCTCAAACGTCAGCGTAAAGATGACCACCTCCTGACCGTATTTGATTGCTTATCAACAAAATGGTCCTGCCACATTGACTTGTTGAATAAAAAGGCAAGAAAGATTCTATTAAATGGTTATTTTCCTATCATTGTAAGTTCGTTGAAATTTGGTTCTTTTGGCAATTATCTAAAACCGCCTAAAAATCAAAGAACAACAATCATTAACAAAGTCATTCCAGCTCTACTGGATGAAGTAATCATTAACCTTCGCTTGACGAGCTCGATGCATTTTTACACCCTTCAATTATGTTCTTTTTTGGAAAACATTAAAGTCACGTACTATCGATTTAGACATCTAAAAAATAAGCAATTTTGGTGAAAATTTATAATTGTTAGCATAAACTCTTTCAAAATAAGTTAACGCCATCTACAATATTAGAATTAGTTCTAAATTATCACTTTCTTTTTAAATTTCATATAGTTCAGAAAATCTAGTGATTGATAAAATGTTGTCTTGAGTATGAAATATTCACTAAAAATTATCGATATATTTTGAATTGAAAGTGCATTCTACAAATTGCTTTTTTTTGATAAAATTTTCATAAAAATATTTACAAAAATTTTGTTAGAAAATATTGAAAAGCATGACTGTTTCAATAATAATCTTCATAGTTATCTTTTCATGCATGCCATGACATGATGTAAATCTATGTGGTTTGTGATGATCGCGTTACACTCGCTAATCTCACCCTTACTTCTGCTGATTTTGCAACTCTTTTCTTCAACTTTGTTACATTCTTAATCTTCCTTCTCACGTTCCTATGATAACAATTTTGTTACATTCTTTCAAGTTCATATAATAACGTCCTGTAATAACGTATGACGACACAAATGCATGTTATGAAACTTTCTGTGTGGAAATTAATATTCTGAATATGATCTACTATGAAGATCAACTAATCCCTGAATTTTTGACCATTAATCTTCATAAAGTTTTCATTTTCACAATTCCTTACTTTAAACTATTCATGTTTCTTTACTAATTCAATGTCCACTTCGGAAGATAATTATGATTGAACTTCAAACTTGTCAAGTATAACTGCTGCTAACTCTTTACTTTCTTCAATAGATCTGCAGGAAAAATCGATCGAGAATTTGGTAGCTCCAGATTCGACTCAGTACTCTTGGATTTCCTCTTCCACACTAAGAGGTAGAGTTTAAAGCATAAATATTAGAAATTTGTTTGTCGTCCTCTTAGTCCTCAAGGAACATGTTTATAATTTTCAAAAGCTACCAAAGACTTTTTGGTTTCAAGGTAAATAGAAAGAAATATGTATTCGCTAGGCTACCCTATGGGAGCTTATTTTCTCGTAGTGTATTTTACAGCTAGTTTTGAAAAAGCTTCTCGCTACATTTAAAGACAGATTTAAAAGGTTTATACATTGAGGATATAATAATCGTTACGAAAGAAAAGGACATTTGCAAGTTTATCGCTTATAAATTCATCGCGTTCCTTGAAGAATATAGCATATCAATAAATTGGGAAAAAAGTATCCTTACACCTACACAAGAGATATCTTATCTCGAAATTGACCTTAACCCGAAGGAAAGGAAATTGGAAATACCTACTAAGATCAAGCAAAAGCTAAAGAAAACCATGGTATTACATGCAGCTGAAGGCTTAGAAAAAGACTCACCAATTCAAATTTCCTAGTACCCAGGAATACTATTACACCTATGTTTTGTGATGCTAAGGCAAACCAAATGGCGGTGGTATTTAATAATTTTACACTCATTTTAAAAATACAGCTTGATATTCGTGTTGCTGAGAATCTTAGATTATTGCTGAGTATACTGCAAAAATATGAATCACTAACCTTTTGTGACTCTACCACTGCTTTACTCTCTATCAAGAAATGCGGATCCAAGAACTCTACGATAGCCAAATTGTTACTCGCAATCCCTCATTGTATTGCTGGAAAGATCATGGAAAGAAAAACAACATTCTATATATACCAAGTTGCGAAAATCCGGCTGATGCGACATCTAGGGATGAAGATGCATAGACTATATAAGGAGGAGCACGATGGCTTACTTCACTTTTTTACTTTGTTCTAGTCTCCACGCTTCTCAGTTCCCTCCCTCTCACCCAAATGTTTCGTAGCAGATTTTCGCTATTATCTTGTGTGTCAAAAAAATAAGAATATTATATAATAGAAGAGTTACTTCATTCTTTTTTCTTAATTACAGTAAAATATAGAGTCAAAGTAATTTTTAATGTTTTTATATTTTAATTATATTAATACAAAACCTAAAATTAAAATATTAATTTTTTACAATGTCCCGTTTTCAGTTATAAATATTTAAACTCGTGAAATTTTTCTCATTTTCTTTTCCATTGCTCAATACAAAAATATAGTAAATTAAAGTGTAGCTAATCTTTATTAGTTGTAAGCATATAATAAAACAATTAGATAGTTTTATAATCTACTTTTTCTAGATATTACATACGTAGTATAGCTACAATAATTTTTTATTAATGATTTAAAAAGTTGAAGGAGCTGGAGCCTAAAATATTTCTGCTCCGGAGCGAGACAATTGTTTTCTGGCTCCTAAACCATGGTTTTTACCGTTTAAAATAAAATTAAAGGAAGATAATAGATACGTTGTTGCTTGTGAAACCTCTCTTTCGTAGGTATTTTTTCTAATGGATGATAGGCAAAAGGAAAGCCTTTTGATATCATATGAAGAAAGGGCTATGCATAAAATACAAATCCCCTTATACACCCTCAACAGGGCTATCATAAAGTCTAATTGTTTAGGGCCTGCGCTCAAAAGTTCGGAAAATTTAGCGATGCTGTTTCAATCGATACATAAATAAAATGTGATATCTTTGAGTGATAGGCTTTTGTAGACAACTAAATAAATTTGCAAACACTAACTGCTTACCTTAAAGAGAACAGAAAGACATGTGGCGAGTTTTATGCTATTTTCACGAGATGCATTTTCTAGGAGTGGGCTATATAAAAAAAAATCAGAATACAAGTTATGATGCGTTAATTTTTAACATCAAACCAGAAAATTGTTAAGTAGGTATTTGGATTGATATTTTTATTTGTTTGTATTTTCCAAATCTTGGTATTTAGCATTTTTATTTAATTAGATCAATTAGAGTTTTAGTACGGGTTAGAAAGTTGAAGAATGCCACATAAGTAGATTGGATTTTTTTTAAAAACTTGTAGGTAAGAGAGGATGCTAGTCTTTTATAGTATTCTATTTTCAATGTGAAATTACGAAAAAATGCGTTAAATAAATATTTCTGATTACATCTTTTTATTATTTCAACCTGATAATTTGTTAAGTGATACAGTTTTAAATTTGATAAATATAGAGATAAATCAATCATTGAAAAATAATGCGAAATTTCAGCTTTTCACAGAGCACTTGAAAAGTTTATGAATCATGAAGTTAGACATGAACAAGAGATTGATAATTTAGAATCCTGGAAAACATACATATCTATGTCCCATTGATCGCTATAACGGTTAAAAATGCCACAATTTCAGCTTCAAGTGTCCACAATGAAAGAAATCTGAGCATATATTGCACTTGCAGAGATCAAAATTATGGGGATTCTAGAGGATTTTTTCTTTCACTATAAGTTTAGAATTTTACGAAACAATTACAAATATAAAATCATCATCAAAGCTCACTGTTGACGGCTAGCTGTATGCGGCTGTCAAAAATTCTCAAAGTGAGTTTGAGCACAAAACTAATCAGGCTTCAATAGCCGAAACAGTTAATTCAAAGTGTACGGTTAGTGACGATGATCGAATACCGAAAAACCTACAATTTCCAGTGAAATAATTATTACATTTTTTTCTATTTCAAAATTAAAAGTTTTATGAATATGATATAATTGAAATTTTAAAAATATTATAAGATGTAAAAAGAGGAAGGGTTGAGTAAATATAAATCAAGATTTAAAAAGCGTCGTGGCTTTAAACATTTTTAGGGAAAATGGCCGGTTAGTGGCGTTTTTAAATATCCTAAAAAATAGGGCCAAATACATTTGGTCTGTCAAAAAATATTACAGGTAACAAGTTGGCATATGTCCCAAAATATTCGCTCTCCCAGGTCACTATTCCATCTTCTCTCTCCAAATAAAATTAGTGTCTGAAATACTTTCATAAACAGAGATAAAAAGAGGAAAAAAAAGTATATCAGGTGAAAACAAAAAACTTCAACTAAAAAAAGGTATACTTTTTCAATAAAATGATTAAAAATATATATATATTCGTATAGCGTATATAATTTCATGAAAAAAAAAGATAAAGTTTAACTTGTATGTAGATGGCGTTAGCCCCTTATACTTGTAATAGCACAATTTACTTATTTTGTTATTTTGAAAAGCGTTATTATTTAAGGAATGGTTTAATTTTGTAACTTGTTACTGAAATTAAATTTACAGGTTATTTTGTTATATATTTTAATGTTGTTAAGTTGCTTCAAGTTTAGCCGTAAATCGATATGGAGAATTCGAAAGAAATAGATAGAGAGATGGATGGATGGATAAAACGGCGTATACCAAAATCGAAAATAATGATAAATGAATACGGTTAAATGGTAAAAGCAAAGAATTCACATATAAAAAAGAGAGAAAATCAAACGTAAACATCCAGGGGCAATTACTTGATAAAATCATTAACTTGAGTTCGATACAATTTGCGATCCGAATCGGAACATAAGTCGTCGTAAATTGTTTGAAGTGCAAGAGCAGTGTGGACACTTATATCCGCAGAAAGTGACCAACTGGATATGCTTGGATGTTGCGAAGAAAGAAGGCATAGCTTTGAAACAGCTAAAAGAATCAAATATTTTTTCATATATACAATCAGGTGGAATTCTTTATTTTCACCGTTTAATCCAAAAGTTATATAAGTTTGGAAAAAAAACTTTACAAATTCGGAAAAAAAAGATTACATATTACTGTATGGCAATTTAATTTCAAGAGTCATATTTCAAAAACAAATTCTCGAATATACATTTCTCCACGTATCATTAAAATTGTCGTGACTTTTAATTTTATATATGAACGATTTTAAATATATCCAGATATAATTTTTTCTATAAAAAGTAAATTCAGAAATAAAATGTCTTTATTCAAATAAAAAATTTTGGAGATCCAACTGGAAAAGGAGGGAGTCAAGTTGTTGTCCAATCACAGAAACTCGCCAGCCTCCTCGAGCAGTTGGTAGTTGAAGATCAGTTGATGATCATAGTGGTAGAAAATTTATCTCGAAAAATTATTATTTGAATAAAGACATTTTCCTTCTGAATTTAATTTTTATAATTTCCACGTCTTCTCCATCTCTCTTTCATCACATTGTCCATACTTATGAGCTCTTTTTCTTTCAATATTTTTTAAATATCTTTTTCTAGAATTTTTAACAATTCGAATTAGGCTCGGCGTTATAGGCAAAGGTTTGAATTTTTTTTTCATAAAACATGAAATGACCTATGAAATCTTTTTCAACATGTTTTTATAGTATTGGAGTATTTTTGAATAAAGTTTTCGAAAGAAAAACCTCATTGTGGAAAAATTTTTTTTAGAGAAGTTTGAAAAAATGTTTTTGATGAGATCTTATGAAAATAGTGATGTAGAAGGATCTTATAGTCAAACCAAATGAACTCTTACTTCAAGTGTTGCATCAATTAATCTTGTCCCTATTTTCACATCAAAGGAATTTTTACAAACTTCGTTAAAAAAAGAAACTTTTTCGTTATCGTTTTAAGTATTTCTTTCAAAAACTTTATTCCAAAATTCTTTAATACGGGAGACACTGTTCTTCATATATTCTTCACCATACTCAGAAGATGCGAGAGTTATTTATATAACATGGCATCTTGTCAAAATAAAATATCTTTCACTCATCAATAAAATTATCAATTTTTGTCATTAGATTATTATAATAATCTAAATGAAAAGGTTTAGACGCAGCTTCAGTAGCGGTGTCGGAAACATATGATATATGGTTTAATACCTTTAAATCAATCAAAATGTCGTTATCTATTGGTGGATTTTCAATTCAACTTTAACATCTGACAAAATAAATGATTTTAACTCTTTTGTAAAAAAAAGTTTCATTTTGTGAAAAATCTTCCATGTAACAATTCTTGCTCTCTACACCCATAGATATAGCCGCTTTTAAATAACTTTGCTGCATCTGTTCGAGAAACTTTTAAAGCATTCGACCATAAACATTTTCAATAATCTTTGCATCAAAATAGTAATAATTAAATTACATATTTCTGCATATAACAAATGTATGACAGGATGTTCAATTTTAAAAAGACTTAAAAACTTCCTAAAAATATCGATTTTAAAAAATTATAAAAAATATTTAAACTTTACGAAAACTTATGTAGTTTTTTGATTACTATTCTTTAATTATAGCCATTTTTCATTTTTATCCTTTTAAAAAATTATTTTATATTCTATGAAATAGAATATAATTGCAGAACAATGTTCCCCAAACCTTCAGCAACATGCTCAAGTGTTAGACTGCAACGTGAAAAATGGCGCAGAAAAAAATGTTTGATACCAAGCTTTTATAGATTTTTTAAAATCTTTAAAAAGCTGACACGTTTAATCGATAAACCTTTTTTCATATTTTGTAACACTAGGCACTCCTGACATTACTTCTAAACTTTAACTTCTTTAAAAAATTAAGAAGGCGTACAAATCTAATAAGTGCTATAATCACATTCATTAAAGTTACATTTATTTGTGTAATAGACGAAGAGCAATGTAATGTAAACAAGACGAGTATATCTATATAAGCAAGATGAAAACGTAAAGGATATAAAACTTTAAATGACTTACCGCATACAATATTTTAATCGACTGCGTAAAAAGAATAACGTGTGTATTTAAGCAAAAACAAGCATTAACAAACATATCTATTCAATCTTTTCCTGTTAAAAGACACAAAAGCCCTTTAACACCTGAAAGATCATCTGGGTGTCAGTTGATGTATTTTGAAATGATACCCCTTTTTATATAAGCAACCGAGATACTAAGAGCTCAGGACTCGAATCACGTCAAAAATAAGGCAACTTATTTAGCAAACCTCATGCCTCATATTTTTTAAGTTTGGCAATTGTAAACATCGCCTTCATTTCTTCCTTTCCCAGACTTGACTTGATTTAAATATTTTAAATATAATTTAATAAAAAAATATTGCTAATCAACAACCTAATCAACTTGAGGTCTGAAAAGGCGCACTCCACTTTTAGTAAATTGAGGCCTGGTCGAGGTAATGGAGTTGCTTATATTTTAAAAAAAGGTGTATGTCTCTTATTTCCGTGTTTTATATGATCGAATATTAAAATTTTCGGTTCTAATATTTTTATACAACACTTCCATTTGTCAATTAATTTTCATTTTTTATTTAAAAAAAATTGTTTCAAATATTTAAAATATTTGGATATTAAATCTTTTCTCTTATATTATTTATATTTTCAATTAAAATTCCCCTTGGTATCTTTTTTCAAAAAAAAATCCCTCTTTCGTCAATTAAAGTTTTTGGGTAAAAAAAATTTCATCGTAGCAAATTCGCTAATAACGAGTTTACTAGCTGAAAACTACAAGCTCAAAATCACAAAATAATTAAATATACTTTGATAGGGGAATCTCTTAAACAATGATTGCTTTGAAAAAGGATTTAAATTAATCTTTTAATAAAGCTTTTTTAAATTTAACAAGGATAAACTGTTACTGGTGAATTAAACACTAAAAGTTGGTTTATTTTTTACAAATAAATTGTTCAAGTAGAATTAATTTTGAAGTTGATGTATTTTGCATTGAATGAGGTTAGATTGAGTTTCATAAAATAAAAAAGACGAAGACATCATCAGATTCGCAATCAATTGTTAAGTGGGTTCACGAGAAAATCTTATACGTTTACTAATTTAGGTAAAAGAAGTGAAGGATCAGTGACTTAAGAGCTTTTTTACGTATGATGGGAGGTGTGGCAAAAATATGTAAATTAAAAATCATTAAATAAAAATTAATTTGAATTTATTATTTACGCTAACAAATTATGATATTCAAAAACCTTAACAGGTTGGAGACCCGCGAGCCAAGCCCTCATAATCTTCAGAAACTGACATCAAAAGAATGAAGATGTGCGACAAATCTTCATAATTTTATTCATTATAACGAAATATGCAGTATTCCTAAATTTTCTAGTGTATATATTTAATTTGATACTTTTTTATAATAAAGTTTACTCTGTGCTTGATTTGATATAATAAAAATGGGGAGACGAGAGGGTGAAGGTCATTTGTTTGAATAATCATTCAACTACATATGCATACCATATACTTAGATTGAAAGGGGATCAGCAGCATTTTTTAATAATCTGTGCTATAGTGGTACTATAACGAAGTGTTAGTGTTAAAAAAGAATCATAGTTTAATGTTCTAATCCAACCCTATGTATTAAGAATGAGAGATTTTTTAAGCTTATGTTTAGGGTTAGATAAAATCATTTTTAAAATATATTTGCAAAAAGATTAAGAGATTTTTTAGGGTTATGGTTAGATAATGTAATTTATAAAAACTGAATTTTTTTTATTTGTTTGCTCCGGGTAATTTTGTAAAAACAAAAAATAGCTTTATTCGAATCTGCTAAATTTTTAATTTATCGCAAGTAATGCTGGAGCCAACAAAATTAAAAAGTTTAAGTTTTGAAAAATATTTTAAAATGACATTATCTAACTAGTGAAGAAGTGATGCTCCAAAATTTGAAACTTAAATCCCAGAAAAGTTTAATAAAAGCTGATTTTTATATAAAAAATGGAATAGAAGGATTTTAATGAAGGAATTAAGCCTGAAAAAAATAGCACAAGATTATTTTAGACAAGATAGGCTGAAAAAATTTCACCTGATTGAGAGAATATTTAATAGTATCGAAAATAAATCATTAATAGTTTTATTTCCATTTTTCATTGGGTAATTGTTTCATAAAACTCTTTGATTACAATCGAAAAATAATATAAACAAAAATGAAAAAATTATTTTTATAGATATTTTTAATAATTCACCGAAGCAGGGGCACACATTCGGTGGGTGAAGGGCGACCGACCCCTCCCTCCCCCCCCCCCCCCCCACAAATGTGTTTTCAAGAAGCAATTCTAACCTTTGCTTATAACGCTAAGCCTAATTCGAGTTGTTAAAAATTCTAGAAAAAGATATTTAGTAAGAATTGAAAGAAAAAAGTCTATCAGAAAAAGTTATAGAGCTTCAACAAAAACTAAGAGCTTTTTATTTGAAAAATGAAGTAGTCTACCAGGCACATTACAGGAATTGATGAAAGGATATTTGATTCATAGAGAAAAGAAATAACTGAAGGTTTGGTAGTTTTATATGAGTGAATGTAGTCTAAAGGCAAAGAGTCTACTAGACACCCTGCGATGTTTATATGAAAAAAATGTGATTGATTCAGGGGCAAGTGTATAAAACGAAGTTATAATTGTGCAAACAAAAATAAAACAAAAAATTAAGATCGCATTATTTCATTTTACTCAGCATCATTCAAAAATAGTTTAAAAGCTAAATTGATACAAGCTACAAAAAGTAAAATAACTTTTAACAATTTGCAATGATTTGCCTTTTATAATAACTTTTAAGGAAAAAAAGTCTATCAGAAAAAGTTATAGAGCTTCAACAAAAACTAAAAAATTTTAGAGCATAACTTAAGTTTTTTGAAAACTAATTTGACGTATCCCCTACAGCATACTTTATGGCTGGTATGGCAGGTTGGTTGAGATGATGGACTCAGCACGGAAGCCTCTAGATTCGATTCCTCATCGATACCAATTTGTTCATAGTTTGACATAAGCGGTACATCAGTGCCTTGCCAATGAAAACACATCCACGGTACCTTTACGACCTTTTACTCAAAATTGGAAAATTTGTTATATAATTAACTTAAGACTATAAGAGAGAAAGGAGACAAAATAAACTAATAAAGCAATTTTCACTATTTTAAAATGAAACTGTCTGTTCTCAGAATAATTTCAATATAATGGAAGGCATAAAAAATAAGATAGTTTATTTGATATTTTTAAGTTTTTATAAGCAGCAAAAGCCAACGTTGAAGTAGCTAACCCTTATAGGGTGATTTGGTAACGCTTGTACTTTTAACATTTTGTAAGGAATCATAGTATACAAAAAATGGTAGTTTAATCACTTTTCATAAAATTATTTAAGTCTAAGAACACCAAATCATACAAAAAAACTATTTAAACTAACATAAATAATAAAAATCACAGTATACGAGAACAAGAAAATCATTGCGTTTTTTTGACCATTTCTGTCTAGAAATAAAATTCTGACAGTTGTGATAAATAGATAATTTAACAATCGAACATTATAAAAATTATCTCTGCTCAAATATTAAACAAATAGAGTATTTTTGCTTTTAAACTGAATAGCTAGTCAAAATATTCATTCCCAAATAGCTATTAAAAAAAAATTTCTTGACTAGAAAAATTAAAGTTTTCAAAAGTTACAAAATGTAACAAACGTACTGATTAAGGATTAAAAGTGACCTATGTTGAAAAAATTTTTTAACGCGACTCTTCTGACAATATTCATTGATATAAAATTGTAACGATTGAAAACGATTTTTCTGTAGTGGATACGTCAAATTAGTTTTCAAAAAACGTAAGTTATGCTGTAAAATTTTTTAGTTTTTGTTGAAGCTCTATTCACCGAAGCAGGAGCACACATCCGGGGGGCGAGGGGCGACCGACACCCCCCCCCCCTATTTACCGATAGTGAAATCTTATATTCCCTTTCTTTCATGTTAAAATTTTAAAAGCATTTAGGCTTGGAATTTTTTTTGGAAATTTATAAATTAATTGATAGTGAAAAGATAGTGAAATCTTCACATCTTTAGTATAATTTTTTTATAAAGTTTCTCAAACCTTTTATTTAACAAATTTACTCGATTGTTATTTGAATTACGACGAATATGTCATTTATGTCGTAAGTAACAAAAAATTCAAACTTTTTACAACACTTTTAGTCAAACCAAAAATCGTGAGATCAGAGATCTATTATACATCAAATATTTGCTATAATAAATATAATTTGTACACACACACATCTGCATAGATATACCCATAATAAAAATATATATTTAAGTATATAATTTTACATTTTCTGGCATTAAATTAAAATTTTCCTGCTACCTAGTTTTTTATTGAAATCTATTTAAGGGAATGTTAGGTAGGGATGTGAGCAGTTTGTTGCAGAACAATGGGCTCTAGCCAGTTGTCCTATGTTTTGCTGATGAAAACGAAGTTTACAATGATTATAATAATAATAATGAAAGTGAAAATAGTGACGATGAGATTAGCGATGATGATAAGGATGATGATGTGGTTACTGTAATGAGACATATAGGTAAAACTTTTGTTTTTTTTTCTTAAAATTTTAATTAGGATATTTCAAATTTAGGGCTAAAATTATCAGAGTATAATACCGTCAAAAATTCGGAGAATACGTTTGGTCCAATTTACTCCGCGAGTTTCAGTGACGCTTTGAATTATTATATTGAGTGCAATTTGTCTTCCATATACAGAAGTTGTGGGAGATATTATTATCTTCAGAAGACTACTATAAACAGTATCAAGGAAGTCTTTGTTTTCTACGTATAAAAGAAAGATTAACAGAAAAGAACAGATTAATTATTTAACAATGAAATAAGCATTCTTTTACCCCATATTTTAATCTTCTCGCTTGAAAATTAGGAATTAAAAAAAAAATTTCTGCAAAAAATTATACTGAATTTTTTTTAAAGCAAAATATTTGTAAATAAATGACTTATAATCAAAAGTTCACTTTATTTTTTTTCAAATTTCTAATAACCAAATAAATTAAAAACTAGATATGTTGAACCGGTAAAATCTGTGATTCAACACTGATTTTGTTCCTAAAAACTTGATAGTTCATATAAAGAAAAGTTTAGATAAAAGTAAACTATAAAATAGGACTTTATAAAAAAATTTATGAGTTAAATTAAAATTTTTTAATTCAACAACAGTAATTATCTTGTAAGTTTGATCAATTTTAACATGATCTATTCTGACAAAACGATAAATCCGGGACTCTCTAAGCCCTAATGATTGCCTGTTAGTGATAGTCAACCTGTATATAAAATAGATAGACTAAGAATTGGGGTCGATTCTAGATAACGATTATGATTCTTCGAATTTCTTAACTACATTTTTGAATTTGATTCTAATTCAGAAAATATCATTCTGATTATAATTGGTAAAAAACACATTTGTAGCTAGCTTAAACTCGCTGTGGAAATTTGAATTGCTTTAGTTTCCAGTACCTTACTGGATCATGTTTTGTGTTGATGCATGATTCGTTAAAATATGCAGATAAGTGTTCGCCACAGCTGTCAAACACTGAAAGTGAGGCATTCTAGACTTCTAGCTGTAGGAATGAAAGGAAATTCTCCTCTACTCTTGTTTTCTTCTGTAGTCATCTAAATGTGCTGAATCGAAACTGTGTAACTCAGTCATTAGCTTTCCACGATTCTCTGCTCGTTCTCTTGATGTATACGATCGAAGCTTCCAGCGAGGGTTTAGTGTAGCATCAAGATGAAAAGTGTTGGTGTTACAGACAGCAAGCCACTTGGTCACATATGTAGCTAGCGTTTTTACTAGTGCTAATGAACGGTGTAATAGAGGATTGACATTTTTCTAATCTAGAATTATAGAAGTATGATTAAAATGGTGAAAATTAACTACAATTACTGAGAAAATTTGATTTTTGTGATTCTTTAGGTTAGAACTTCTGATTTTGATTTTAGTTTTTTTTTTAAATAATTATGATTACAATTCTCAGGAATTTCTGTGATTCTGATCGATTATAAATCAGAATCGCTCCCAACCTTACAAGAAACCAAAATTAATATTATAGATAAAAGTTTAGATTGAAATACTTACATAAAAACATTATGTTCTACATAATTTTTCAATATATTTGCAAGGAAAAAATATTCTATTTTACAAAATATCAAAATTTTGGTCACAATGCAACATTGTGTACATAAATAGTTTGAGGAACACAGTGAATAATAAGTCTCTTCTCATGTTTACGACATAGTATTATGGTCAATAGAGGTGGAATATTTGAAGAATTGGTTCACAAACTATGGAATTGATGCCTCTATTTTACACAAGAGTTAACGGAGTTTGGGAAAATATATAGTTTAGACTTGGTTATATAAGCTTTGAATCATGCATATTACTTGTGCACAAATCTTCATTGGCAGGAGTGCCCTTTTCAAAATCAATAGAAACCAGTGAAGATAGAATGATTTGGAGAAGCCTTTCAATTGTAGCAAAGAAATATTCCTCACAGTGGGCTATCAATTGTATCAATTTTTCTGGGGGTATCGTTTTTAACAAATCTAAAGTCTAAAATATGAAGAAAATATGTCATACTTGTAAGAGTTAAAGAATTCATCCTCCAAAACAAAGACTAAATAGAAGTGCAAATACAAAGCTTAGTTTATCAGAAGAGAATACGTGAAACAGATCACACGCATGTTTCATCTACATATATATATGTATGTATTGTATACATAGTAAATGATACAAAGCGAAACTTTATAAGAAAAAGAAATATTAAATCATTATCCTTAAACTAACAGATAAAAATTGGTGATATATTTGTAACAGAGATTTTATCATTGAAAAACCTCATTAACGTAAAAAAATGATAATGGGGTATCTCCAAAAAAGTAGATAAGCATATCCCATATCATGTGCGATTTGTTTGATATGAAGAGAACTTACTGAAATGGAACATAATGAAATGAAAGAAATTTCTTATTTTTACCTTTTCACGACTACAAGTACAATAGTTTTGAATGATTCGAAAAGCGGCAACTGTTTGATCCTGATTTCGATTTTCACTTTTTTGGAAAATAAATCTTTGAAGAAAAAGTGGACTGCATTCCGCGTACATCATTTCTGCTAACGCCGAATCTTTTGATAAAGCAACTAAATTGTTCAAGGCCTAGAAAAAAGAAAATTTAGAAAATAATGCTGCATCTACATATGCTGAATTTTGGTAGAAAATAGGAGAGGAGGGCCTCAAGGAAAACTACTATAAGAGACATAATCAATATAACAACTTCTACACAAATTAAAATTAATACATACACTCAGTCCCGTAAACTATACTCAAACCACGGGGGCAATACTTATTTTAATCGGGCTTGGGTTATAGGAAAGTGTATACATTTAACATTAAGCATCCTATCTAAATAAGTTTATCGTTTTATAAATTTTTTATGCTTTTAATTCCTTTTTAACAGCATATATTGATGTTAAAGTAAAAAATATTAGATAATATCCCAGAATATAGTTTCATTTCAATGAATAAAGTATTATATTCATTTTAAAACAAAACGCTGGAAGAAAGCATTCATCTGTCATACCTGTCAAAACATGACTATGATTTGAATGGATAACCAAGAACAAGAAAATACTTTGATCTCCAAAAGTTAAAAATTAATGCCAATCGGTTTCACTTTCAAACCCAGGTTGGAGATAAGAGTAAAATAATTCATTAAGCTTTTAAATTTCTTAAGTATGCATGTCTTTTCAGTCAACCTATATTCCTTTTGTATTATAGGGAATTTCTAAGGTTACATACTTTTATCTCAATATTGATAATTATGAAATTAAAATATTTATTCCTTTTTCTTAACCTAATATTATTCCAATAATCTCAGCTTACTTGTTATATATCAAATTAAGTAACACTAAAATCTATATATATTCTTACATAAGACACAAAAGCAGAGCCCGCGCTACTTATTAAATTTTGGGGCACAAGCCACCCCCCCCCCAACTATTTTTCAAGCTAATTTTTAAGCTCCCCTAAAAAATATGCCAAACATCTAGAATTCATGATAATTTCTTTCATGAAAATGTAATCTGTATAGATATGGCTTGACAAATACATCATGTTTTCTTTTCGCCTTGAAGCAGATTAATCTGATAGTTCGAAAAATTAGCGCCCTAATGAAGCCCCCCCCCCCTACAATTTTTGCTTAGCGCAGGCCCTGTACAAAAGTCCAATTCATGCCTTGCAAAACAAAACAGCACATAAATAAAAGTGTATCTAAAATTTCATGAGTGCAAATGCAGCTTACATCAACAATAGTAGAAGAACTGGAAGAAGCGTCATTTATGATCTTCATCATACTCTTAAACTTTTCAGATGAGCTATCCATCGAGATTTTCTTAAAATAAGGTTAAAATTTAGAGAAACAAAATATACATTTAAAAAAATGGAAATTTGGGTAATTTTTTTACTAAAAATGTGATAGAAATCTTTTCGTAAGATAAACCGCACCAGAAAGTTGTCTACATACTTGTACATTGTAAAAGAACTGTCACATTCGTTCATTCATAGTTGGACACTCAGTGAGGGTCTTAAAAAATCCAAATTTTAGAGCCGTAGTCCTCAGGGTTATTACTACGATGTACACCTTTTTTCATTAATCAAAATTGAATCCCCTCCCTTTCCAATAAGTTTTTCTCAGCTTCTTTCAAAGCCCAACTTTGACCGCTATAAACTAAGCTTGATCTGATATAACTTTTATACAGATAACCTTTTAAGTGTAAAACCAAAGTATTATTGCAGAAATTACATCTAAATAAGAGAATTGATCAACTTCTAACTTTACTTCCTCTACAACAGCCTTTCCATTTTTGTATCTATATTTTTATGAGTGAAACAAGTACTGCACTTAAAATTTTTTACTTTTGACAAGCTACCTTTGATATTTGGACACCTATAATGTACACATTTATCACAATTTATACAAAAAATAGAATTTCTTTTAACTCTTATCCCACAGACACTACTATCCTAGAAACTAAATTTTCCGTTTTTCTCTAATTTCCCTTTCCAATACTATCTGACTCAAAACTTGGACTTAAAAAAATGAAAAAGACTAAGATATAAAATTTCATTGAAAAAGAAAACAGCCGTCTTCAAAATTCTGTTGCTCAAAAGATAACGGTTCTTTCCCAACGAGCTATAGCAAGCAGATTAACGCAAATATAACCAACGTCACCTATAAATGACACCTTATAAATAAAATCGTCTGCGTTTATCAATGCCTTTTAATACAAATCTTCTGCTTTACATTAGATATCGTATGATTATACCGATCGTAAACGAGTTACGCAGAGAAAAGAAATGTGTACGTAAAAACTGAAATTTCTAAATGGGATACTTATTAGACTATGCTTAGACCTGTTCACGGTTCGGTTTAAGATCTGTTAAAACCAGTGCAAGGGGGTCATTCAGTTCTGTCAAGTCATTAATTTTTGTGGTTCGGTACGATCTGGTCAATAAATATTATAAACTCTAGTTATACTACTTTATAAAGACAAAACTGATTGTTAAAATTATAGAACTATAAAACTTTTAGAACATGATATGAAAATTGTTGAAAGAGTTTTACTGAATAGATTAACCCATTAAGTACCATAGAAATCAGACGATATTTAAAAAAACGCAGACGATTTTCAAAGTAATTGAAAAAAGCAGACGAAGATGAAATTACTTATGTTCCCAAATGGGAACATTAAAACTTAATGGGTTAAAAAGGACGATCAAAATAAGTAGAGTTCAACTTGGTTTCATGCCTGGTAAGGATACAAATGATGATAATTTATTATTATTAGACAGTTGATAGAAAAGAGAGCAAAAAATGGACAGTCTTTATTTTGCCTTCATAGAAAAAAAAGATTTTTATTTTAGGATAAGAAAAGAAAAAATAAGATTGGAAAAGAAGTTCAAAAAAATATGTCCGAAACTCAACCGTAAAACAAGTAAAGTAATATGGAAAGTCTACTCATAAGCCAAACATCTTTTAATTATATGATATATAAAATTCAAAAATATTGGTGGATGGAAACGCTTTTTCACCCCCTTGAAATCAGATTGGAGGTCAGAGGCATTCGCCCTTCGCCCTCCCGCTCGGATGTGCGCTCCTGGACTCTTCCAATATTGTAAATTGATTTAAAAGATCAAATTTAATTGAAAACAAATAATTGCTTGGTGCTGTTCAAATCCCCTTGCAAAAATTTTATCTTTTACTTAGGTAGTTAGTTACTTTAAGTTATTTAAGCTCATCTTTGAAAAATTTCAAATGAAATATAATGTGGATAGCCCAACCGTTGCAAAAGAAAACCAGAATGAAACTACTAGAATCAGCTTTAAACAATTCTGAATCAACATGTAAACAGGTCTAATCACATACAATAGTGCCGCAATAGCAAAGTGTCTCTCTTTTCAAGTTGCCCATAACCCAGTTTCATTGTAGGTAAATTTAAGCATTTTTTACTACACAATAGCGACGCGTTTAAAAATAATCATTTATAAAAATAGAAAATCATAAAATCTACTATAAAAAATATTTAAAAAGAATTCAGAAAATATCCTACATTTATGCATCTGTATTTTTATCCTAATACGGAATAACAAGTTAATCTTTCAAAATAATTTGTTAAAAATGAGAAAAGATTTAACCTTAGACTTTAGTAAAATTGTAAGTCTTTCAAGAATCTTCATAATATCTTCATTTTTACTATCGATCTGAAAAACTTTTTTGGCATCAATATAAGCTTGCTCATAATTTTCAAGTTTTTCATGGGCTAGAGATCGTCTATAAAGTGCCTTTAAATTAGAAGAATCTAATTGAATAACTAATAAAAAAAAATAATAAATTATTGAAATGTATCTTATAAACAATTACCCTTATCAGCATCATCTATTGCTTCTTTGAAAGAACCAGATTTTAAGTAAGCAAAACAACGATTATTCAACAAATTTATGTAAATTATTTTATTTTTTGCATAATCTAAGCATCCAATGGCTTCTGAATAATATTTTATTGCATCGAAAAAATCTAGCTTTTTAAAACTATTATCTCCAAATTCCTTAATTTTAACGACTTTATCTACTTCAGTCATTTTATAAAAATAAAATAAAAATAAAAGTTCCTGTTAAAAATGGATCAAAATTAAAACATAAAAAAATTAATTAAATTTAAAAAAAAGAAGATGATACCGAGAGCTAAATAATGCAACTTCCTTTAATGTATAGGCTAAATTTCATTAAACCATGTCTGCTGTATAATTTAATGATGCTTATCTAGTACATCAAATGACTTATGAGTCTATGACCTTATGAGTTATGATTCCTATATAATTAAATTAAATGTTATTCTTATCAAAAATTTAGATCTCTGTCAAATCTTTTGGGTTTCCTTTCCATTATATTATCTGATATCTTTACTTAAGTAATTGTTGGTTTATGAGATAAGTACTTCTGTCTGTTAAAAATGGACTATTTTCAAAATATTCATATTAAATCAGTAATGGATCTAGGTAAAAAAAATATACAGGCGCCTGAGGTGTAAAGGCTTATATATTATAGTTCATTATAAAAATTAAAACTAAAAATTTAAGATCGAGATCACTTCACCCCATAAGTAAATCTATCCATTTTTATTTAAAGATATGAAAAAGTTAATCACAAGGTTAATACCTCTTTATGATAATAGTACTTCACTTTTTTTTTTAGCAAACTAACTCAAAAACACCTGTCAACTCTCACGCTATATCTAAGAGACTCCAGGTATTTTTGTTATCTCCGAGTCACCAAGTTTTAAATTTTTATCTCCTGATTTTGGTTAAAAATTTTTTAATTTAAATTTGAAAAATTTAAATAAAAATATATTTTTCTTAATTCAAATATAAAAATGTTTTCCACAAGGTGCCCTCTTTTATCACTAAAGGAGGTGATAAAAGTATCAAACAAGAAGACTTAAAAAATTTAATTTGCACTCAAAATGATCTAAATGATAGCGAGATTATGAACATTTCAAATTCAAAATGAAGTTAGAATATAGTCATTGCGACATTCTTTTTAAATTTAACGAATCTTATTTAAAATCTATCTATGAAAGAAAGTTTATTTTCTTAAACTCTTCGGCACATGAAGTTCAATTGTTCTCGCTTGTATGGATTTGTTAAAAATGCAATCATTATGGACATGTTTCAAAATACGCTAAATATTTTCAATCAGTTTGTAGGTTTTGCTCTTCTGCACACTCTTCTGTTTCTTTTTCCTATAAAGACGATACTAAGCTGATTTTTCTAAAAGTTATCAAGTCAAAAAATATGAGTTTAATTATGTTTATAATTCAAGTGAATGTCACAGTTTGAAATCCTCTCTCATGAACTCTTATTTGGAATCTTTAAACTATTTTTATTTGTTTGCTCTCAAAATCTTTCATATAAAATAAGCTTAGAAAATTCCGATTTTTTAGTTCACACTTTAAATATGTTTATGACCTAGACATTATTGTTTTATCAGAAATCTGAAACCTTTTTGATTCCAATCTTTCAATATACAGGGATATCACTTCAAATACTGTAAAAGGTAAGGGCATTGTGGTTAGATAAGCGTCTTTTTCTCTAACAAGTTTACTTTGAAAAATTTTAATTAGCGAATGTTCTTTCAATTCTAGTGAATGTTTAATAATTGATCTTTTTTATTTGAACAAAATTAGGAATTTCTTTTGCATATATCGTTCTCTCTCTTCTAACAATCAGGGTTTTCTAAGTTTTATTAAATTAAAAAATTCTAATTCAACAAAGTTGAAGTTTGAAACATGATTAGAAAGGCTTTTAAAATTAAAAAAAAGGTTATCAATTAGGGATTTAGACTTGTTAGAATGACTGAAACATCATTGAAAAATGTGAGGTTTATTCGAATAAATCTTAAAATCGCCTATAAAAAATGTATTTTCAGAAGAAAATGGAAGAATATCAATTTTTATTAAAAAAGAAATTACTTTTATCTAAACTTTTCTTTATATGGACTATCAAGTTTTTAGAAACAAAATCAGGTGTCGAATCACTGATTTTACCGGATAAGTGATAATCAACCTATATCTAGTTTTTTTATTTGGTTATTAGAAATTCGAATAAAATAAAGTGAACTTTTGTTTGTAAGTCATTTACAAATATTTTGCCTTTAAAAAAATTATGTAAAAATTTTTGCAGAAAATAACTTTTTTAAATTGCTAATTTGCAAGCGAGAACATTAAAATATGAGGTAAAAAAAATTATTTCATTGTTAAATAATTAATCTGTTCTTTTCTGCACTATTGGGATATTTTTATTACTCTTTTATACGTAGAAAACAAAGACTTCCTTGCTACTGTTTATAGTAGTCTTCTGAAGATAATGATATCTCCCACAACTTCTGTATATGGAAGAAAAATTGCACTCAATATAATAATTCGAAGCGTCTCTGAAGCTCGCGGAGTAAATTGGACCAAACGTATTCTCTAATTTTATCCATAAATTAGAAATATTCTAATTAATATTATAAGGAAAAAACGAAAGTTTTACTTAGATGTCTGATTACATCATCCACATCATCATCATCATCATCATCATCGCTAACTTTATCATCACTATTTTCACTTTTATTATTATCATAATCAGTGTAAACTCCGTTTTCATCAGCAAAACATAGGACAACTGGCTAGAGTCCATTTTGCAACAAACTGCTCACATCCCTACCTACCATTCTCTTAAATAGATTTCAATTAAAAACTATAACGATATCTATGCCACAGTAAAACATCCTTTGAAAAATCTGCTTTCGATGAATTAAAAAAATATAATCCATAAAAATAATTTTTTCATTTTTTGTTTTCTTTTTCAATTATTCTTATTATTTTTCGATTGTAGTCAAAGAGTTTTATGAAACAATTGCCCAATGAAAAATGGAATTAAAACTATTAATAATTTATCTTTGATCCTATTAAATATTTTCTCTATCAGGTGAAATTTTTTGAGCCTATCTTGTCTAAAATTATCTTGTGCTATTTTTTTCATGCTTCATTCTTTCATTAAAATCGTTCTATTCCATTTTTTATATAAAAATCAGCTTTTAATAAACTTTAATGGATTTAAGTTTCAAATTTTGGAACATTACTTCTTCACTAGTTAGATAATGTCATTTTAAAATATTTTTGAAAACTTAAACTTTTTAATTTTGTTCGCTCCAGCATTACTTGCGATAAATTAAAAATTTAGCAGATTCGAATAAAGCTATTTTTTCTCCATGAAAGTGTTGTTCACACTTCTACTAATCGGAATTTTTCATAGAAAAATTGTTCAGACTTCATTCAAACCTCTCTACTTTTCATTAGTCATAAGTTTTATGATCAAAGTTTCTCCTTCCTAACACCTAAATATGGCAAAAAATATGCATTGCCATTTTTAGCGCTGAACTCAATGCTCTTCAAAAAAAGAAAGTGTTACTTTATTTTAAATATAGGGCTTCACTTTCTAATTACAGCTTCAAAGACTTACACTATATTCTTAATTCTCAAATAAAACCTTTCAGAGAACTGTCATTTTTTTTATCAAATCGTTCGTGTTGTTCATTGTTCAATTTCAAAAAGATGCCCAACTTCTTCGTCTAAAATACTCTCTCCCTCTCACGCAAAAGGAAAAACATAAACAAATTCAATTTAAATTTATCTTGATAGTGACTAAATCTTCACATATTGGCATCTGTGACATTATTGATAACTCTGACATTTTCCAAATTTTTAGATTTTCATCTTAGTTTAATGATCATTGTAATCCTAGATGTTAAGCTATAAGCAAGCACGCAATATTAGATCATTACACCACTTCTTAGTTCATTAAAACATGGTACATCTTCCATTTAGTCAAGATACATACTTCTTTTTTAATTTTTTTTTCTTGATTTCACGTTTGTTTTACTTTTTTTAAAATAAATATTTCATACTCAACATGATTGAAAAAAGTATTATAAGCTAAAATATATTAAAAAAATTATTTTTACTATATAACCAATATATACTGATTTTTTGAAAAAAATTTATAGAACTGATTTTCAGGCATACATCACTAATATAATAAGAATAGCGATTTGGTATAAAAAAAAAGATGTAGATATTTTAAAACATCTAAATTTCAAACCGCAAATTTGATTGACACTTATATGTATTTTATAAACTATAAATGCGAAAACCGAGTCCAAAAATGAAATCAGCATGACGATTTGGTATACAAATATATATTTCATGTAAATTCTGAATCAACATTTTTGGAGAAAAATTTTAAAAATAAACCGCAAATTTTATTGACACTTGCAGAAGCAAAAACTGAGTCTAGAAATGACCTATGTTATAAGACTTCTGAAGTTCGGTTATTTTGAAATTATTTTTAAGCAGTGTTAGCTAGCACCCATTTAATCTTATATATTTATTTTTTCCTTCTCTGAAAAGTTATTTTATTTTAATTTTTTTCTTTCACACATTTTTTTAGAAGATATTTTACAAATTATTTTATAATTTATTCAATGTCACTTCCAGTATTTTGTTAAAGGCCAAGTCTTTATATATTAAGAACAATTTTCCAACATTTTTGTTTATACTTTATCATCTGTGGATCTATAATAAAGAATGATATTTCTATTTTTAGTTTAAATACATCATTTGTTCTTTAAGATCTAAACAAAATATGTTTCGATATGAATATATCTTTTCTCTTTAAAATCTATTTCTTTAGAAGCATGTAAATTATATTGTAAAAATCCGGTTATTTAAAATCGTATTTTCATACCGTTTATAGAAAATTATATATATTGCATGAAATGATAGCCTATTTGCTCTTACGGTTTTAGACGCTTATGCTCCGAACGAAGATAATCTCATTAAACTCGTGATTCTTTTGTTCTTCCATAGTGGATGAAGCAATAACTAATTAAAAAAATCTCAGCTACCTCTTCTATTCAAAGAGAATGACTTTCAGATGAATGAAGAAACAGACCTGTCTCAACCCAAGTCAACAATTACCTTACATGTCTACAAAATTTTGCATAAATTTTTCAAGATCAAATTCTAGAGGACATTAATGTGATATTGAAGTAATTACAATAAAATTATGGAAATTTAAAGAAATGCTAAAGATGCGTTAATTACACTTTTCGTTAACCAGATAATTCTTTGACTAATATCTTTTAACCGATCTATTAGCCGGTTAATTTGCCACAAATGACCGAAGGGACACTTAGCCGAATGAACAGTTGACCCAAAATATGCATATAATGTGACAATTTTGTCGTTGCTTTACTTTCACTAAGTTTCCAAGCTTCTTGTGCTACATACAAATCTACAGCGTAATTTTTGTTTGCTTTTATTATTCATAACTTCTATACATAAATTATTATGTAATGAATAATTTTATCTACTAGAAGTTACATGACAAATGGTCCATTCGGTCTAGTGTCCGTTTGCTAAAATTTTTGTTCATCCAAACGTCCTGCTGCCAATCATTGATTAGCCCATAGATTCATAAAGAGCAAATTTAACTGAATTTCTTTACCTATACAGTTTTTCCTTTGCCCCATACATAAATCTCTATGATTGGAAAAGAGTAGGGTATAAACGCCAAAGGCAAAACGTTTGAAAGCAATAATTTGATAAATAAAGCATGCCTAAGTAGTATAGATGTATGCGGTTGTCTCTATACAAGGAGACTCAGGTTCAATTGCTGGCTTAGTTGGAGATTATTTATCAAATATTATTATATTTATATGACAAAACTTGAATAGCTCAAAGATAACTAACTTATTAAGACGAATATATTAGATAACTATCATCAATTATTATTTCTAAGGAGACACATGGCATTTCAATTTACTATATTCACTCATGGTTGAAAAATTTCAGAGAATCTCTTCTCAACTTAAAACACTAAGCCAAATTTTGGATAAAATTAAATTGTAAACATTTTTCGTTCTTAAGAGCGCAATTTTATTAAAAAATGATTTTAAAACTTGTTACACAGAACAAAGGATTTTGTTGAACAGAAAATGTAATAATATTTGCAGAAAAATTTTCCCCAAAACATCAAAAAATGAACAATGAAATGAAAATCATTTCAAATGACCGGAACTACAATATTCAACAAAAATACGGTTACTTTGCCATAAAAGTGTGGAAAGTCGATAACTTACTTCTTCCACACAAATGAGAGTAAAATGATAACAAATATCGTAGAAATGCATGCGTAGCACAGATAAATCACTACTTTTAGCGGCATTTTAAATACGGGTTTTTCTTTTTCGTAGAAGCTTTTCATCAAAACCGAACTCCAAAACAGCGTCTCTGTTAGGACGTAGGCTATAGCAGATAATATCAAAACAGCCAGCAAGCCAATCGTGTTCATGTCTATTCAAAATTTAAACAAAGATTATAGAAACTACAATAGGAAGAATATAAAACTTTCAAAAGGTGTATACATTTTTTTGTGATTTAAGACAAAAGCATAAACTTCCCCTCTTCATTTTAAGCACAGAACCTCAATAAAGGCATCCTTAGTTGAAAAAATTCTCATTTCCGCTTTACAACACAAGATGAACTTGAGAGATTACCTTCAATATTTTAAAATTTGATGGGTATCAGTGCTTGTTCGCTTTCATAACCCAAATGTGTATTTTTTCACTTACTCTTTTAACTTCAAACTTCTCATTTTTCAAATTACCTTCCTCATTTTTAAACTAAGACTGACAAGAAATGTATACGTATATACTTTCAAACATAAATGAAACTTTATCTATAACTTTAAGGCATAAGTCTCCTGGAAGATTTTGAAAAATTATTAAAAAAAATTGATAGAATTTTATATGCTGTTAATATTTTTTCTTTCTGTCCAAAGTATGCCCTCTAATCTGCATTGTAAATGAAAAAGAAAGATAGGCTTCTCGCCCATCATGGATAGTGCTATCCACCCTCGCCCCTAAGGCTCATTTCGATAAATAGAAAGCGGCATCAAACTGATGAGATCCAAAAAGCCTGAAACCGGTCTTGGATTGGCTTGTCTTCTGTGATAACGATAATCAAATTTGCTAACTAAAAGCACTCATCTCCTATACAACACATTTATATCAGACAAAATGTAGATAAACAAAATATCGAGCGGCATAATGTTGACACTAAGAATGATAATAATACTTAGTTGATTCAGTAAAATTCTTGGTGTCGATAGAATATCCTCTTTAAACCATTGTCTACATTTTGTCCAGAAACGGATATAATTGATAAATTCAACTCATTTCTGCTTCGCAGAAAGCACCCGTTTGAAGGTGATACTTTTCTTATCAAATTTTTTAAACAAATTATAATATACGCAATACTGATTATATATGTTTTAGAGGAAATTAATTATATATATCTTTCTTCATTTTATAACATGATTTATTAAGTTGGCGGATTTTAACTTATTTTTTTTCGCCCTCTTATTTGGGTGCAATCATTTTTATATTTCTTCCACTTGATCGAATTCTCGTCCTTTTTATGAAAATGTGTGAAGCAAAGGAAGATTTTGTTCGTACCTTGAATACTCTTGACAAAAGTGGCGGAAATGCTGGCTGCATATGCCAGTAGAAATGCGAGAGTTCCAACGATTCTGTGAGACCAATTGAAGGTTGTGCGTTTGAAAGAGCCGTTATTATCTGGCCTGATGAATCCAAGCGCGAGATTCAGCGTGGCAAGTGCGAAGACAATGATGCCGATTATGGAATGGACAAGGGGCTTTCCGGTGGCAGACACACTCCAGCCTTTAACATCCACGAAGATCAAGATAATGGCGATCGCAGAAAAGATGTAGCAGCCAATCATGAGGCCCTGATGAACGATGAACCACACAGCTTTGCCAAAGATCTGAAAAGAATTCATTTAAAAATATTTATCTTATGAAATAGCCTATGTCTTCGCTTTTCTGACCTTTAATATTTTTTCGGTAAGCACAACACACCTACAAGTATTAACTATGAAAATGATTAAAACAATTATGTACAAGCAAGTAAGGTGTTAAAATATGAAATAAACACAACCGTTGAAGTGTGAGCATTTCCTCAATTTCAATGTTTTTAATTGGCTGCTCAGTGAGACTGCCAGAACTTTGTATATTTGGTTAGTTATGTGGTTAGTCAATGAGTTAGAAATAGTTGGTAGTTTTTTTTTGTATGAAATCAAATACAAAAACAAATTAAGTTAAAATTAATGATCACAATTTGGAATTAATAACATCACAAATTATATACAGTACCCCTTGATTTGGTATCTGTTAGCATCAACAGTATTTTAAGCCTATTTAGTATTTAAATTTCACAAAAGTACAATTATTTTATCAATTTACACAATGGGTAGAATATCTCACTCACTTTTACAGATGAAATTGTTTTCAAAAGAAGTGAAGCAATCACATTTATATTATACTTTGCTGATATTAAACCTGAATTATTATAGACTTTTAAATACCATAAAAATTCTCATTTTTTGAAAAAGAAGGTTTGCTGTATTTGTACTCAAGTTGGACTATTCAAAAATTTTAATTAATAATAATCCACTGATAGTCAGTTTCTAAGATTAGTTTATTAGAATGTGTTAATTAGTTGGCAAGGGATAACATGGAGAACAAGAGTCCTAACGATTTTAGGGCTGTTGTTCTTCATGTGATACTCTAGTATTTTTCATAAGAACAGTCTGGGATGTTTTTTCTTCATAAAAAGCGTATGGGATTTGTTCCTCTTTACAACATATAGAGACTGCACAATTAATTAGTTCTAATTAGTTCTAATTAATAATAATAATAATCAATTTTATGGCTAGTGTTCAAAGCACGCTGAGGTTTAGCCGGTTTCTACCACTATGGCATTTAATCTCTCATTATTTTGCGTCTCCATTCATCTCTATTTTGCTCGTCCCCTAATGCTGAATGTCTTTTGCTCATGTCTTTTTTGACTATTTCTATCCATGTCATCTTTGGCCTGCCTTTACTCTTACCTAAAGTTTGATAATTAGTTCTAATTATTTAATTATAATAAGAAGAGGCGTAGCCAGTAGGAAAAGGTACATTGGGGTGTTTTTAATTGGGAACTATTAGGAAAGTAGGCATGATGCGGGATCGAAGCCAATACCTTGAGTTATCGAAACCCGGTATCTAACCAACCTTACTCATGCACCTCAGGGGTGGGTGGGTGGGGTATTGCCCTTTAACTTCATTTAATGCCTCCAAGGAACCCTACCCCCTCCTTTTCCTTCATTTTTTCAGAACCTACACAACGTATCGCTATTTTTTGTTGCTTTGTGAAAATATTATTTTTTTACTGATTTTATTCTCAATACTAAATGCAGTATTTATCCGTTTTCAAAATGATCATTTTATATTTTAATTATTGCATGTCATAGTCTCATTCACATGAGTTATTTTGAGGTATTTGTTGTATTATTTTATCTCTAAATTTTACTTTATATAAACAAAAAATTAGTTACAACACAAATCAATCAATTCTTTCTATATAGATATACCACTTTTTTCAAACTAAATACAAATTCATTGTTTAATTGACACATAAGTGCGCGAATATAAAAATCTCCTAAATCAAGAAGAATTCGACTAATTAAAAATATTATTTGGTTTTATCACAATAATATTTTTATTGATTGAATATAACTCGGCTTCTCCCGAGTGGAATATGAATCAAGAGCGCTAATATAATCATTTACATCATATGTTTGTAAAAAAATTCTTTTAAAGCGTATATTCCTTGCTTTCCCTATTTATTGCATTTATATGGATACTTTTATTCACTCTATTTGGTTGATTTGATTTTTTGAATAAATTTCTTCTTTCTTTAAATTATTTAAAACAGACTATACATACGGCAATCTTTCGTATGAAATGCTTCGCATTGACCTTTCTTCATATGAACATTTTGGGCAAGAGCCTTCTCCATATGTTAGATGTATGGTGCTGGTTCTTCATGTGATTCGAGGTAAGTGTTAGAAGAGGATTAGCCAAATGGAGGACCGAGTGGTGTATAGTCAATTCGCACCAAAATCTACTCGCACAATTTGAAATACATATATTTTGGTACAAGTTGACGATACCCCAGACGGGAAAGGGAAAGGGAGTTGGAATAGGAAAGTCTTAGATAGTGGAAGAAGAATTTGTTAGTTTTAAGATGAAAGTTTCAAATTTCCTCATCTCTTTTAAAATTGTTTTCCAGCGTTGCGATATTGGCGTAACACTTTGGTGAGGGTGCAAAGTGAGGAAAAAAATAACACAAATGTAGACGATAGGCCAGCTAGAGAGAGAGACAGGGTTGCTTAGCACAAAGCGTAAAAGTTTACTTCAGAGATGTTCTTCGTAATTTACTTCAGAGATTTCCTGACTTCCAAGACTTTCATAGAACCTATGGAAATGTGTTAAGTGATAAATCATTATTGTGATAATGAACAATGGTTAACTGTCACGATTATTAACTGCGAATGATTAATTGTCTTAGTATCAATAGTCGTTACACCTTAAAGCTTTTTTTTCGTCAATAACACTTTTTGGCTATTCAGTTAAAATATCAAAAATTGGAAGGTATATATTTTTTTTCATAGAATATAAATGTATAAACAAAACTGAGAAAAGTTGTTACTTAACAGTGCTATTTTTTTTAGTTAAGTTAAAGTTAGTATGTGTATGTATATAAATAAGGGGAACATTTATCCTACTCGTGCATGTGATCCAAAAAGAAAAATTTAATCTTCTAACGAAAAATCTTAGTAGTGTGGTAAAACGACTCCAAAAAATAATTTTAGGGGTAATCAATTAGAAAGAGTTAGGGAAACGTTTTTCTAGTGCCATCTCCGAGATTGTGTCCCGTCTCCTCCTTACCTTTTGCGTGAAGTTTTCTTTCATGAAGCGCACGCTAAAGATGGAAAAGGAGGCGAAGAGCAGCCAGGCCACGAGCATGAGGGTGGCGTGAGTTCTGACGAGAGCAGAAATGGTGTTTCCCGATTCCACATTTTCAATTTGGCACAAGTTCACCTTTGACGCAGACACCGTTGGCCTCAGTTTGTTGTGGTAGCTTGGCACACTTCCCTTCATCTCTCCTATCGCCATCAACAAGTAGAAGTCGTCGTCACAAATGTCGTCATCCCCTCCTTCAACTGGAAGAGAGAACTTGCAACTCAGAAATGCATCTAAAGTATCCACGACAGAGCATGTCAACATTAGAGTATTGATAACACCAGAGAAATCTTAGCCGATACCAATCGTCCTGCACCCACACTAACTTTTACTGCATATCTATACCTAGATTTTGGCGCCCGATGATTGGTCTATTACCAATTTCTACAAGGCGAATTTGTTCAGAGTTATCATTGGTCTAATGACGAGTGGTCTTCTCCAAAATGCTGTATAACCAACTTGTCTAAATGTATGATTGGTTCAACGAGGGTTACGGTAGTTTAAGTGTTTGGGTTCAATCTTAGAATTAGTCTTAGAGTTAGTGTTAAAGTTAGGCTATACGCTGTTTTTGATAATTAAGTATTTCAGTGTGTGGGTGTATGTATTCGTATATATGTGTATGTATGTCTATATGTTTTTTGTCTCAGAATTGTATTAATACAAATAAATAAGGTAAGTATATGTATATAAGATTGAGCTAATTCTAAAGCTAACATCAACTCTCACAAACACTAGCTCTAATCCTAGCACAATTGCTAATTCTACACACCCCTAACACCGACAATAGGTTTCCAAATTCTTACAGATTAACGCCCATTTGGAAATTGGTTGCGAAACTTGTCAACAATTATGAAATTGGGATATTCAAAATCGCTGTTGAGTGCTGATAACTAGAGTAGGAGCTACACCATTGGCAGTCATAAGAAGATAGAAGCTATGAGAATAGTAAAGAATCCACTTCAACGTACCAGTGTGTACAATTAATGTTAGAGTTAGTGTCGGACTTTTGATTTACGATTAATGTCAGACTTAGTGTTAAAATTAGTATTCAAGTATTTTTTTCAAAAATTTGGGACAATGTTTTTGGACAAATTGATCATCTATCTTTTTTATGAAGTTTAGACTAATCGATATTAAGCCAATATCTTTGATAGACGAATCAGTTTAGACCTAGGCCTTTATACTAATGCACAGTGAACTCAATGTTATTAGACCAATCGTCGTTGGGCCAATGGTGCCAAACCCCTAGATATAGAGTAGCTTTTACAAGAAATTAAGAAGTATGTAAAAATGAATACAGCTTTGATGATCTATAGTCTCCGAACTGAAACGTTCTCTATTAAAATAATTTTCAAGCTCAAATTCTTAAGCAGGTTGGAGTTTGTTTATTTACAAGAAGCGAAATTTATAAAAACTCAAAGTAACAAACATCATACATCTTAAAAGTTTAAAACCTACACTTCATAATCCAAAAATGGTATTTCTTAAAATCCTACTTTTATAAAAGAAAATTTATGAGAACTTCATTAATCAAGTGTTATAATTAGATCATTTTGCATTCGATTTGCCACCCATTAAGCAAGGGTATCCCTTTGTTGAAAGCTGTGAACAGAATTTGTATATTCCGTTGTCACGATCAATATCCCAGATATATCCTAAGGAAGTGCCTACTCACCTATAAATCTGCAAAAACTGTTCTTACTTTTGTATGAAGTTGAGTCCATAATCACTTGAGACTTTTCATTCTTTTTTATCGTGTATCCCTGACTCAAGTACGTCTCCACATTTATGAAGGTATTGTTAATAATCTCGCACAACACCATTTCGGTTCCGTCCATTTTCATTTTTTCGTTTAAGCCAAATGCTAGCCAATGTTCAGGAGCTATTTGATTCGCCATTAGATTCACTTTGATTTGATTGGCTGATCCTTCGACTGTAGATAACACATATGTTGCGAACATTTTACAGCCATCAGAGAAGGACGAACAATCACTCGGGGATTTGAAACAACCAAATTTTTTCCCACAGTCTTCATATTTAAAATCTTCATTCAACGAAAAATTCAGCATCAAGGTAAAAAAGAAAGCAAAAAAAAGATTCATGGCTATCATTTAAATGACTCTAAAAGTAAAAAATGAAAGAAATTCCTGATATATAATAATCAAAGAAAACATATTAGCAATAATAACGTTATCAAAGTTCAATGTTATCAAAAAAGAACTAGATTAAAAAAGTGGGAACTCTTTGATTTTCCCTAAACTTTATAAAAAATCATTTAATATCAAGCACAATGCATTTGCCCCACCTCAATACTTTATAGACATTATTTATTCAAACTACGTTTCACTCTTACAAACTTAAATATACTGGTGTAATAAAACATATTCATATTATTTCAACACAAATTTGGTTCTTCAAACAAATTTAACCCATTTAAGACCAAGCAAAGCAGACAATATCTAAAAAAAATTCAGACGATTTATATTCAAATTCATTGAAAAAAGCAGACGAAGATGAAATTACTTATGTTCCAAAATAGGAACATTGGTCGTAAATGGGTGGTGTTAAAGTGTCAAAATGTATATAACAATATAAATGAAATAATTTTAGGCGCAGAACTCAAATAACTTCGCTGTATCTTCATTCAAATTATTTTTGTCATCAATGCTATAGATATCAAGTTTCAACTGCTAGACCAGGCCATCTTTCAAACTGCTAACTGCAACATATGCCTTTACCGCTGATTGTCAATCTCCATCGAAGTGCCAAAGTTTCTTTTCTTCCAAAAGTTTTAATACGATTAAATGGAATTATGAATTCATTTACGCCTTCACCCATTAAAATTGTGCTTCACTGTTTACTGTGAACATTCAAACGATGGTTTCCAAGATTGGTTTTATTATTCTTTTGTTTATAATTCAAGTAAACATTTTTTTTATATTTTTAGTTCTCTATATAAGTTTTATAGGATTAATTTGACAGTATATGACAGTTGTAAAATATTAAATTAACTGTCAAAATGTGATGTCAGACAAAAACTTTTATCGTTAGGCTCATCTCTAATCAATGAAATGTGCGGTATCACATTTTTGACATGGTTTCTTATTTTTCATAGAATCCTCCTTCTCTTATTCTTTGGCTTTCTTGTATGACGTATTTGTTGAGGGGTATCGACGTTGAGAATTGGAGCTATTATAGGATTCTAGTGCAAAAAATTCTGAAGAAGAAACGATTTCGTTTCAGACACAATGGAAAAGTTTCAATCATTTGACTGAAAACCAATTTACATTGGAAGAAGTATGCTCTTTCGACTATTGTAGAATCTAGTGTCATTAAGTCATGGTCAGAGCAATGTATTTTTGATTTTATGATTACAATACCTTACTTTTAGAGGAAAATTTCTATCTTTGCATACAAATTCATTCAATAATCTTTCAAAGAACTGTGAAGTTGCTGGCCAGTTTTGTAACTAAAAAAACATTGTGGGCGATTGTGAAAAATTATTATATATTATTTGACTAAATCTTTAAACTTTTTGAATAAAATAATAATCTGTAAAAGAAAAATAAACTCTTATTTTGGGTTTCGTAAAGCAAAGTTTATTATGAAATCATTTTTTACATATAAAAATGAAATATAAAAAGTTAAAATCAATTCAAGTTTGCTAAATAATGACCTTTATATTCGATTTTGGATTTTATATTGTCAAATTTGAATGATTATTTTAATTTTATTGCAAAAAAATGAATTAGTCTCAAAATACTTACACGTCTAGAATTTTGAATTTATCATCACCAAAATGTTGTTATGATTTCATCGATTCAAGCACAGAACCTTTTACATATTTTGTTTCTATATCTACTTGTGTAAAGAAAACTACGCTTTACCTGTCGAAAAACAGAAGCAAAAGCGTTTACAATAAAATGAGAAAATGTTTCTCCCTATATCGATTATTTTATTCGTTTTGCACTGTCTTCTCAATCTTGAAGTGAATTAATTAGTATATGTATATATATATATATAATGGGATATATACAGGATATAATGCTTGAATTATGAATGATCAAAATACCGATTTTAGTGAAATTAACATTCACTTGTAAATGTCATGTTAAAATTAATAGATAAAGAAATATACACTTGCCATTATCTCCTTCATCATAAGCCTTTTATCTGATCGTAAAGAAAGGAAACGAAACAGTTCCTGTTTACTTGGGCTCTTTGATCACGAATTCCTTGTTTTGAGAGATTCGCTCGCCCTTTTCCTCACACTAATTTTTCAATTTTATCTCCTGTTAATACGGATTTGTAAAATAATTGTATTTGAACAGATTTAGCATATTTCAGAGTAAGTTTGTCTGATAAAATAGGCTAAAACATTTTTATTTTTTCAACAGACTTTATTGGAATTTCAACACAAAGTTCGCTTATTTTTCATTAATAACATAACACTTTTTAAAAATATAACAAAATTTCCAAAAAACTTCAAAAAGCGTTTAAAATTTCGTTTTATTTTTTAAGTTTTCTTATAAATAGTGCAAATCACACCAAACCTTTCTTGATTTATTTCTCTTCTAAGAAAAAATTAAGGACTAACCGTTTTTTAACTTTAATTTATATTATTATTTTTATGAAAAGTTTGAAAGCATGATTTAAATTATATAATTATTAAAAAAGACTAAATAATTTGATCTAATTGCTTTAATTTAAGGTGAACCTTTCTGAGTAACTTCATTTTTCACATCTATATTCTAATGGCTTCTAAAACCAAATTCGTTCAATTCGGGCTAATTTTAGTCAAATTTTGTTAATCCTGTCCAATTAGGGCTTTTACGAACCCTAATTAATCCTTCCTTTAAATAGCCCTCAATATATTTTAATGGCTATTTAAAGACATAAATGGTTGACTTGGAATCGTTACTTTATCAAAAATAACTCCATAACAATCGTTACATTGGAGAAAAAAGCTATTCACTATCTTTATCGTTAAATTAATTTTTTGTCGTTTTCTTTATCGTTACTTTAAAAATTTTCGCCACTTTTCGTTACAATGTAAAAAAAGTTTCTTGGAATGGATTTATGAATTTAGTTTGAAAATAAAAATAACCAAAAATTTGGATCAAAATATTGGAATACTATTTGATTTTTTTTTAATTTTTTATATTTTAAGAAAATTTTATAAGCGGAGTTTAATTTATGATATAAAAGAGAATTTTTTTTATCAAAAAATATTATTTTATCGATTTTACCCAGTTAGAGTTGATTGGGGAAGTGTTTTCACCATTGCTTTTTCGGATAAAGATGGAGAAGAGTATACATTAAATTTAGAATGAAGAGAAAGTTGATAATTTTGCAGAAGTAAAGAAGTAATGAATAAATATTATATCGAGTGTTGATTCTATTTATACTCTTTTATAACACTGCCTGTGAAAATGATTATGACCAAAAATTAACGAATTCAACACGAATCATTAACATAAAAATGCGTTGTCGTTATGCTAATATCAAAAAAGTTTATGATGACATTTAATGTTTATGAAAAGTCGACTGTGAATGGGAAAAGGAAGAAGGCTGGCGCACGGTTAAGATGGAATGATGGCTTGGCCGAATTGGATCTTAGCGAAGTTGATGCTGAAGATACAGTGAAACCTGTGTAAACCAAATTCCCATATGGGGACAACAAAAACGTTTGGTATATAAAGGATTTTGTTGTAAAATTGATCATAATGGTGTTTTAATAAAACGGCTATTATTTTATCAAACCTTAATAATTCTCAATGTTATAAAGACGAAAAAATTGGATTAAAAAATTGCCATTAACTTTTTTCATGCTTTCTTAGTATTGCTCACATTTTCATCATACCACTTGTGACTCAAAATCAAAAAAATAAGAAAAAAAAACTTTATTTTAACTGAAATTTCTTTTTTTGAAATTGTAATGGTTAGAAACATACTAAACTGATACACCTAAATCGAATATATAAAAAGGAAAAAAAGACCTTCTGATCCAAAACATAAGGTAAAAAGCAGAAAAAGTTTGAAAACATCTTCATTAAAAAAGTTTAACACTATGGGTAGCAGAAAATCTATCTATTTGGTTAAGCTCATTGCATCACACGGTGTACTACCGAAGTTTATAAACACTTGATAAATTTAGAAGATTTGTGGTAGACCTTTACTGGGAAATCAAAGAAAAATTCCTTATTTAAAATGAAACGATTGTTTTAATTGAAAAAAGAATAAACAAATTATAATAAATAAAAAAATTATCTTCATCCCAAGTAATCATCCAAAAGAGTTTGTCTTGGAGCTAACTTGTCTTTGGCTATGGATAAATTATTTATATTCATTAATTGATGGATATGCGACAACATGCGTGGCTCTTTGGAAGTAGCAAAGTCGTCAAGTTCTTTCAAAATATTCATCACTTTTTTGCGAGTTAATTTCGGAGAAATTTGTTCAAATTCTGTGACTTGTAAGTCATTGCAACTTTCCACACTTTCAGAGTCGCTTACTTGAGCGAAATTTTGAACGATGGAAGTTTTCCAATTATCCCTATCTTCTGTAGGTTGAGATGCTTCGATCTCTATGTAAGCATCTTCATTGATGGAGTCTTCTACGAAATGATTCAAACAAAGTTTCAATGAAAGATCTTCTTCGACATTTTTTATTCCTTCTTCTGATGAATCGACTACTGGGAACCCCAAGTGTTTGAAACATTGAGATATAGTAGTTTGCCTAGTGTCTCTCGATGCGGTTGAAATCCAATAGAGCACTTCTAGAACTGTAATAGCTTTTAACAAGTCGGTTGCAGTGTTTTTGCACTAACATTAACTTTCGATATTTAGCTTTAAAAGATCGAATTACCCCTTCGTCAAGTGGTTGAATAAGAGATATTGTGTTGGCTGGAAGAAATTTTAAGGAAACGTTAAAAGTTCCGTTGTAGCAGGTGTGTGAGAGGTCGCATTGTCCAAAAACATCAAAATCTTTCTCTTCTGGCGTTTAATTTCTTTATTGAGCTCAAACAGCCAAGCAGTAAATATTTGAAAGGTCATCCGAGATTTTTTGTTATAAGTATATGCGACTGGTAGATGATCGCTTTTTACACCTTTCATACATCTTGGCTTTTTTGACTTTCCTATAACTACTGGCGTTAATTTTCACCAGTAGCACCACTGCACCCGAGTAAAACTGGCAATCGTTCTTTGGACTTCTTTGTGCCATTATGACTGCTTGACTTTGTTGCGAGAGTTTTGTTTGGCAAGGCACGATAAAAGACTCGTTTCGTCGCAGTTGAACACATCTTTTAGCTCATATCCTTGAAGAAAAGCAGAAATTCTTTGAATCCAGTCTTCTACCCTTTTTTCATCTACAGTAGCTTTCTCTCCTGTATGATTGTATGGAATAACGAGACTTCCCAGAACAAAGCCATCCAACCGAAGCTTAGCTTACTGCTTTAGCTTGTATAATTAAACCAGATATAGGAAAATTTTTGTTCCGCGCTTGAACAAATCAAATCCCATAGTTTGTCGAATCTACAACGTTTTTCAAGTCTTTTCTTTTTTCCGTCAGCGTTTTTTTCAAAATTGTTAAGATAAAATTCTGCTTTTTTCATTATATCAGATACTCTATTAATACCAATGCCGTACTTTTGGCTAATTTTCTTTTGAGTCGGTTTAGGCGAGTTTCGTGATTCCTTGATTCGAACTTTTGTTTGCAAAAATGAAATAAAAACGTGATGCAATTAGCTTCTCTGCTAGGGGAAACAATTGATCAAAAAAATTTTAGAAACGAACTGAAGAATAAATACTGTTCACATTCGAATGCTTATTTTTCACGATTCACATGTGTTGATAAGTGAGGCAAGTTTGTGATGAAAAAAACTTTATCACATTTCGTTGCAAATTTCAGTTTATAAAAAATAAATTCTTGTGTTTTTTTTACAATTTTAATAGAGAGAATTCGGTCTAACAAGGATGTTCAATGTTCATATATGGAAAATATAGACATAAAACTGGCGGTAATGTTGCACTATCCGTGCATTGATGAAAAGCAATTTTAATTGGAAAGAAGTTGTCCAATGATATAATGCTTTCATATGTCAATCTTTTCTTGAATGCGATTATAGTTTGAGTATCGCACTATACGTGCATTGTAGCAAATACAGTCTATGCCTGCCTCCATAATACGAGTATATCTACATGATACACATATAGTGCGATGTAACGTGTCTGTCTATGCATAATGCTGTGATGAAGAGATGATGAGCTGTATGAGACAGGGACGCTCTCTTATACTATATGGGTTACCAACACAAATCTTTTTAGATTCATCATACACACTTGAGTTATAACAACAGTGAAACAGTGAAGTCACAAATGTTATTGCGTCTTGAAAATTCAATAACTCTTGATTAAAATTTCAGCACAAATTTAATATTGTCTTCCTCTTTTTAAATATCTCGTCCATGTTGCACTTTGCCTGTATTGTCCATAATACTGGTCTTCAATTTGTATGTGTGTGTATGTGTATAGTAGTGAAGAGAGAGAAACACAGACTGTGTTGCTCTATTTGGTAGGATGTGTATTACTCGTATTATGGAGGCAGGCATAGACTGTATTTGCTACAATGCACGTATAGTGCGATACTCAAACTATAATCGCATTCAAGAAAAGATTGACATATGAAAGCATTATATCTTTGGACAACTTCTATCCAATTAAAATTGCTTTTCATCAATGCACGGATAGTGCAACATTACCAAACTGGCACTTACATTTTCTTCCGATATATACAAAACTTCGGTTTAACAAGTATTCGGTTTAGACAGTTTTCACTCTAGATGAAAATGGAGACGATGAATCTTCATGTGGACTGATGGGATTGATGAAGACTTTTGAAACGCCCGGAAATGTCACGTGATGAATTGAGTCGGACATAAATTATGTCATTATATTCTTTGAAATGTCTCTGCCCTGCCAGTCCGTCGCTTTGAGCGTATTCCGCCTCATTCTCTCCAACTTGCTTATCTCCACAGTGTTAACTTTCCTCTGTCAATTTTCTCTCTCTTTTTGCAACTACATATGATATTATGCTTTTTCATTGATTACAAGGCAAACAAGAAAACACAAAACCAAAAAATTGACTTTCAATAATTTAGTTATAAATTGTATATTTCAAAATAAATTGCTGTACGGTGGTGCCCACTAATGGAATAAAATAAAATAAATCAAAATTTATTGAGAAATAGGAAAAAACGGGTGTTAATTTTTTACGCAATCACTCGCAATCCTTATTTTTATTCGCTATCACTCGCAATCTTTCGCAATTCTTTTTTTGAAATCCCCATTCTCTTTTCTCTACTTTTGAGAGCTTATTCTAAGAATAGGCATGCGATTTTCCATCGGCATTCAGCATAATTTTTCACAAAAGTCACATGATTGAAAAGAAGTATATAATTAATGCTAAATTTGCGTTGAAAAAACAAAATTTGTGAAAGAATAAGATGAAAAAATTAAGAAAAATAATAAAAAAAGTGAAGAAATACTAGGAATCATAAAACAGGTGTTGCAAACAAAAGAAAGGTATTGCAAAGGATTGCGACTAAAATGGGAATTGCGAATGATTACGAAAGGTTGCGAATACGATTTTGAGATTTGGAGTGGTTGTGAGCAAAAATGGGGATTGTACAAGATGTAAGAAAACTGAGAAACGATAGGGATTATGAAAAAAGTGCGGTTCACAAAGAAAAATGGACGAGTGCAAAAGATTGTGAGTGATGGCGTAAAAAGTCAAACTTGGAAACAACCAGTTTCGGAGAATGGATTTCCTTCTTCAGAGTTGTAAAATTAGTAGGAGTAAAAGAAACGGATATGAGATGGAGATATTTAACTAAATTTTTAAAGTTTAGTTAAATGAATTGAATTAACTTTCAAAAATAAAAATGAACTCAAAACAGAGAATTATTCTTAAATGCAAAATCAATCATATAATAAAAAATATTGTCTGGACGGAAGTTCTTATATATTGTCAGTAGTTCTCTCAACTTTGAAAAAGATCTTTCAACTTTTGGAATAGAAGCTGGACATCGTTGTAAAAGTAAATACGTATTTGGTGATGTTGGGGTTATTTATTTGTATAATATCTCTAATTTAGTTATACTTCATTTTACCCTTCATATGTAAAATCAACGCGCATTCATCATTGTTAAAATTATTAAAATTCACAACTCTGCTTGATTCTTTTACTGGCCAGCTCCTTTTCGTTTGTCTTTCGATTTAATTTTTCAGCAGTATTTCTTTTAACAGATAGCAAATCTTCACTCCTAATTCAAACTTTTTTGATTGTGTATCAAAATACCATTTTATCAGTCATTTTCTCAATGTATTTCAGAGAGGTAAAGTTTTTATTTGCATTTCATTTTGAAGTTAAATAAGCATCAAAACTTTTTTGAAGTATCCCCTTGGTTAGATGAAGTTGAGCTTTTTTGTGTGGTCCGTGGCAAATTTCAAACTCGCTTTGTATATGTAATACTTTTTTAAGTAAAACAGTGATATCTACAAATGTTAGAACTAAAATAGCCCCCTGGCCCCCCTTAAAACCGCCACTGGACTCAAGGAACCCGTAAAGATCATTACTAGGCAAGGCCCTGCTTTTAGCTCTGTTTTTGTTCTCATACCGTATTATGAAGTATGCTAATTTGAAAATAAAATGAAAATTGGCATTTTATGTTAAGCTTATCTTATTGGTGATTGTGATTTATTAAATTTGTGAAAAATATAAATAAATATTTGAAATTTTTAACGATAAATCAAAGAAAAATATTTTTTTTAGAATTTAGGGGTGGCAAAAGTGGCTTACCAAGAGGGAGGTAATCAAAATATTTTAGACATGTATAATAGCAATGTAATTCGTTCTGGTTGGTGGACAATTGCAAATGGGATAACATGAATTAATTGGAATTTCAAGTGTGTTTAGTGTGTACCTTTTTATTTTTATCTCTTTGACATCACAACATACCTGCTTTTGCGCTAAGAATAAATTAAGATGTATCCATGTAATGTATGAAATTTGGAAGATTATCTTCATAGTCGTGATTTGGGCTTTCCTATCGTTTTGCACTCATTAGTTTCAATATTATTTCATTACCATCTCCAACCTGTATACTACGATGGTTTCTATTCCATGTACAAATGACTAGGGAGACAATGTTCAACTTTCTGTTCACATTTTGCTAGATGTAAGATTTGATATACCTCATTCGGGGGGAGACGATGTTACACCAGTTATTTTAAATAATATATTTGTCAAATAATCAAAAATTTGTGTAATAAAAGAATCGAAAAATATTCTTTAAAAATCCAAAAATGTGAAACTTTCTGTTCATATTTTCTAGGATTTAAGATTTGATATACCTCATACGATGTTACAAAAGTTATTACGTATAGTTTTCAATTTGCACGATTTTAAATAATATTAAAATTATGTAATCAAAAGAATCGAAAAATGTTCAAATCAAGAAATATTCTTTTTAAATATATCCTTGGCTCCCCTTACTTTTAAAATTGAAAGATAAACTTGGTCTCTAATAATAATTTTTATCAAATCATGCATATACGAAATATTTAAAAAGAATAAATATTTTTTGATTTGAATAATTTTCCAATATATATAACATTTTTTCCACTTTTTCCAATTTAACCTCAATTTTTTACATGATGAAAAGATGTTTTGAAAAATTATTTAATAATATCTACCTTATAAGCAGGGCGAGTAAAAGTCAATAAAGTAACTCTTATTTCCGTTTAGCAAAAACTCTTTGAAGAAGATTTTTACTTGTTTAGTTTAAAAATTTTTGAACTAATTTCAAATTTTTAAGTCAATCAAAGTCAATTTTTCGAGTTTAGGTCAATAAAGTCAATTTTTATATTTAACACTTTTTGATTCAATGTGCCTAAAATTGTTACAAGCGATACATACCCGATTTCTTCTTTATATCAACACTTCCACAATAGTTGGGCTTTTTTTCATCTAATAAAAGGCTTTACTGTAAAGTTTGCCTGACTGAGGTTAAACATGAATAAGTTTTTTTTAAGACAAATTTTTTTTGACAAACGCGGTTACATACGATATATCCGCTGCAGAAGTTATGGAACTTTATTCCCAAACTTTTTTTATCATTGCATGTTTTTCAGATCTTTTACACAAGTTTACCTTAAAAGTTAAGTTATCCTGCAAAATTGTAGATACCGGCATTAAATCATTCAAAATTAGTAATAGGAAAAGACGTTCTCTTTTCAAACCTATCGGCAACACTTCAGTTACAATTGTAACGAAATTGACAAATTGGTTGCAAGCAGCAAAATATTTTCATTAAAATCTTCCAGCAGTGAAGAAATTAATGATGAAGATGATGGAATTTTATTGCCAAATATCAAGAAATTGTTAAAAAAAAGAAAATCTGTGTCAAAACTTGCTAACAATAATAATTAGAGGATATTCACGATTCATTGATTTAGCGTAAAAAGTCAACATAGAGACTTTTTCAGGCGAAGATACTTGCTTCTTCAACATTATTTCATTTAAGACGAATGTGGGCGTTAAAAGTTATCTTGAAAATCGATTCAAATAAAATGAAATCAATAAAATCATGAATATGGAAAACTCTCAAATCTCTCGCAGTACTTATCCCAAATTACAAAATTGTCAAGTTTTAACTTTGGAAGTAGAAAGATCTTTTTCTAAACTCAAAAAACTACTAGAAAATGATCGAATTTTAAATCAGAAAATGTCATTAATTATATGTTGTTGTACTACAAAGATTCTTTGAAATAATTTTCAATACTTTTTCTTTGTTCAATTCAATGAAATTTTTTCTCTGAGTAAAAGTCACTTTTTTCCAATTTTTGGGTCAATTTTTCCTCAAGGTAACTTTGACAAATTTTTCGATTTTTTTAAATTTGATTAAAAATATAAAAAAAATTATTTTTTTTTAAAATAAATTACATAATAATGTTCTAAACATATGAAAATATGAATAAATGTTGAAAAAAATTTTTTTAATTAATTATTTTAGAAATTTTTAGGATCGGTCTGCATAAATTTAAATTTGGACATTTTTGATTGGCTAATATTTAGAAAATAATATATTTATATTTCTAATTTTTGCATAATAGATTGAATTTTAACATAAAACTTTAAATTTTTGAAAAAATTTTTTTTATTCTTTTATTTTTAATTTCACCTTTTTGGCATTAAAAATTCATCTAAAATAGATGTTTTATTTCTTTTTAACAAAATGTTTACAATTTTTGTTAGAAAATTTTCTTACATATATATAAAGCTTTCTTTCCTCTACAATTTAGTTCAAAAAATTTACATTTTCCTAATTCAATTGTCGTGCAAGGAGTTAGCTGTAGAGAGTACACAAAAAATTTTTTCTTAAAACTGATATTTATATCCAATTTTTACAAAAATAAAAAACTTTTTTGCATCAATTTTTTACTAAATCATGCTATATGGTTTATATTTAAAGATTTACTTTTTCTTTTTTAATTTTTAAGACTCTTTTTTTCTTTTTACATACATTAGGCATGCCGAAATTTAAGTAAAAATTAATTTGAAATAAATTGTTAACATTTTTTCAAAATATTTTTCATTTTCAAACTAAGTCCATCATCTTAAAGAACATTTTGCCTACATTTTTCAAGTTATAACTTATTTGAAAAAATATTAAAATTAATTTATAAAAGTCTTTGAACAATGTGCACAATTTCCCTATTTTTCACGATATTTAAGAGTGTAAAATGAATATTTTCTTACTTTTACATATTCATAAAATAAACCTAATATTTAAACATACTACGGAAAAAAATTTGAAAATATTTTTTTTAATTTTTTTAAAAATTTGTAAGGTCTATAATACTTACTAAACTTTTAAAATCTTTAAGCCCCCTACAAAATTTTTGAAAAATTTCAAACTTATCCAATTTTAAATTTTAATATTGCTTTTTAAAAGAAATTTTATGCTGATCATGAAAATGTATAAATATTTTAAGTTTGAAAATTTTAAAATAATGTTTTTCGCCCTTAAACTTAATAAAATGACAGAAATTCCAATTTTGACAGCAAAAAATATATAGAAGTCCTTCGATTCATTTCAAATGGATTACATATTTGGAATAAGCTTATCAAACTCTATAGATTTTATCTATTAAATTGTCATATATTTGATATTTGTGGGTAACAATGATCTTTATGTGTACTAAAGATCTTTGTGGGGAATATCAATGATTATTATTAGAGGTACCCAAAATGTTTACGCTGGTACGAATGATATTTACGGGAATACCAATGAGCTTACGATACGTATAAACAGGAAAATAAAATAAGCCAGGCGAGAGGTGAATATTCATGAAGTGAATTATGAAGTGAAAAAGGATTGAAAGCTATTTATTCCACACCTAGGTCAGTGTTTCCAAACGGACAACGGTACCCGGACATTTGGCCGAATGGACAATTAGCTGACGGATATTTAGCAGAACAAAAATTTTCCTAACATGCATTTGGAAGACGGGTATTTCCCCGAAAATTTCAATACAATTTGTCATTTTCCAGGCTTCTGCAAACAATCAAATAATAATGTTCTACTGTTAAAACTCAATAAAATATAGTTAATAAATTTCTAGAACAAATAATAACAAACTAAATCAAGACATATCTGTTTAAGTTTTATTGAGAGCACTTTTGCCTTTAGATAATAATCTATTTTTTAAAACCCGATAGCAAATCAGTCATGTCATATCATAACACATTTGGCAATGTAACTTCGAGTAGATAAGTTATTCATCACATAAGTTGTGTATAGAATTAAGAGAAAACAAAAATTACGCTACAGACTTGCATAGATCAACAACCTGCAAACTTACTGGAAGAAGAGCAACGCCTACAAATATACTCAAATTGTATGCGCATTTTCGGCTAAATGTCCTTTCGGCCAAATGTCTCTTGTCCAAGTGACTGGTCACGACGGAGAACATAGTAGACCCTCAAGGGTGCATCAAAAATGTAAAGGATTCATGGAATATTTGAAAGGAAAATTTTTGTTAAAGACTGATCTTTCAAAGTTCATGTTTTTTTGTATTCAGCGCGTGTATTGATAAATTCCTCCACCTCTTTTTCCATAAATGAGTATTTATTGAATTATTGCGCCTTGGTTGAACTAAGCTATCATACGTAGAGATTGCCAATCATCGTTTCTATACATCACGCCCTTTGTATCCTTTTTCCTTCTTTGAGTCATTAAAGAAAGCTCTCTCAATCTGACTACTTTGACTGCCAGCAATCTATTTTGTGTATTAGCCGCGCTACTAAACTCGTATTTGCTCGAATTTTACGTTTTCCAAACCAAAAATCTCTACCAGGAACACATCTTGTTTTTCAAAATTAAAGACCTAGATTTTATATATATTTGTGCATCTCTAAGTTTGAAAAATATGCCTTCTGTTTAATTTTTTTACAAGGTAATAAATATGATTAGATAATAATTCATCCAACGGGTTTCGTTAAAAATGCTGTCACTTCTTTAACATTTTTCTTTTCAATGATACAAATAAGTAAAATAATTTTGATTTTTAAAAATATATTTCCTCATTTTTAGTTTTGAAAGGCCAAATAAATTTCACATTTTTGGATGAATTTTGTTAAAAAAAAATTAATATTGATATTTGTACTTTTTGTTTAATACTTTTTCAATATATTTGCGATAAAATGCTGAAACATTACATTTCAAACGAGAAAGGGCGAGGGTGTTATAACAGTGGCAACTTTTTTTGTTCTAACTCGGTTGGCTTTGAGTATCGTAAGCTATGAAATATGAAAATTTTGAAAGTTTATACAAAAATAATCAAATTCTTACTTGCTCATACTCTAATTATATTTTTAAAAATTTCAATTAACGCTAATATTTTTTAATGAAAGAAATTCATACTCATTGAATAAATTATGATGTTCAACACTTTTCATTAAAACACACGTTAAATTTTTTTATAAACATCTCGAGGGCAAAATCTACAAAAGCGTTAGAAAATGTGGAAAATGCACAAAGCGTGGAAATAAGGTTATGCGCTATGATGATGACGTGGTTGAGATGATGATGAATATGGCATTGAAGCAATCGTGAAATGAAGAACGTGATATGTGTGATGATGATGAAGGAAGCAAACAAGCAGGCTTTTTTTCTTTTGAATTCAAAGTTCTATTGAAAATTTTTCACAAAAGGGAAGTTGTTTTGTATATTACAACTACTTATCATCTATCTGGCATCTTTCAGTCAAAGTTTTTAAGCTTTGCGTGAAGAAAGTCCAAGTTATTGGGCCAACAAAAGTCAACTTCTTTTTAATATTGCTTTTTTTTTGTGAATTATTTAAATTTTGTAAAAATTTAAAAAGTTAGTAAACACAGAGCCATTTTTGAGAATTTTTTAATGACATTTATATAATGAAGGCTTCCCAAACTTATTCAAAATTGGATTATATCATTTTTGCAATTATGTCTTTTAAATTTTTACTCCTTCATTTCTGGAACATAAAAGAACAATTGAAAAGCGTAATCTTCGAATCTTACAATGAAAGATGCATTTGATTCATAAAGAAATATCAAATTTTTAGATGATGCACGCGATATAAGAAACTTCATGGAAAAACCCAATAATAAAAAAGGAAACGATGGGTGTGAAAAAGGAAGTGTTTCTGCGCAATGCGCATACATATATGCTCTTCTCAAACACGGGCAACAGAGAGGGGAAAAATAAAGTCAAGTGAAAAGTTTTTTTTATTAAAGATCGCGCATTTAATCAAGAGAACACTTAAAATGTTGTATTGTATCTTGCAAATAATCGGGAAGAATAATTTTTAGATCAATTTTTTACAAACAAATGCAGTCCGCCCCTCCACCTTATCGAGGGGCCTGATAAAGCTACACAAAATTCGAGGTAAAAATTTACAACGTCGATAATTATCAGTAATTTTTCCCCTATGAGAAGCCCAATCGCATCATTACAAGCCAAGCACTGGAAGAGAAGGATACGTTTTCTTTTATTACAGCTTTCTTTTTCTTCCTCTGCTTCATATTGCAGATAAAGCTAATGCTCATGATCTTTTCTCTAACTTGAGAACATTCTAGTACTTACAAAAATTGGACTAAGTTGAATACCTAACAGTCATTTGGACTGTTTTTTTAAATTCAAGAAGTTTAACATGAAACTGAAATACCAAAAGAATTTGAAATTTATTTTATTTGTCAAACTTATTTGGTAAAATAATATTTTGATGGCGATATAAAAATTAAACTAAAATTTTTTAACTATTTTTCAAAAACACAATAAAAGTCTAAGTACTCAAACTGACTGTTTTTAATTTTTAAACATTTTTTATTGAATTTTTTATTTTTCTTAATTCTGTTCAATCATCTAATAGATAAAATAGAAGTTGATTTTACTGAAGATAGTTTTAAAAGAAGTTCTAATAGTGACATCACACTTTTAAATGAAAACTAAAATATTTTTGAATCTTTATCCAAAAATTTGTATTCATTTGATTCAATATTTTATGAATCGTTATTAGATTCTAATATTTTGGTGGAGGGTGAATCCGATTATGATTTTAATACACTAAAATATCTTCTGCTGATGGTAGTAGATAACTATATAAAGATGCAAACATAATCACACAGGTAAAGAAACCGCTTCAAAACATTGTAAGAAATAAATTCCTTTTTCTAAGCGTTTTACCTTTGTACAGTTTTAAATCGAGCGGGAATCTTATTTTTGATATAAAATTTATGAAGCTTGCCCTTAATACACCTTGATAGAAGGAAAAGGTTTGTATGGTAAAGACTGGAAGATTTCTTTGGAAGACTTGGGAAATTTTATTACATTGTTTTATGCGAGAGGAATATTTGCACCAGAGCATGCATCTGAACTCAATAGAACGTTGGTCAAAAAATGGGGTAGTTTTATATTCAGTAAAATAATGAGGAGAAATAAATTTAAAGAAAATAATAATTCAAAGTTTCATATCAAATCAACCCCAAAAACTCGACTAGAAAATGACAAAATTACTCATATTTCTGAAATTTGGAATATGTTTGTTTAAAATGGTAAGTCTCTTTATAATCCATCTTTAAATCTTTGTGTTGAAGAGTTATTTCCTTTCAAAACTGCATGCCCTATACAATATATATCAAATAAACGAGATAAATTTGGAATCGAGTTCTGGTTACTTGTAATCACTGAATCGAAATTTGCTTTGAATGCTCTTATATATACCGGAAAAGATGAAAATAGGAAAAAAAGAAGAATTGGTCGGTGAAATAGTTAGTTGGTGAAACCTTTTCTGAAACAGCGCTATAATGTCACTGCAGATCATTTTTTAAAATTCTTTGATTTCGTAAAATGAATTGAAAAAATCTGTATTGTTGGAACGATGAGAAGTTCCAAAAAAATTCCTTACAAGGCACAAGCTCTTTATAAAAATTGAAGTGTTTTTACAACAAAATTTTTTCAAGAAATAGAGTCAAAATGTACGCTTACATCGTATAAAGCGAAAAACAATAAATGTATAAACATTTTAAGCTCTGATGGAAAATTTTAAGCTCTGATGAGTAGAAAAACCGAAAAATTTTCAATTGATAAACTTATCTATTAATAATAATTAAAGTAAAATTTTTATTTAATTAGTTTTTCTTTTCAATGAAGTTCAGAGTATAGAAGTTTGCTTTTGAAACTTCCCACTGCTTGTTCTTATTTTAGCTTTAGAAAACGAATCGAAGACTTCTCCAATGTCTTCATCAAGGCGAAAAAATTGAAGATCTAAAACTGTTTTTAAAGCTATATTGATGTTTTTAATGGGAGATTCAGATACTTCAGAATTCTCCATTTCTTCTTCAAGTGGTGTAGCATCCGAACTTCGGTCCTCTTTATCCAATCTCTCTTCGAAGCCAATGTTAAATGTTTCTCAAGTTTGAACATGCTCATGTATTGAAATGACATCCACAGACATAGGATCATAAAATTCAGCTTTCTTGCAGTTTCAACAATAAGATTATTAAGCAAAGTATTATCTGTTTCTTCTAAAACTCCATTCTCCAAGTTATCGTCACTGGAGGACGGCAACGTGAATACGCATTTTTCAACAGTAGATGCTCATTAATCTGACGAACAGCTTGACTGATCCACATTGTTGCATGTAGAGAAGTCATTATTTCTTTGATGGAATCATTCTCAATAGAGCAAAGAACAGAGCTTAACTGAAGTTTTTTATAATTGCTTTTGAAGTTTGCTATAATGCCAATATCAAGAGGTTGCAGAACAGATGTAGTGTTAGGAGGCAACAAAGAAATTTTTATGTTCAAAAAACTAACTTTTATCGCATGGCTGGGTGCGTTATCAACAAATAAAATAGTTTCACGTTTTTCCTTTTAACATTTTGTTAAAAACCATTTGAGCTTTTGAGTTGTGGTTATATTGAACCGAAAGAGAAAAAATGTTGATTTTTTTAAATGATCTCAGACGAGCAGATTTCCCGATTACAATTGGCTTTTCAATTCCACCATCATATTAGAAAGCAATGCGAGTCAAACGCTCTTTGTTTCGTTTACCTCCAGTGCATTCTTCCCCACGAACAAAAAGGTAAAGATCGGAAAAAAGAGCAGTCTCGTCCATGTCATATATATTTTAGGTGAGTAATCCTGAATCATTTCAGATAACCTTTTTTTCCTTTGCTTTCGTCTTCTAAAAACCAATACATCTATGGTTGGTAAATGTTCTCATTAAACCTGTATACTAAAAAACACTTAGTTATTTAAACCAACTCTCTGTGAATTAAGTTTTCATGAGAATTTTTCATGGTACCCAATATTTTAACAAATTAATTTTAAATGAACATTTTGATTCAAACTTGTTTATATGAAGATAAGATAATGGGAATTTTAGTTACTTATCGGGATATGAAATAAGAAAAAAGTTTATTATGCAAAATAAAATGGAGCTAAACACAAAGGTCTCGATCAGAAAAAGAATCACAACGTTTCAGAGAATGCTGAATTAGTATTAGATTTTAAAAGTCCTAGAAATTATTTATCAAACGTTACTTGTCTAAGTTTCATTAGTAGTTCTTAAAAACATTTTATAAATAAGAGTTTACAGATACTTTATGAAATAAAAGTTACCCCTTTCGGAGGAAAATGGTACCGGTATTAAACTTGATTTTTTAACATAAAATAAAATGTTTTAAAAATTATCAACAATGTAGAATGCGAAAAACTTTAAAATTATGAAGCCAACCATTTGAAGTTTTGAACGACGTAACATTTTTAGCTTGCTATTTTTCGCGTATGGCTCTTGCAACATAGGTCCTGTTTTACGGGTATATTCATGTTTCTTGCATGAAAAAACCAACACCATAGTTTTTTTAAAAATGATCGTGATCACTAGCGGATCCAGAAGAACCTAGTTCCCCCCCCCCCTCCCTATGAAGAATGGCTTCAGAAATTCCCCTTATAATATTGAGGTGACCCTAAGCAAAGATTTTACTGACACAAAGTTTTGAATCTGAACTGACAAATAATATGGAAAATGAAGATACGAAAGAAGTTAAAAAAAGAGAAAACAGAAGAAAGGAAGCAATTTCAGATTAGATTGGGTAAAAACAACAGAAGAAAATAACCGCAGAAAATTTGTATATGGAAAATGCATTAGTAAACAAAAAAACATGAAGAAAAGGAACCTGAAGATTGAAAATGCTGAAATGAAAGGAAGATGGAGACGTCGCTGCAAATTCAAGGTCGACCTTGGCTCGCCAGGACAAAGATCTGCTCATTAGAGCGAATGGATGATGAAAATGAATTAGTAAAATAATGAATAAAATTTGTCAAAAATGTCAAAGTTGAAATTTTTTTTCAAATTTATTAATTGAATATAAATATAAATCAAGTTGAGAGGAGGAATATTACTTTGTTTTAATAAATGAATATTTATTATTTGTTTTTTGTTCAATAAACTTTGTATTAATAAATGAATATTTATTATTTGTTGAATAAACTTTGGAAAAATTACATTTTATCGAATAGTCAAAAAGACTGCTTTGGTATTTTTAGTTATAGAAAAGAATTGGTCCTTCTCTTAAAACAAAATCAGAATTAAAATATTGAAAAAATTTAAAGCCAACTCTTCACATCAAACTAAATAAGGGCCACTCCATACATGCGCAAAAATTAAAATACTTTTTTCAATGTTATTTTTATACTTAGAAAATTTCATTCCGGCTCCATCCCTTTAAAATCTCAAACTCAAATGATTAAGCAAAATGAAAGAAAGCTTTCGTTTCCAGTAAGCTTACTGGATGGTCATATGTGCTGATGCTTGATTTACTGAAATATGCATACAGTTGTTTGGCATAGATGTCAAACATAAACAGTAAGTGTACATGACTTCTGGGTATAGGAATAACATATCCTTCTCTACATGTGGTCATCTTATTGTGCCAACTCGATATAGGCAAGGTATTATGGAAATCAATTCTTAGTTTTTTAGAAAACTCTGATCCCTCTCCTGAAGTATACCAGCAAATGCTTCTTTAGGTCTACTTTGGTTTTTTAAAAAATGATTATGATTCTAGAAATTTCTGTGATTCTCATTATAATAATCAGAATCGACCGCAGCTCCAATCGCATGCTACACGGGTATATACATTTTTAGAAAAATTTATCGCTTGTTTAATTTAAATCACTATCATGGTGAATACAGATAAATTTCTATAAAATATTTATTTAAAGACCAATGATAAGAATAATATAACACAACAGACCTAAAGAAGGAATTGCTAAATTACTGAAAGAATAAAAATCAAAAAGATTAAAAAACCTTTATATACAGTTACATGCATAAGTACATCAATTTATATATATATATATATATAAAATAACTGCAATGACAAAGAATGGCGTTAAAGAAAAGATAAAACTAAACAAATACATCATTTTGGGAAACACAATAATATGAAAAATATGGGTAAAGATAATCCAGTTTGAATGGCATTATTCAGCGCTGATACTTTCTGGTATCGTAGGTTGAATAATCTTTACGGGTAAACTTGTTTCTTGGATTCGTGTAATAAGACTCATAATTTCTCTTGCCGCTTCTAACATCTGCTCCAGTGTACGGATTTGTAGGCGAAACTGCAGAATGTCTATTTCCGCTGTAATTAGCATTGTTTGAGGCCACCGCTGCCTGTTGTTGGCTACAAAAATAGGGTGTGCAATTATATCACTTGTTGTCACAAACAGAAATTGAAGAGTGAAGCTGCTGATTTAAAAAAAGATGGTACTTGAGAAGTTGAGAAACACCCATAATCAAATTCATGGCAGCTGCTTGTGGAGTAGAGGCAGAACGAGAGTTGACCAGAGCCTGGTTGATAACAGAGCTTGTGATATTAGCTCCCCCCGCTGGCGAGTTAAAAGAAGCGTTTGAATGGTGAAACTCGTCGTAGGGATGAAAAGATCTAGCACCTTGAGTTCTTTGTTGATAAATTGCATTACGTTGCCGGGAATCAAACTAAAATTAAAACTCACTTTCACAATCTAAGAATTGTTTATTCTCACCAGTTATGGCAGTAATAAATCTATAGACTATAGACTATAACTTATAGTAACTAATACCCTACTACAAATAATTAAAAAATCAAATACTAGCCCCAATCATCAGGCTTGGATTAAAAAGGGCTACTCCCATATTCTTACAAAATGATTAAATGTTGTTATGGATGTTTTTCAACAAAAGTATTTAGTATAAAACTGTATTTCTCAACAAAGATTTAGAAAAATAAAAAAATTCATACATTTGAATGATAACACGAAAATAAATAGAGATGATAAAATGTTAAAAGTAAGAAAATATTTATATATTTTGCAATTTTTTAATAATGAAATTTTTAATGTTTAAAGAAAAACTTTCTTTGAATGAAATGATGGTTATGAATTATAGAGTTCATTCTACTTAAATGTTTTGAAAAACAAGCCGATAAAATTTAGCTATAATGTCAATTAATCTCTTCAATTTGTATCCGTATGTTGGAAAAGATAACAATTTTAAGGCTAAGAGTCTCTGGAGAGTTTAAATATGAAACCAACTTCAGTTTTCCACATTTCATTTCAAACTAACTTCTTTACCAGGTTAAACATTCTTTCAAAATTATCAAAACATTTGCAAAGGAGTAACTGCATTTATAATTTTGATGAGAAAAGCGAAGTTTTGGTAGTAAAATGGCTAAATAACAAAGTAGTAATAACTGGTCAAACTTTTCCTTGATTGAACGAACTAAAGTAAGATTTTCCCAGGCTTTGAAAAAACACATTACAAGCTATAATTCATATATGGGAGGAGTTTTCATTTCTCACGCATTTTTTTAGATGTTTCAATTTATAACTAGAAAATTTATCAAAAATAAAATCCTGATGAGAAAATATCACTTTTAGATGTGAGAAGAAAAAAGGTTCATGCATACTTGACGCCTCCAAAAATAAAGGTTAGGACTGGTCCGAAAAGTTCTAAAATTGACATTATATATATATATAATAAATATAAAATTTGATGTTTTTGAATTTTTCTTGACAAGCTATACTATTCCAAATTATCTTCTTAAAACGGTCTCTTTAAATTAATGGTTCTCAACTCCTTTAAGGCATAGACAAGAACAAAAGCACGATTTTAAAAATATTGAAAAACATATTAAAATTTTTGTTACTGCTTAGTTGAAGTTCGAAATAGATTTTTGAGTTTCAAAAATTACCCGAAAATAATATCAAATTTTTTGATAACTAAGGGGGTACATATATTGCGTAACGCGAAATTACTGAAATTTCAACCTCCCCCTTGAAACGTACATGTAACACATTCATGAGCCCTCTCTCATTTACCACTTCAACAAACTCTTGTATTTGAAATCTTAATCTCCCATTTTTATGTCTAAGAAGGAAGTGTAGATAGGTCTATAAATACCACATAACTTTTTTAAAACCCTTGAATTGTTTATGCAATAATAAACGGTTAGCGATTGTTGCCAGATACGATTTAAAAAAGACACAATTGAATCTTTTTACCTATTAATTTTCAAAAACTCATTTACTTAAAATCCAAATTAATAAAAATCGTTTTTAGGTTGGTTAAATTTCGAATTGTGCAAGTTTTACAGAATGAAGGGGAGGGGGTGGGTGTGAACAAATGTTTTCTTCCAGCGCAGGTCAGGATTACAAAATAAGGAGCGGATATATTATCTAAAGTAAAGCAGGCGTATAAAACTCTAAAAGTTACAGTTTTTGAAGCAGCAATTCGAGAGTCATTATGCGATCTGTGATGCTCGGGTGTGTAATTGAATGCAGATTTCTTGTATGACGTATTTGTTGAGGGGTATCGACGTTGAGAATTGGAGCTATTATAGGATTTGTAACTTTTATGAGTTGTTGGTGATGATGCTTTTGTCGATTTTTTATGACTCGAAGATCTGCCATTTTTACTTTTTGATGTTCGTTTACTACTTTCTTCTTCAGTTCCAGAGCTTTTAGAAGACGTTCTCTTATTTCTCACTCCATTTTCTGCATTGGGATCAACAAGGTTCTTGCTTTCAACGACAGAAAGCAATTTAAGTTGTCGTGTAGCCTCGCCATCATCGATACTGACTCCGGCATAATTTTTCAACGCTTTTTCAGCTTCTTCTTTATTTTCAAATTCCAAATATGCGTGCCTAATATACAAGAAAATTCACCTAATTGAACTGAATACACTAGGAAGGAATCCATACTATGGAATTGCATAATGCATAGTAGTAGATTGTGACTAAAGCAAAAATGGCCATTTTTATATCAATGTTAATACATAACTCATCAGAAGGAAATTATTCAATTCGGCACTTCAAATTCATAGAGTAACAAAAGATTGTGATATTCAAGGACACAACTCTTTAGATTGTAGAAAATAGGTGAAACATATATAAAATATCCAGTTGTTCCAGCTACAATGAAGAAATTTAGAAAAGAAAAGTTTCTGTTCACCAAATCCATTTAGTTTTGCCGCTCTTCTTTACATGACCTGTTTTTGTTCTACTCACTTATACAGGATACTTCAAAAAGATATCTAAAATAGTTTACAACTATGGGGATAAGGATATCTGAATATAGGAGGAGAAATGGGGATCGGATCAACTGACCTTACAATAATTTAGCCGGTAAAAAACATACATTTACATAATTATTGGAACTATATTGGATTTTTTGGTTTCATATGCAGCAAAAAAATCTAGTATATAAATTCTTCCGGTGATAAAATTATAAACTACTACTAAAGAAAAGTCGTTATACCCTTTAGGTTTATTTGTGTTGTCTAAAGGCATTTCAATGTTCTTTGCTTCCTTGAAAATAACAGCAAGCATATCTTTAGTAGCAGATGTAGGGAGATTGCCTATGTAGATTGAATTTAAATCTTTGGCTGAAAAATATTTAAATAGGTTATTTACTTATATACAGATATGTACTTAAAATCAAAAATTACGATCAAATTCTGTGACTACTTTCTTTGGCTTTTCTTAAAAGACATAATTATTAAAAAGTTCGGGTACGAAAAAGAGGAAAAAACCTTCATTTAATTCTGAGATGTGATGCGAAACATCTAAGGATTTATCTTTATATCCTTTGATACTCTTGAAAAAGGCAATGGCAGCTTTGGCATTGTCAACAGTTTTGAAACGAATTTCAAGATTTCCTTCTTTTTCTTCTTCCAGAATCTCTCCTGGAGCATTGTCAGAATTGTCATTTGACACCAAAGTACTGACACTCGTATATCTCAGTTGAAATTGGTCGCTACTTTTGAGAAAGTCTTTAACTTCTAGAGGTAGCTTTTCGGATAAATGACGTACAACAATTGTTCGTCTCCGTACATCCCTTCTGTAGGAATGGGCATCTTGGATTGTGGTGCTTTTTGGCGCAAGAGAACTCTTGGAAGCCTTAAGGTCTAAAAATTAAGTACATAGAAATTGATAAAATACGTGAAAAACCAATATTTAAATTATCAAATATATGATCGTCATTAATTTAGCAAACCAATCTGCACCGAATTATATAAGGATTGGCTCTAAACGTATATAGGTGTGCGTTTTTAAAGCATTCAATTCACACCGTTAAACCAACTTCTTTCACAAGCAAGGCCATTAAACAACGAATCACAATTGGAAAGTAACTGTTCTCAAATTTTATCATTTAACCTAGATTCAAAAACATCCTGATTTGAAAAAATAAAATGATTAGATTTATTACAACCTTCACTTGAACGTGAAATCACTTCACTTGAACGTGTAATGCTATATATATAACAAGTAATGTTTGCTCTAGATAACGCCGCAACCTTTATTTTAGCATATCTGAAATACCATATTGTATCTCTACCTGTACAAATTTTGGTCCGGTCAACATAATATCCAGACCAACAAAAGACTAGACCGCCTATAGTTTGAAACAGACTCTAAGGATCAAATTAGACAAGAATACTGAAATTAAGGACCAGACCTAATTGAAACACCAGGAACCATTTTCACCAGTTTTGAACGGATGATAAACATGCCTATTTTTAGTATGCGCTACTAATTTTTTTAATTATTCTTAGTTATATTTTAATCCCAAAAACTATTTGAATTTCACAAATCATTTTATTTTTATTTACATCTCTAACTTTTTGGTAAGATAAATTATATATATCTAAATAAGCCGGGACAAATTATCTAGATATGATTATCACCGGATAGTTAGAGGAATTTTTTAATCTGGCTTTATTTGAAATGTTGATATACGTTATCTGGATTATAAGCTACACCCCTAAATGTTACATTAGAAAAATTGTATAAAATTGAATAAGAATAATACCACTAGAATCCTTCTTTTTAGGTGATGAAGTTTTAGACTTATCAAGTTTCGAACTTTTAGATTCCTTTTCAATTTCTCCTTCTTCTTGGGCGTCATTATCTGTAGAGACACTTTTTCTTTTGTCAGCACAATCATCTTCTTTAAAATGGGTCTCTACTTCATCAAGATTTGTACTTTTTTCTTCCCCCAATTTCTTACGTTGGTTTCAAAAGAAATAAAATACACATAAAAACTTGCGATTTTCATAAAAAGTTAATATAAATACGTTATTTTCCACGTAATTTTTTTTAGAAAAAGAGCTAACTAAATTAGTTTTAATAAGCGATACCAGAAAACTATAAAAAATTTTAACCTTGTTATTTCACCCCGATATTTTAAATCAGATACATAGCAGCAACTACAAAGGCATATATGTTACACCCCGTTTGTGAAACCTCATTTCATGTTTTGAGAAAATATCTTGCCTATTTCACGAAGTGGTCAAATCTCATATCCACTTCATCAAATGGATAGCTTCATATACGCATCTTAAAATTCCTGGTTTGGCAACAAAGTTCCTACCGTTTTTTTAAAATTTGAATACAATGGGTATATGATTGGAACAAAACAAAGAAATAATTAAAGGTAAGCCAGAAATCGGTTTGAATTTGTTGAATCTCAAAAAAAGCTAAGTATTTATAAACTTGTTAGAGAAGAAAGCGATTGTGTTAGCCGAGAATAACAGAGATGTTTTTGCAGAAGTAATTGTTTGAAAGCTAGTCACAAATAATTTACCGATATTGATGTTATTTTAATTTTTTTTACAAAAATGTTGATCACTTATTATATTTAAATTTTATCCTTTGGTATTTTTCCAATTCTATTCCATCAAAGACCTTATTTCTCACAATCTTTTTTTCATCAAAATATATTATATATTGTTTAATTGTTTCGGCAAAGGCCGACTCCGTCAACCCGACCTAACTCAAAGCTTGGTTAGGTGTCCTTAGGCATCTGAAAGGGCCAGGTGGCAACGAACCTTGCTAACTGAAAATTCTTCTAAATAGGGACTGGTGAGCTATGCGATCCACCAGCGCTAGATCTCTCCTTGGCTATCCTTTCTTGTTCGAACTACCACCGCTGGTGGCTCCTCCACTGTATCCTATGCCCCTGTCCTGGCGAACGGACTCCAGACATGGTTAAGGCCCATACTAAAGACCCATATGACGATCCACCTTCAGATATCCTTGTTATTCTTGTGGCCCACGTAATCAAGGTCGACTCTATTCAGTCGTCCCAGTCCCGCTAGCGCATAAAGTTCCCAAAGCAAACGGGAAAACCAGGTTGGTAGCTAACTTCAACTTTAACACCAAAAGTTATTTCGTTATCCAGGCTTCAATAGACTTCCAATGGGAGTAAATTTTTCGTCAGCCTTGCTCCAATTTATCTTGCTCTAGGTCAGAGGAATCTTCCTCGCAAGATTTACCCAGGTCTGGCTTAGGAACATTCTTTTTCTGGATGATGGCTTCTCCTCTTCAGAAGCCTTAAAGAGGCAGAAGAATATACATGGGCTTTTTTTCTCTTCCTGGAGGAATGCAAGGACCAGCTACTGGAAATCAGCAATTCCCATATCGAGTTTCTGAGAGTATTCATTGGAAAAGAGGTTGCACGTTTCCTCCGAGACAGGTCATAATGTCCAAATAGTTTTTGCCGTATTGATCCTACAGCATCTAAGAAAGGCCAAATATCGAAAAATGACTTTAACTAATGTTGGGAATTGTAAACTACTACAGCACCACTAACTGGTAATGTTGCACTATCCGTGCATCGATAAAAATTCAATTTCATTGGATAGAAACACTTTAATCAAATAAGCTATAATCTCGAAATAAGTGATGATGTGAGTTTTCTTCAACACGTTTTGAGAGATTAAAAGATATGCGTATTATTTATATGCAATCACAGTAAATGAAGTATATATTTTCTCATACAATTGTACTCTGCAAGCATTATGAATTGCCTTCACTTGCAGCCTCTTCAGTCGCATTATCCGTGTAAAGTAAGAAATAGCTCACTCCAAACAACCCTCCATAATGAAATAATATCTGTTAACTTTTGTATTGATTGTTCAAATTCTACTTGAATTTTTTTCTTCAAATTTAAATCTTTGTATTTTCTCTCCCATTTTCCCTGATTTCAATCATTCAAAATATATCCTCAGATGAAAATAAAGATAGCGAGTCTTGAAACGATATGTCCTTGAGTAATGTTCTAGATTCAACTCATAATAATATGGCAGTTTTGGAGTGGATGGCCAATCATGGTCTTATTAAAAATCAGCAAACATGTTTTTGCAACAACGATATGACTATCTATAAAAGATAGGATGTTAAGGACGGATTTAAATGGTTTTGCTGTAAGTGTAAAAAAGGAAGGCTGTCAGATCAAACTATTTTTTTTCTAACTCAAATCTCGATTCAAAAAAAGCTATCTTGTTTTTATATAGCTGGGATAAAGATTACTCTTTAAAGAGTATTCTACATGAAAGCCATTTGAAAACAAGTACCCATAGTGGCGTAGACTAGAGTAATTATTGCAGAGAAGTTTGTTCGAATGGATCCAAAAAATGATATATGTCTAGGAGGCTTGAAGAACGATTTTACTCAAAAAATTGTTGATATTGATAAAACTAAATTCTTACATAGAAAGAATCATAGCAGCGAATATCGTGAAAGGCAATGGGTTTTTGGAGGTATAAAAAGTATTATGGTAAAAGTTCCTGATAGAAGTGAAAGAATCTTGTACAAAGAAATTCTCAAACACATAATACCTGGAACGATAATTGTTAATGATAGTTGGTCCGCTAATGAGAATATCGAAAGGATCAATAATGGATGGTATCATCATTGAGTTGTCTCCTACATGAAAGGAATTTTGTTTCTTCTGATAAACCTATGATCCATACACAGAACATTGAGAATATGTGGATGAGAGTAAAAGGCAATTTGGAGCGTCAAGCTTACTATTTTCTTCTTACTTGGATCAATTTGTGTGACGAAACGCCTTTTCCAATTTTGATGTCGTTCAAAATTGACGCTAACCTTAATAGGGGGTGAGGGGTATCTTTAAGTTGACATTCAGTCAATTATGAGTAAAATAAAGTTGACAATAGGGGCAGGGGTGGGAAATCGACAAAAATAGACGTCAATTGTGAACGACCTCTAATTTTAAAAAACCAAGGATTTGAGTACAAAATTTTTTGATGTTTCATAAATTTATATATTGTTGATGTGAAACTATACAAAAATTTATCAAACTATTTCAAAAAAAGAAGATAAACGATTCTAATTTTTGTCTTTAAATTTTACCTGTTAAAGATCAGTGATTTTTAAACTTAAAATCAAATAGGTGCGATTTTTATTTCGATAGATTTACACTCAAGCCAAACTTTTACCGAAGTCTTTTCTTATCCCAGTTTCCACCGATAGTAAGACTGTACAAAATTACAAGTACAGTAGAACATCGTTTTTAAAACTGCAATTCCCGACCTTTCAGTGGGTCAGGTAAAAAATTTAATGGTTGAAACAAAAAAAAAGGAAATCAAAAACACGCAAATAAATTCTCAGAAAGAAGGAGAGATCATAATGAAAAATGGACGTTTCCTGAAATACCTCTTATTTCTTTCTCCGCCTTTCTGAATAAATGAACATAATAAAAAGAGTTTGTCTAATTACGCCTAAGCACTATGTGTGGCAATGTAAAGTTAGGCCTGATTTCATCCCCTTTCAACATTCTTATAGAAGCAATATTATAACCAAAAAATCAATGAATCTTATTATTCAGTGAAAAAAAGTGTTGAATAGTAAATTGTCGGATTAGATCATAACTGTATTTAGTTCATTCATTTCAGTTGAAAAACTCCCTTCATTTTTGTGTGCTGCACAAATCATTGTTTGATTTACGACTATAATTATCAACTCAACTGTGAGTAGTTCTTTGAAAATTTCTGCAATCTTGCAAGTTTTGTATCATTTTTTGAAGAAATCATCAAATCTACTTCATACAATGGTTCGCACTTTTCCCAAACAGGAGTCTAAATATATTAATTTCTTTTTATTGAAATGAAAATTTTTCTTTCAAAATGGTTTCATCTGAAATTTCTTTTTCATTAAAATATTCATCAAACTAAAATAAATTAAACACAGAAAAAAGTTGATACATTATCTTAAAGAAAAATTAAAAAAAAGAGTAAATTTCATGTATATTTTTTGAAAAAAAATTTTTTTCTTAATATTAATCCTTTTTTTTAAACTAAATCACTATTGAGGATAATTTTTAAGCATAGGAAATATTGTTTTTAAACCTTCAATTAATAAAAACAAAAAACTATAGTATTTTTTATATTGTTTTTCAACTTCAAATACTCCTTAAACATGTAAACAAATCACCTATCAATTAAATTTTTTATATATAGCTAAAATATTGTAAAAACATTAAACACGTTGAAAATTGCAGAAAAAGTGAATACAGTTCAGTATATTAGATTAAAATAGAGTGCCACCAAAGGGTTAAAAAGGTGTCAATTTGATGAAGTAGGTAATTTTACAAACGGGGTGTAACAATTATACATGTCAGAGATCAATTCAGGTCGGTTGGTTTGCCCAACAAAAATTGAGGCATATAGAATAGTTTGAATTTCATGTTCGTATCTTTTGTAAGTCTCAGGAAATTAAACTGCAAAATAATTAACTCACTTTGTAAAGTGGTTAAAGACAAGCGAAAAGTACTCAAAAACTAAAAATGAATGTATACTTCTTTATCATCTTCTGTTTCATATTCATGACTCTCAACAAAAACATCAATAACACCATCCTCAGTTTCAGGCTTTGTTGGAGAATCTGTTTGTTTAGCCTTAAAAATGAACAGAACTTGAAAGAAGAAAAACATTATCTTAATATATAGAAGTTAATTTATACAAAATAAAAGAAATGCTCAATTAATTTCTTTAAATATTTTTCATGCATCAATCATCCATTGAAAATTTGCTTGGGAATGTTTCTTAGCTTAATCTTATATTTGATAAGATGATCATCAGAGCAAATAAATCGGTTTTTGCGAGCTCAAAATGTATAGATCAAAAACGCAAAAGTTTTAAATGCCAGGCGACATACTTTCAATGAGTGTTCTCTTTTGAAAACTTCGGAATTATTTGTAACAATTAAAGCGCCTTAAAAAATTGTCATAAACTTTTCTGTATTGAGCAAATACTTATGTGAGATTAAAGTGAGTAAACATAGGCGATGCATAATGTAATCTAACGGAAGAGAGTATTGTAAATAGTGTTAGATGGATGAAGTTTTAACTATCTTGAACAAAAGGTTTTCAGAGCATACCTTATCATCGCATACATCGTCATCATGAATTTCACTTTCTTTAATGTTTGAAGTGATGAGAGAATTATCTAGATAAGCATTCACATCCGTCTTTGTATCTTTATCATATTTTGTGGAGGTAGAATCCTTCTCTTCCTCCATTTCACACTCATCTTTAGGATTACTGCTAGTAACTTCCTCGCATTTTTCGGGAGAAATGTTACTTTCTTCATCTTCGCCCATGCAAGAAATTTCGACGATATCATCTTGGGTGCTGAGTACATCAGCGCTTTTACCTTGTTCAAACGAAATGTTCTCATGATTATCGCTAGAACTGATCGCTTCTGCAGTCACATTGTTTTTTCCTTTTTCCATTTTCTCCTTCAACTCTTGTGAAGTTGATTTTATTTCAGAGCTAGAATTAGCAGTAACTTTATCATTAGAATTGATACTGTCATCATCGCCCAAAATCTCATTTTCATTTGCATCCAAAGATATGTTCTCGGAAACAAACTCAGTTACACTATCTGATCATTAAAATTTTGAAAAAATGTAGGTACATAGTTAATAGATTAAAAAATATATTGTAATTAAGATATCTAACTTTTTAATCTTTCAACAAGATCGACTTTTTTTCCAGATGTGCTCAAGGAACGCTCTTGAAGCGTGCTTTTAAGCTCGACAACTGTCATTTTATCAATATCTTCATGTTTGATGCTACACGTTTCAGGAAGATTTGACATTCTCTATAATAATTTACACCGCCTTTATTATATGAGATGATAAAAAAAATCAAACAAACTCTAACGTATAGGTTTTACAAAAAATAGGGGACCTTCATAATTGAAAATATTTTCATAAACAAATTACTAAATCTTCACAGCAACACAAGACAAATAAAATCTACAAAATGTGCCTTCTACAATTATAAAGATAGAAATTTAATGAATAGATCCATTGATTATCCTTTCACACATTGGCTTTCAAAAACCAATCATCTGCTTTTTTCAATGACAACTTAATTTATTTATTGAGATACTGGTATTCCATTGTCTCATATGGTAAAATCTTCAAAAACTTACCAATGTTATAATAAAATTAAGCTAAGCAAAAGATTACACAATTACGTAGTAATTTTCATTTGATTTTGTAGTTCTTCCAAAGATTTATTAGGAAAGTATATTAAATATTTTTAACTGTATTATACAATTAGTATATTATTCTTTTGTAAAAACAATAAATTTCCTAAAGAAATAAGAAAAAATAAAAAGATCTTAGGTTTTTTTTTATTTTGTTCACAAAATATGTGGCTTGTTTGTTTTTTTCCAATATTTATTTATGATATTCCTTAATCAATTCAGAAATCGTATTTTCAAAAATAAAATTTTATTTTTTCACAATTTATTTTAATATCAATAGTATAAACAACTGTTATATTTTTCATCGAGATGCAAAAAATAAACAATAAAATAATCTGAAATACTATTATAGAATATAATTACATAAAAATTGTTTTAAATGATTTTAGACGATCAAAAATGACATTTTACACAGTACTGTCAGTACAAAGAAAGAACTTAAATGTTTACATACCATCCAGGGGTAATAAGCTTTCAACAAAGTTCATTTGAATAGTTAAACTTTATTTGTGAAATCTTATAAAGCTGATATTGAATGGAGCAGAATTTATTAGAAATTTTAACGATTCTGGCTTATATCTACTAATTAATATTCAGTAATTCTAAGTATTAAGACTCCCTTAAACTTAGCAAAAATGGTAACTACAAAATAATTAAAAAAATAAAAAACCTTTGAGAAACTGAATTTAGGCTTGTTTAATATTAAATGTTATACCAAATAAATTAATGAAATAGAGCGGATGATATTCATAATTATTTGATAATTCATCAAGTATGGTCTGAACAAGTATTACATAGTGTCTAGTTTTATAATATAAAATAGCACATCAATTAGTTTTTTTACAAAGTTAGTATATGCGTACACAGAACATAGATCAAATTAAATACTACAATTAACAGTTAAATTGAAAAAACTATTTAAAAATAGGTGAAAAATATATAAAAATTATAATTAATCATAAAAATAAGAAAATGAGTCAATCGAGACTTGAATTAAAGAAAGTAATATCAAAAAGAACAGAAAAATAGGAATTCGCTAATTTATCCAGTAATTTTTAAATTAACAATGAAGCTGAAGCAACTCATCCATTAAATTCAAAGCCTTGTTTTCGAAATTATATTTGCCTTTAATCGAAACAAAAAGTGCCTAGATGAGGATATTTAATATAAAATTACTCTAATGAAACTAAAAAAAAAAGTTTTGATCATAATCGAAATACTATAATTTCTATTAAAAAGATAAAATCATGTAAGGATAACTTATTTAATAGATTTTATTAATTTTGTAAAGTATAAATTAAATAAAATCATACGAAAAATTTACTGGATGAACGAAACCTGAATTTGCTAAAATATAATCGAAGAAAATATGGAGGACAATAAAAGAAGCAAAAACAACGAAGAAAAAAAAATGAATTATTTTCAAATTTTTATTTAAAATTAAATTTATTTTTAATACAAACTCTAAATTATTCAATAGTATTTTTAAAAAATCTGTTTAGAATTTCGCAATATGGCATTGGTATAGGATTTACCTAGCCCAGGGCTTCCCAATTTGTTGTGAAACACATTTACATTATTTTTAAATTAATAGAAATGTATAATAATTCTAACTATATTGTAAAATAAAATTATTTAAACAAACATACTTTTTACTCAAAAAAGTAAGATGTAAAATAATATTGTATAAATGAATTTCTTTTAAACCAACATACATATACTAAAAATACTAAGTAGTATTTCTTTCAAAAATAACTAATAGGAATAGTGCATCTGATTCTTGGACATCATTATCCTCCGAAAATTTGGTTTATTTAGTTGTAGTGCTAGTATATCTTGAAAATCCTGATTTACACAAATATGTTGTTTCAAAAGATAGGGTATTCTAACCATTTATTCATATATTTCTTGATATTCGTCATATAAATTCTCCCAGAAAACATCTAATAACACTTTATCAAATTTGCATTTATTTATTTTATTTTTATTTTAATTTTGCATTAAAATAAGTATCTTAAGTAATTTCTATCAAGTTTTCATAATCCACTTTTAGAAATATTGTTAGATGTTCTGTTGCTTTAAATGGGCGTTGTATCCAACAATGGTTAAAAATCTAATTTTTTGTATTGTTCAATTTACACTTACGTTGAATAAACTATATAAATTTTTTCGTACTATTTGTCTATATTCAAATTTGTTCTAGCCCTTTTTTGTTTCTTTTCATGTCATTATAAGGGATATTTTAAACTATGAGGTATAACTTTTGTGCCAATATATAGGAGGTAGCGGTAGTATTCAAAAACTGTCTTGTGGGGCAAAGCATAGAAAATGTTGAGAACACATGGTGTAAAAAATTACTTTTTTTAAAATATCTACTCTCATAAATCAAATGTGATAAATTAGTTTTCTGTATGCACCTACCAATGTTCTATAATATACTTATCGATCAGTAGCTACTAAGAAGTAAATATTGAGGGTACAATATAATTTGCTTGACTTTTCCACCAAATTCTGATGCACTCACTAATTCAGTTTATCTTTTTCTCATAATCATATTTTAATTTAAATATAAGCACAGCACGGATTGTATGTCAGAAATAGTTTGATTAAATTGCTTTATTGCATAAAACAATATGAGGAAAAATCGGCATTGATAAAAGTAGAGAGTTAATTTTTAAATTTAAAGAAATTCTTTAAATTTGTAATCAGCAAGTTTAACTTTGAATTATTTAAGCTCGACTCCTATAATGTCATTAAATTTTTGAGTTTAATTACTTCTAACTCAATCTTCCATGCAATAATTCTACTTACCAGACCTCAATCAAAAACTTAAATAGATTATTTTTTCTATTTGTTAATCATACTGCTTATAATGCCATGTATCATTTTTCAGATCACCTACCGATTCTTTTATCAATCGATGTGAAAGTTCAAAATTAACAGAAGAATTTGCCTAGTAAATAGAAGGTTAAACTATTTCAGTCACTAGCTGCAGATACTGAGTGATTTGCTTATATTGAAGATAATAAATATGATTCCAGTGCTTTATTTAATGCTTTAATTCAAAAAATATTTTACTTGTTAAAAAAAATCTACTAAAGAAATAAAAAATTACTCTAATGTCAGATGTTCCATTTCTGGAACATTGAAAAAAATAGTGTTTTAATACATAATCAGTGGGATTCTTTTTAAATAAATATATTCAACAGACACCAGGCTTTATATTGAACATAAAAACCTTAAAAAATTGACGGAAAAATATATTGACACTTTTGATACGTCAATTAAAAAACACGTTTATGTAAAATTTTTACCTTCTATTGAAAAAATAAAAGAAAAAACTTTAGGATTTTGTTCCCAATAATCTTTTGCTTCAAAGAATTTAATTAGAATTTGAATAAAATGTTAAAAATTTAAAATAAAAAATAATTCAAGAAAAAAAAGTTTTTGTACTAGTTTTTTAAATGTTCCAGAAATGGAACATTGGCCATTTAAGGTATCTAAAATAACATTTTTGTAAAACTTTATTTATTAATGATATAAAGGAAAACAAAGTTGATGGAGTCTTTTGTTACACAAATTACACTTTTTCTTTGTATTTTATGGACAAATAGAACATCTTCCTTGTGCCGACTCTACTAAATAATGTCCTTTAGTGACTCTCATATCTTTAGGTAGATGTGCTTTAGGTCCTTGACGTATTTCTTTCAACCTTCCCAATCCTATCAAGTGTAAAACAACATCTCTTCTAAATTCCAAGTGTGTTACTTTTTTTGAAGCATCAAGTTCGCATAAAAGTAGCCAAGCAGAAGCAACGCTTAAGTTTAGTCCATTACTAAACAGATTACACAACCATTTTTTGCTTCTTATTTGAGGTCTGTAACTAGACAAAAGCTTGTCAAGTGTATCCACTCCTCCCATACATTCATTGTACTTTTTTACAATGTTCGGATAATTTACTTGTCTTTTCTCTTTGAAATTTTTGCAGTACCTTGAAATTCTACCCAGAGGAATATGCGAACAAAAATTGGAGGCAATATTCACAATTGAGTTGTCCTTCCAACTGCAAACATAAACTTTTCCGTCAGATCGATAGTCAAACTCCCCTCTTTCAACTTTTTTCTTTTTGTTAACTATTGGGCATTTATTGATGCGATTTACACGAATTGTCCCAACTGCTTTAACATTTTTATCAATCAAAAGAGAAAAAAGTGAATGCGATGAAAAAAAATTGTCGAAATAAACTTCATGATTTTCGGGGTGAGTAAGTTCGTTCACAAACTTCAAAACAACATGCTCACCAACGCATCTTGATCTTTTTTCTTCAGTCCTTCCACAATAAATATCGATGGAAAAAGGATACCCTTTTTTGAACACATTATCCATAGTTTATACCCAAAACGAATGGGTTTACCTTTTATGTATTGCTTACAAGAATGTTTACCATAATATGGTACCATCGATTCATCGATACTGAGTTCTGTGCTAAATATTCCAAACTGGGGAAGATTTTTGTTCAATTCGTCATAAAAAGGAAAAATCTTTGCTACTTTATTTGTGTGATCAATTTTATTATTATCAACAATATGAAAATATGTTTTAATTTTTTTAAACGTGTTCCTTGACATTGAACTCGAAACCAAATTGACTCCAATATCTGGTGCGGTGCTCCAGTAGTCATTTTCTTTAGGCAGGCTGTTATACCCACTAAGCAAGACTATGCCCAAAAATTGTCCTATATCTTTCCAATCGGCATCTAAAGAAAATCCATTCTGACTTGCATACACATTTTACATTTCAGATAGTTGTTGCAAGTATTCTTGAGGCAGTATTTTAAAGAATAGTTCAATATTGGATAATAACATCAAGTTATGATCAAAATATTTTTTACTACTTGTTGTGTCTGATGAAAGAACTTTGTCAAATTTAAAACTCTTTTTCCAATTAGCAGTAAAAGGTTGTGAAATATTTGTATTTTTACTAAGGTTATTAGTAAACGCTTCCAATTCCCCAGTTACATCAGATGCAACAACGTCTTCGAGTAAATCTTCATCTATTTCTTCAGCATCAGAAACACACGAGTTTTCGGGAGGCAAAATACAAACATCATACTCTTTATCACTTAAATCATCTTCTATGTAGTTCACAACTGAATTCAAAGTAACAAATTTCATCAAGCGAAAACTAAAGGAAAGACTGGAAAACAAGGAAGAAAAAATCGATATAATTTTAGCACAAGAAATGAAGAGAGTTTTTGCTTTATAATGATTCATTACTCACACATGTGTCTATGCAGGTGCCTTATATCTTTAAAATAAAGTGACCTGCTTTTTTCTTGTATATAACAATATCATAGTAAAGTAGCCAATGTTCCACATGTGGAACATTGCATTTTTCACTTGCATCTGATGTTTTCTAATAAATCAAAAAGGTACATATACTCAATATAGTGATTAAAAATCAAAAAAACTGATTTGGAATAGAAAATTTATTTTTTTGCTTATTGGACACTAAACGGTTATTCTTTTCCTCTTATCTCATTAATGAATCCAATAAATAATAACCATTCTGAAATGCCACCAGTCAAGACAGGTTTACCGTAAGGATCTATATTGGCTACCATTCTTTACAATATTTCAATTAATGATATCTTCTATACATCAATTTTTTTTTTATTTTTGTAAATGATATTTGTCTCTATTTACCTTTATTTAAAATAAAAGTTTGATTATATTCTGGAAATAGAACTGAATTCAATTTATAAATAGATAGAAAACCATAATTTTGTAATAAATAAAGATAAATCTAAATGTATGTTAATATCCAACAAGCGTCAATTAAATGAGTCTATTTTAAATAATATTGGTATAAAAAAAGTAGATAAATTAAAATTTTTGGGCTTAATTATCGAAATTACAGTGTTTTAACCCTTGTCTATATCATCTAGTTTTTCTGAGCACCTTCCCATCTTTCTATCTTTGGATGAATTATTTTCAACTCAAAACAAAAATCTTTACACTAAGAAAATTACTGACTTTGACAGTCTTTGCGTTACACTTAAGGAAGAAAAATGGACCGGCTCAACAGTTTCAAGACTAAGTATTGAATCCGCTTCTGAAATTTTTTTAAATATTCTCAATGCCCACATTTTATCAAGCACAAAATTATTATCAACCGGCGTAAATATAGACATAAATTCAGTGGCTGGATGTCAGACGAAATTATGCTCAAACATAGGGATTTTTTGTATTTGAAAATGCTCAAACATAAAAATGAGAGTAGAATTCAAAAAAGCAAAAATATATTTATAAGTGAATTTAATTTACAAATTCACTTCCTCTAAATAAGTTTCAATTGTGGATCTACCAACCAGAAGTAAGAAATTGCAATCAAAAAAATTTGAAATTAAATTATAAGAAATTTAAAAAATAACTTGATTATTTATTTGGTTGGTTGAATAACAAACCACTTTCTCACGTAAGGCTATGTGCTCACAATATGCTTCAGATGGTTAATCACAAATTTTGTTATTTTATTTTTAAGAGGCGGAGCCTTTAGGATTAAACCCCTAAACTTCATCTGTTAAGCTGAGAGATAGACCCTAAAAATATTTGAGGCTAAAATTTTTTATTTGTTAAATAAGAATAAATTTAGGTAATCCCTGTTTAACGACAACTCGGAATAACGACGGGCCTTCCGACTGGCCCAGTATTCGTTTATCCTAATTTTTGTAGAACTACGACGCGAGACGATATTCGTCCGTATGCCTAGCCTTGGAAAGGAGGGGCTCAAAAGTGCTAAACCCTAGAATATGAACTATCTATCTCTTGATATCAAATTATCGCACATGTACGATATATATCGTACGTATGGCAACACTATCAGCATCTGCCTCTCCTATAAATAGCTTAATATACAAGATAGATAAAGTTTCATATTATTAACAATTTTCATTGTAATTTTGAATTTTAATGTAAACGTTTCTTGCCACGTTAGTTTGTACTTTGCATCCCATCGCGATACTTGTTGTCTATTTTGGTTTATGCTACTATGTCTCCAAAACGTACAAATACTACTCCTGGAGGATTATCCGCTAGGAAGCAGAGAAAAGCAATAGATATAGATACAAAAATTGCGATCATTAATCAGTATGAAAGCGGAAAGAATCATTAATCAGTATGAAAGCGGAAAGAAGGTTCAAGCTATCGCTAATGTTATGGTACTCGCACATTCTACGGTATTCACTATCTTAAAAGACAAAGATAGAGGGAAGGAGACTGCAAAGCATACAACGGGATATAATGCTTTGATAACAAGGCAGAGAAAAGGCCTAGTTCATGAAATGGAGAAATTGTTGTCCCTTTGGATTGATGATCAAATAAGTAAGAGAATTCCAGTTACTACTTTTAATTCAAGCTAAGGCGCGCAGCATTTTCGAGACTCTGAAATCACGTGAAGAAGGATTTCAAGAAACGTTCACTGCAAGCCATGGATTTCGTCGGCGATTCAATTTGCACAATCGTCCTGTTTCTGGTAAAGCAGCAAGTGCGGATACAGCGGCAGCAAAGGTATACATTAATGTTTTAGACAAAATTATAGAGGAGGGCAACAAATTTTCAACGTTGACGAGACGGGATTATACTGGAAAAAGATACCAGAAAAGACATATTTGCACAGAGAGGCTGCAGCAATGCCCGGGTATAACGCATACAAGGATCGTTTGAGGTTGCTTTTGGGGGGAAATGTTGCAGGGCATAAATTAAACCCTTTTTTATATTCCTGTCCGAAAATCCAAGGGCTTTAAAGAATGTAAGCAAGCACTTGCTGCCAGTTTATTATCGGTCACGTAAAAGGGCATGGATGACCCAAGCATTATTCGAGAACTATGTTTTGAACTGCTTCATACCAGAAGCCACACAATATTGCCTGGAAAAAAATATTCCCTTCAAAAACCTCCTCATTCTTGAAAATTGCCTATGCCACCCCCATATCTTGATGATCTGCATAGTAATATTAATGTTGTGTACCAAAAGAATACTACTGCAATTTTGAAGCCAATGGACCAGGGCGCCATATCTGCTTTCAAGGGATATTACTTGCGTAATACTTTTGCAAAGGCCGTAGCAACAAAAGAGAATGGTGCAATGGGTCTTCGTGATTTTTGGAAAAATTTCAATCTCCTGCATTGTATCAAGAACATCGACGCATCTTGGCAGGAAGCGATAGAAAAATGTATGAAAGGAATATGGAAAAAGTGTTTAAAAAGATTTGTTGATAATTTTGAAGGATTTGATCGAGATGAAAACTTAGAAAGGATAAATCGGTTAACTGTTAATTATGTTCGCGATTTGCAATTGGAAGTGGAAGCTCAAGATGTAGAGAGTGTAGTAAACTTTGTCGAAAATGAGTTGACTGATGAAGAATAAATAGAGTTACAGGAGCGGGAAGATAGAGAAGAGATAGAAGAAACATGACGTAGTACCCATGGAGAAGAAGTTTACTGTTAAAGATTTGGCACAAGCTTTTGCTAAAATGAATGAAGTGTTTTCTCTATTTGAGGCTATGGACCCCAACACAGAACGTTATTCAAAATTTGAAAAATATATGAACGAGGGACTCACGTGTTATCGTGAAATTTATGATGAGAAAAAAAAGCAAACAAAACAGTCCTCTATATTGAGATTTATACGAAAAACTCCAAGTAGCCTCTCCCCACCAGCAAACCCACTCCCTACCACCTTCAGCCACTCTTCCGTACCCGGAACATCAGCTGTTATAGTGTTGGACGACGAAAACCCTGATGATCCTAGTAGCCTATTTGAATCAGGCCATGAAGACGAACCCATATTTGAAGGTTTTGGTCATGATAATTAAAATTTTATTTTGCAATCTGTAATAAACTTTTTGTTAATAAAACAATATTTTGTCAATAAAATTATTCTTAAATCTCTTCAATACACGATGAAAGCTATTTAACTTGAGATATATATGATTTATATGATTTGCCACGTGAGTCTGTTGTTTATAATTAATCCTAGAAAATTTTTTTTTTTACTATTTCAACGCCAATATTATTGATAAGTAAGACTTAAAAAACACTGTAGAATTGGAAAAACCAAAATATTTCAATTTAATCAAAAGCTTTTCATGTTAAATTTTATTGAAAGCTTTTGACAAATCAAGAAAAATTGCCAGAGTAACGTCAGATTCTTCGAAGCAGTATCTCAACTTGTAAATATATCACAAGATTTCTTAGATATAATTTCGTGCATAGCAATCACAATATCATTTTCTTTGATTTTTTCTAAACTAAATGAGTTATTAGTTTTCTTGATATAGTTAGTAAACGCAGTTTTTGATGAATCAATATCGGTTATACAATCAGCTAAAGAAAAATATTTATTAAAAGAGTCGGCTATTAATTTCTGGTAAGTTTCATTTTATCCATTTTTACGAATTGAATATTCATCATTATTTTTTGGTTTGATTATACTATTTAACTTATTTCAAGTACTTTTTTCAAGGCCTCATTTTGCTCGAATAAATTATAATAATAATTGTATTTCAAAACTCTTATTTTTGTCTTAACTTGATTTCTATAATATACAAACTTACTGGATCAAGTAAAGATGAGCACTCCCTGTTTCTACGGAGGTGCTTATCTTTACTTGCTTATTTATGAAAAACAGAATTGCCTGCAAATATATTGCAGAATTTTTCAAAATGAGAACTAAAATTCAGTATCAAAAAAAAAAGACAAAACTTTTCTCCTCGCTTTTTTTATATTTTTTATTAGGATTTAACAATTATTTTCCTTAACCCCTTTTTCATGCATACTTTATTCTTGTAATAAAATCGTCTGCTGTTTCCTAATATTTTTTCATATCTTTCCGCAGACGATAAAATTTTTCTTTTTGAATTGTTAAAAAACAACTAATAACAGGGATCGTTTTCTGTATGAAGAAATTATTAAGCCACTATTGGTTGAAGACCCGACTCCAGCGATTAACTGGATGAAGCAGCAGAATCTTTTGAGAACAGAACTGAAATGCATTCAATGTAGCAAGTTAATGAACTAGACAAAACGTTCTTCAATTCAAGACAAATATGTCAGGAAGTATCAAGAAGGAATAAATATAAGCACTACGAATCAATTTGCAAAGATTCTTTTTTTTATCGCTCAAAGCTTTCTTTGTGGTTAGAAGGAATATTTTACTGGTGTCAGGAACTGAGTGTTTTGCAGACTATGCACTTATTGAATGTTTCAAAAGTGACAGTTATTGACATGTTTAGTTTTTTTTGTGAAATTTGTATGAAACATTTTGAAAGCAATCCTATTAAGCTTGGTGGACCAGGAATAACGTTAGAGATTTGAATTTGTTTTAGTCATAAACCAAAACACCTTAGGGGACGTTATGCTCAGAAACCTCTATGGGTATTTGGAATAGTTGATCCTACTTTATCACCATCCTACGGTTATATGGAGATAGTCGACTCGCGCAATGCCGAGACACTGTTGCCTATAATTAGAAAAGTAGTTGTGCCTGGATCAATTATTCATAGTGATCAATGGATACAGGAACATTCAAAGAGACCTTGGACTTGCGCATCATACTGTTAACCATTCATTGAATTTTATTGATAGGACTACAGGCGTTCATACACAAGCAATGAAGAGCTATTGGAACAAACACAAAAAATGAATAAAACAAATGATCGGTTGTAAAAGAGAATTTCTGAACTCTTATTTGCATGAATTCATGTGGAACGAACGAAACAAGTAAGACAAATTTAATAGATTTTGTAACACTATTGCAGCACAATATCAATTTGATTAAACTTAATAATAAATTTGTCATTTCAATATATAATTTTATTTTCTAATATAACAATATCAATTTTATTAAATTTGATCCTATATTTTTATTTTTTTTTCTAATTTATTCTGTTAGTTAAAATTGGGAATGCCTATCTTTACTTATTAAAAATCGGGGGTGCTTTTCTTTACTATTATAGTCAAAAATCAGGAGTGCTTTTCTTTACTAGTCATTTTTGGGAGTGCTCATCTTTACTTGATCCAACTTACTTCTATAAGTAGCGCGATTTTGCTTAGACTTTTTAGGAAAATAGTTGCCTTTTTTTATCAGGTCAATCAATTCATACGACATCTAAGAATTTTGTTTCTGTTTATATATACTGTTCTGATTAGAGCCCTGGCGGGTTGTAAAAAGTTGTCCGCACCCGCCCGCAATTATTCAATTTGCATCTGCCCCGCCTCGCATTATATCAATTTGCACCCGCTTCGCCCCGCCCTGTATTTTTTCCATTTGAACCCTCACCCGCCCCGCATTTATCAATTTGCACCCGCACCCGACCCGCATTTTATCGAAAAATAATACAAAGCTAATTAAATGTTATTTATATATTTAACCTGCTTGTAAAAAAATGATTATAGATATACTATATACTACTTTTAAATATATTATTAATTTTTTTACAAATAAATTTTTGTCTGAAAAAAAATTTCTTTGACAACTTGTGTAATCTGAATAAACAAATTGTCTCATCAACAATTGTAATATTTTAAATTTTCAATATAGAATCACAAAAGATTAGCCCTTTGATTTTTCAAATTTGTATTTTTAGCTTGCATTTTTTAAATTTGTATAGTTTGTTTTCTCGTATAAAATAATTTTACAAATCTAATAAAGCATTAGAGTTTACCTCTTGAACTAAGTCAATGAATCCACCACAACCGATCCTTTCAAATTGTCTAAGATCTTTAGCTAAAAACGGACGCATGTCAGTTTAATGTTTTCGTTTTTAGCTTTCGAAATAACTTTAGCATTATTCAAAACTGGCTTGATAACATCAGTCAGTAAAGTTTGATTAGGATATATTTTGCACTTGTGTCTCCTAAGAATAGAAGTACCTGTTTTTCTTCCACAATAAGCGAACGCTTGAAAGCATACTTTAAAAGCGGCAAAATCCAAATCAGTGTTTTTTCATTTACTACGATACCAAACGTCTTCCAGACCTCCGATTGCAATCCATTTACACTTTTTATTTTATATAAGTCAGATTTCAAATGAGATGAAACTTGCTGAGATGTTAACGTTGCCATTTAAAATGTGTGAAAGAAAACAACAAAAAAATGAATTATTGAATAATATTTTAAAATGGATATTTCAAAAATATGACATTCTTATTATTTGATTTTTTCTCCTTCTTCTCTTGTACACGCGTCAATCACGCTAATCAAACCTGCTCTATCTTTCTATTTCAATTACGATTTCACTTCATTACACACTATTTACTCAATGCAAATCTTTTTCAGGGGCGCACATCAGGGGGACTAATTTTGAAAATTACAAAAAAAATTTCGCCCCCAATAATTTTGAGGATGTGCGCCCCTGATCTCTTTCCAATATACGTAACACATAGCAATAAAAAATAAGCTATTTCCAAAAAGGCAATTATGCACTCATAAAAACTTGTATAAAAGTGAATGCGAACTGTTGTAAATAGAGTGCCTCACAACATAATTGGAATGTTGTAGATAAAGTGATGCCTCACAACATAGATTTAAAGCTCACAATTCACTGGCAATTTACAACTAACCCTCTAACCACAATCACTCTATTTCAATAGTATATAAGCCTTCACATTTCTTTATCTTCGTTGAAAGTAAAGCCTACTTTTCTCATAATTAAAACCTTAGAATCGAATTTACCACTAGTAGCAGCTATCACAGAATCAGACTTAGCAGGTACCTCCCTACCAAAACAAGTACAAGATTTATTGTTAGCATCAATTATAGTTGCAAGGATTGATTCATCATTATCAGTTTCAACATCTTTATCTGTATTAATACAAGACGATCTACAAGCTTTAGAAAAGTGACCCATTTTGCTGCACTTGTAGCACTTTGAGTTTTTAGCAGGACACATTTTTCTTATGTGGAAGGCGTTACCGCAGAAAAAGCATAAATGCTTAGACTTGTAGCTAGAACGTGGTTCTGTAGGATCCTTTCTGGTGGAAGCAGTGAAAGAAGTTGTGTCTGTTTTGTAGGCATGCGAGTTGCTCTGAGCTATCTCCGGTGCGCGAGCTTGATCGTAGGCACTCTGCAAGTCCAAGTTTTTGTTTTCTAGTAGGCGTAGACGTATCGTGTCTGAAGCAAGTCCATTGATCAAGGCATCTCTTATCTGTTCATCTCGGTGCTGTTCAGCAGAGACCAAGGAATACTCGCACTCAAGACTCAATCTTTGCAGTTGCTGTACAAAAGCGTCGACACTTTCGCCAGGTAGTTGTTTCCGGATTGCTAGCAAGTGCCGAGCAAAGACTTGATTCTTCTTTTTCACATAGATGCTTTCGAGTTTAGAGATGGCATTATCGTACTCTTCCACGTTCTCAATGTATTTGAAGACGGAGGCAGAAATGTAGTTAGTGAGAACAGAGAGCTTTTCAGGATGGAGAGCTGAGATCGAGGAAAGAAAGTTCTTAAAGGTTGAGTACCAGTGTTTCCACTCGTCAGTAGCAGTGGCAGAGTTGGGATCTATGTCAAGTCTTTCTGGACGCAGAAACTTGTCCATTGAGGTGACAGGTGAAAGTAAATTGTTGTAAAGTAAGAAATAAATTTATTTGAAGAAAAGTAGGCTTTATGATGTAAAATATAGAAAGGGGAGTCTGAATATCGTTGCCGATACGCTTTCAAGGGCTGTTTTGGAATAGAGTTGTGAGTATGGCTTCATCTGATCTTACTGTGCCAATATTAGGCTATTGTATAGAAAGTTTGGTATTCAAAGAGAGCACATATCATAACATTAAATTAAACGTTTTAGAGAATCTCGTAAGTGACATAGTTCTTGGGCAAGATTTTATTTGTGCTCACAAATTTCTTAAGTTCAATTTAGGAGGAAAACTTCCTGGCATTCAGGTGTGTTCCCTTTCGGAATTACAATCACCGTCACCGTCGTTATTCCGCTATTTAACTAAAGATCGCCGTCCTATAGCAACCAAATCTAGGCAGTATAGCTATTCAGATAGTGAATTCATCGAGAAGGAGGTGGAAAGATTACTTAAGGATGGCATTATAGAAGAAAGTCTTTCTCCGTGGAGAGCACAGCCATTTGTTAGTAAGAGCGAAAACCACAAACCGCGCATGGTTATAGACTACAGTAAAACCATAAACAGGTTTACCCAATTAGATGCCTATCCTCTGCCTAAAATTGAATGCATAGTAAATGAAGTAGCGCGCAATAAAGTTTTCACTAGCTTAGATCTGAAGTCTGCGTATCATCAGGTAAAGCTCGCTGCAGGTGATAAAGCGTATACTGCATTCCAGTGGAAACATAAGTTGTATCAGTTCACACGAATTCCTTTTGGTCTTACGAATGCTGTGCCATGTTTTCAGAGAATTATTGATAGAATCATAGACGCTGAAAAATTAAAGGGTGTGTATGCGTATCTAGATAACATAACGATCGCAGGCAGTGGTATTATTGAACATAACAAAAACCTAGAAGCCTTCATGAATGCTGCTAGAAAAGCTAACATTACTTTCAATAAAGCTAAATCGCAAATAGCTAAAACCGAAATTTGTCTTCTTGGCTACAAGATTAGTCATAATGTGGTAAATCCTGACCCTAATAGAGTTGCACCGCTACTTGAAATGAGGCCTCCCGATAATCTGAAATCATTAAAGAGGGTCATAGGTCTTTTCGCATACTATGCGCGCTGGATTCCTCATTATTCAGATCATATAAGACCTTTGATTACAGCTGCGTCATTTCCACTCTGCGACGAGGCAACTGCTGTGTTTGGAAAACTTAAAAGATTACTTAGTAAAGCTAGTCTGCGAGTGATAGATCCTAACCAACCTCTAGTTGTGGAAACGGATGCTAGTAATTTTGCAATAGCGGCTTCACTTAATCAAAACGGGCAACCAATCGCCTTTCACGCTAGAACGTTGCGAAAAAATGAGAAACCACACTCGTCTTTAGAAAAGGAAGCATGCGCAATAGTGGAAGCTATAAGGAAATGGAAACACTACTTATTAGGACGCCATTTTACATTAATCACAGATCAAGAAGCTCTATCATACATGTTTAATAAGAGACATTCAGGTAAAATAAAAAACGATAAACTTTTGAGATGGCGAATAGAACTGGCATCTTATGATTATGATGTAAAATATAGAAAGGGGAGTCTGAATATCGTTGCCAATACGCTTTCAAGGGCTGTTTTGGCTGCCACAGACAGTTCTACCCTTTATGATATACATAACCAGCTTTGCCATCCAGGAGTAACAAGGATGGCCCATTTTATACGGAATAAAAATGTGCCCTTTTCAATTCTGGAAATCAAAGAAATGATTAAAGGTTGCAAAATTTGTAATGAAACGAAGCCAAGGTTTTATAATCCACCACATACTCCTTTAGTTAAAGCTACTAGACCATGGGAGAGACTGAATATAGACTTCAAATGCGGACTCCCCCTTTCCAATGGGTATACAATCTTCCTAACAATCATAGACGAGTGGTCACGCTTTCCGTTTGTATTTCCTTGTAAGGACATGAGTGCCAAAACAGTTATGCGTTGTTTGAGCTCTTTGTTTTCTATTTGCGGCTTACCTGAGTACATCCACAGTGACAGAGGCTCTTCCTTTTTGTCACAAGAACTTCAACAATATTTGCTCAATCTAGGAGTGGCAACAAGTCGCACAACCCGCTACAATCCAACTGGCAACTCACAGTGTGAAAGATACAATGGAATTGTTTGGAAGAGCATTTGACTAGCTCTAAAAGCACGTAATCTTGACGTAAAAGCTTGGCAAGATGTTTTGGGAGACGCCTTACACTCAATTCGATCTTTGCTGTGTACTGCAACTGGATGTACTCCTCACGAAAGATTCATGGCTTTTCCAAGAAGGTCTACATACGGAGTCTCTTTACCATCTTGGATTATGTCTCCTGGCAACGTACTTCTGAAAAAAAAGCCAAGAAATGACAAGTACAGCGCTGAAGTTGAAGAGGTTGAACTATTACAAGCAACACCCTCTTACGCTCACGTTCGTTTACCCAACGGAAACGAAACCACCGTAAACTTAAAAGACTTGGCTCCTCTTAACGACAGTTCTACGAAACATCTTGACACCAAACCGACACTAACTAATCAAGCTGAAAATTTAGAACAACAAAATAATGGTTCTAGAGATTCTCCAACTTCATCGCACTTCCACAGTGAAAACATCGTAGAAAACCGCTACCCAAAAAGAGAAAGGCGTGCTCCAGATAGATGGAAATATTAAAGAGGGGGTGAATGTTGTAAATAGAGTGCCTCACAACATAATTGGAATGTTGTAGATAAAGTGATGCCTCACAACATAGATTTAAAGCTCACAATTCACTGGCAATTTACAACTAACCCTCTAACCACAATCACTCTATTTCAATAGTATATAAGCCTTCACATTTCTTTATCTTCGTTGAAAGTAAAGCCTACTTTTCTTCAAATAAATTTATTTCTTACTTTACAACACGGACAACCCACAGATTGCCCGCACTATATTAATAAAACCCGCAACCGCCCCGCCCCGCAAAAATGTTGCTGTGGACAACCCACGTCCGTCCCGCGGGTGCGGGTCCCGCAAAACCCGGGCGGGTTGTCCGCCCCGCGCAGAGCACTAGTTCTGATACTTTTTTATTTTTGTAGAAATCACTATTTCTTTTGCAATTTTAGAGTTTATAAGATAAATTATCATTTCTAGATTATCAAAATATCTCTTAGATAACGCTGCCAATTAGTATGTTGAATATTGGTAATGAAAAGACCCTTATCAAAAACTTTGGATATATTTGAGAAATGAGACTTTTTGAAATTCATAGATAACAAGATAAAATCGTGATCTGATATAGATGTTGTGAAAATATAAGATTTAAAACTATTAATATTTAATGGAATATAAATGTTCTCTAACGAGTCTCTGTAGCTAAACGTTAATTGAAACATTATTGGTCAGGAAAATAGAAAATTCATTAACGAAATAAACGGTATTCGCTGTAAGAGAAAGCGGGCGATAAACATGATGAAAAACGATACTTTTTGGATTCAAAATTAATCTTATAGAAAAACATTCAAAATATTGGGGTAAATAAGAATGTTCAATAATGTTAAAATTAACCGATTGTGAACGAAATAAGCAAGGCCTGAGTCCTTAGTCAATCTACTTGGAGAATAGCCATCAATTAGAAAGTCTCAATTGGTATCATGTAGACAAGTTTCTCTTTATGGCTTGACCAACTACTATTTAAAAAGTTTTCAACAAAAAATACAAGTTCATAACGAATTGACTGTAAGCCATGTTTTCATAGTCTATATAATTGGAACTTATTTTTTATATTGAATCAACCTTTGTAACGTAGTTAGTACATAACAAACTTTTTGAATAATTTAGTGAAGGGTCAACTTCTTTACGGTTCATTCACAATTGAATAATACTTATTTAATTTGTGAAATCTTATCAAATTTACAACTTTGTGAAAGATTTACATTCTTATTATAAAAATGTGCGCTACATGTATCTTTGCATTTCAAGCATGTTATTTTATCTTTTTTAGTACATTTGTCAAAGGTATGATCATTGGCTGAGCAATTCTAGCATTTAACATCTTTTTTACAATCGAGAGTTTTATGACCATAATAATACAATTTAAGCAAAATTTCACTTTAGGGAAGAACAGACAGATTTCAAAAGAAAGGGGTCCTAAAAATATTAAATTATTTTGACACACTTCTTTGAAACTTATTTCATTTAAAGATAGAATTAAATTGAAGCATTAAGTATTAGAAGATTTGAATTTAACGATTTTTCGAATAGAATCGTATGGTAAATCTTAAGTATTTACTTAAGTGATTCTTTCACTACAAACTTTTCTTTGATCCCAATAAAATTGATTTGATTGACAAAAAAATCATTTTTTGTGCATAGATCATCCTGAATATTTTTATTTTTTTAGGAAGTTAGGAATATTCTTCAAAATTAATCTAAGTACTTTTCTACTTTCTGTAAAAGTCTTAGTTTTTATTTTATTAAAATCAAGATCATTTTTAGCTTTTTTGATGTCATCTTCACCGTCAAACTATTCAACCTGCCATTTACAATCCTACTATTTTTTTAAATTTCTATGTAAGAATTCAAATTTGTCAAATGTTTATTTTTAAATTTCTCGCTTTGATCAGTTTTTAACTCAAGAATTAGAGTGTTTTCTGTTTTGGCATTTCGAAATTTTTTGTTCTGAATGATTTGTAGGGAAGGTTCTAAATTGTTCAAGGCACTAGTTGATAATTTGTTAGCTACAATATCGGAGTATTTTTAATTTCTCGACTTAACAATCAACTTTTCCAACTTATCAAATCTTTTAACGATATTATTGCTGATATCTAACAAATTAATAAAATCTTTAAGTTTATTTTTAATCTCTTTTTTACTTAGACTATCAATTGAATATTTTATTTGGGTTAGTTTACGAATCAAATGTGAATACATTCAATTGCCAAAATTTTGCGACATAAAATTAATATTCAAACAGTTACAATGAAAATTTCAAAATTTTACAGTGCTTAAAAGTATATTATACGAATTCAAAATATGAAACAGTATCAAGAGAATTGGCTTATTTAACTTAAATAAGCCAGAGTCAAATGTTAAAAAAAGTTTGAAAAATATAAAGCAAATGATAAGCAAAGCATAAAAATATAAAGTAAATTATAAAAAGTACATTAATTTATCACACAGTGTAATAAAATATTTATTATCAATTTCAATTCAATTTTCTTCTTTTTTCTTAAACTATTCAATATTTTTACAAAATCTCGAGTAAACCCACTAAATAATTGATTGTGAATCTGATGGTGTCATTTATTTTTCCTGAAAATCAATCACACCTGTCAAAAAATATTAGCTACAGCCTATTTATATCTGTCATATTTATGGTAACTCTAACTGCTTGAAAATTTTAGATCACTTTTTAATCAATTGATGTTTGATATATTAACTAATAAGATATAGATTAACAGATTTTTGATTCACAATCTAGGAGCTTCTTCTTCACGGTCAAGATATTTTTTGAAAATCTCAATACTAGATTTTTACCCCAACTCCTAGTTGATTGGAAAACGGTATATCTTCTGTGTAGACAAGTTACATACTTGTTTCTTAAAACTTTATAGCTCCTGAAAGGATTCCTATATCGACTATATAAAAGCACTTTATTACTATTTCATTTTTCTTATGATCACGCGTTCTCATTTCAATGTGCATTCAGTGTTCACTTACTTCTCGCATACTTAAATTTTGCACTATAATAAATAACGATTGTGAGAAAAAATTTGACAAATGATTTTTTCGAAAAAGACTGATATTTGCTAATTTGATTGATACTTTCGCCCATTTTTACACTGTAATGACCAAAAAGAAGCACAGCAATGAAAAGCATTGAATTTATTAAATAATTATTTTAAATTTGAGGGATATTTTTAATCCTTTTTTTAATATTAATTATAAAAATAGAGGGACTTTCTAAAAAATCTAAAACTTTTTGCCTGTAATTTTTCAAAATGGATAGGGGTATTACAAAAATATCGCCAGCAATGGGTGTCTATGGGCATACATGCGTAAATATGAATTGAAGATTCTAAATTAAAAAAATATAAATTGAATCTTAAAGTGTCTTCCTTAATGTCTTTCTTATTATATTTTTTATCTAGTAATAGAAAATAATTTTAGAAGCCGTGTCAATTAATGATTCACTTTTTTTAATGCAAAATTTAAAAAACACTAAATTTTACATTTATCTTGCATTTTATAAAGAAACTTTTTTATAATTTCAAAATTGTTTGTAGATTAAAATATTGTTTTAACAATTATAAAATAGAGAGACTACTTTTTCTTTAAAATTATTATCAATACTCCATTTATTTTATTATTTTTAGATTATATATATTAAATTAAGTTTTATTTATTCAAATTTATATAATTCAAAATTTGAGACTTAATGGTTGTTAATAAGAGGTGTACCTCTCAGCTTAACATTTCAGGGTCAGGGGGTTGATCCCCAAGACACCCGACTCTTAAAAACAAAGTTACAAAAACTGTGATTAACCATCTCAAGCATAATCCGAGCATTACAGCTGAAAGTGCTTTGATATCCAACCAATACAAAAATTAAGGAAGCTTTTTTTGTTTAGCAATTTTGGAAACTTAAATGAAAAAATAATTCGAATATTACTTAAAAAGTTGAAAAAAAGTTGTTTTAAGTCAAATACTGAGGGAATGTTAAAATAGGTATAACTTTCATCTTTCTTAAGAATAATTAATTTGAAATAGATCAAATTGTCTGTAATTTTATACATTATCTTATTATTTCCTTTATACAGCACAACAACCCATTCTAAATATAGCCTTTATGTTTGATAAATTTGAAAAACTTTTTTTAAAGCCGGACTTTGATTAATTTTTGTAGAATCTTTCATCTATTTCATTACTCTATTACAAAGAAATGAAATAAATTTACAGCAAGCATTAAAAATATAATAACCAATATGTATCTCGCATTCATTCTTACATTTAACTTTGGCTGCTTTAAACTTATTGTATAATAAAAATTAAGTTCAAGTCATCGAATAAATTTTTAATGTCGTGCGTGCGATATTTACACTGTTTACATCATCGGCTAAAATTAATTAGGATAAATTTATTCGCTTGAAAATTCAGAAGCAATGAAGCCAGATAATTTTCGAGAAGAAGAAGCTGATCATATTGAGTGGAACCTTCTTAAGCCTTTGAGGCATGGCTTTTCTATCGTCTGCTTTCTTTCTCAATGAGTTTTTATATAAATTAAGCAGACGATTTTTGGACACTGGTGTCCCATTGTGCCTGAAAGGGTTTAAAAAGTGAAAAGTTTGTACACTTCTGAATTTTGGCTTGACTAGTTTGACATTTATAAGAGATATAAACTTTGCGGTATATTTATTTTTTAGGATCCTGATGAGGAAGAAAATTTATCCAGATAATATTTTCTAACTTAACCCATTTACGGCCAATGTTCCTATTTTGGAACATAAGTAATTTCATCTTCGTCTGCTTTTTTCAATGACTTTGAATATAAATCGTCAGCGTTTTTTAGTTATCGTCTGTTTTGCTTGGTCTTAAATGGGTTAACCATATATATCGATCCGAAATATTTACACTGTCGATGGCTACATTTCATTTCGATCTTACGCCTAACTCTGCGAAGATAAACCATCCAATGAGGCTCGTTACATTTTAAACTTTATAACAAAAGAAGACAATAGTTCCTGTCTACTGAAGTTTTCTTAAAGCCTATCAAAAGTAAAGATTGAGCATTCCTTTCCTAAGAGAAGGATGCATTTGAAATGAAAAAGGCCCTATAATATAACTTTTTAATTTTAGCTTCCTTATTTTTTGGCTATATTTCATTTAAGTTTATCCTTTTTTACTCTAAAAATATACATCATTCTTTTAACAAGTTAACGAGAAAAATAATCCAATACTTATTTTGTTAGCTTTAACATATGAATGGTCTTTTCTACAAATAACCAATTTGAAGATAAAGAGAACATAGGATATAGATCCTGCATCAAGATATCATAGATACTTTATAGATCCTGCATCAAGCATTCTTTCTCATAGTTCGATATAAGCGGCGCAATTGTGCCTTCTCGATGAACACACCCTAGGCTACATTTACGTTTACCTTTTTATATGTTCAAAATGTACATTAAGACGTTTTTAATTCAACATAAATAATATTCTTAAAGGAGTTAAGAAGAGCTACAAAAAACACAAAAAATGATGCAAAATGTCTTTTCAAACTTCGTCAATTGAGTTGATGTGATTCGCCTGAAAGCTCTCATTCATTCTTTCGAAGGCTTTGCGGATTACGTTCCACGATTTCTCTACATCTTTTTTATTTGTTTGCGCACTGTTTATACTGAATCTTAAAATAAAAACATTGTAATTTAATCTTTGAAATAAAACATAACTTTCTTTTTAAATTGTTTTTTTTGTAAAAAAGCAGTTGTAGTTGATCTGAATCTTTCGTAAGCTCTAAAATTTATTTAAAACCTAATAAATAAGCTTTTATTGAACAAAACAAACTAAATTTTGATTAAGAAATTAAGTTTTAATAATATTCAAATTTACTTATAAAAAAGGAAAGACTTGACTAATTAAAAAAATTATAAATAAATCAAATGCATAAGCAGTGGCGGATCTAGAAATTGGCATTGGGGGCAGGGCGGATTTTACTAAACTAGAACTCAAATTTCAAGCATAAAAATTTAAGCTTTATCAAAATTTTTAAAACAAAAAGAAGAATGACAGCATTAAAACGATCCTCATTCATTAAACTGCGAAGTGTATGTGGTAAAACTTAATGTGTATAATAAATTTACAAAAAAAATAGGATAATATAAAATTAATAAGTATCACACTTAACTACGATTGAAACAAACAAAAGAGGCTTCTCACTCTAGAGAAAAATTGAATCTAAAAAATGAGTTGCAGAAATCATCATAATATTTACCAAGAATATGCAAAGTGGTGGATATCGATCTCTGGGGGTCGATAATAGATTTTTAGGGGTCGATAAGATAGCCAAACTTACCAAATTGTGCTATGCTTTTTTTTACTTTATAGTAGTAATAAATCTCCTTTTTCTTTTAAAACATAGCTTAGGACATTGTATAGTATAGGATATATAAATATTTTTGGTTTGTATTTTCTCTCTTAATTGTTGAACATTGATTAATCTTTTTATGAAACATTTCTATGTGGGGTAGGGGTCGATGTGAAGACAAATGTTCTATGAAGGGGTCGATGGGTAAAAAAGTATGCCAATCCCTGATTTTTACCCAAAATGGAAAAGAAATAGATTTTACTGAACTCAAATAGAATGCAAAATTTAAATTAATGTTTTAAAAAAGTTAAAGATTTTCGGTAATTTTTTACTTGATAATGGGCGATTTTTAAATTTTTTCAGTTATAGTGGACAGTACAAAAAGGGTGAGAAACTGTGAACTAAACCATATTAACATCAGTATTTCGCAAGGTACAGACAGATAAAAAAGAAATCTCCATTCGTTCATTAGAATTTCAAAATATTATGACAAAAAGAGTGTCGATGGAAATTAAGAACTTTAATATGAAATCCGCTGTAATTAATATTTATCAATAAGATAATAGAGATATCAATCATTATTATCAGCAATAGCGCCCTTATCCTTGAAAATGTGAAATGGAAAAATCATTTTTATGATTTTCTAAAGAAACTTTCCAGATTATACGCATTAATTTTTTCCTTCTTTTCCTCAAAATCATTTTTTGTTCCAAAAAAGCTGCATTATTATTTGAGATTAAAGAGTAAAATTGATGGATTTAAAAAAATGTTTGTTATAAATAGCACGCAATCCAGTGCCCGCGCTACATATATAATTTTGGGGCACGTGCCCCCCCCCCCTGTATTAATCTTTGCCCCCCTAAAATTTTTGGTTTTGCCCCATGCACTTTTTAAAGGAAAAATAAATAAGCAAAAATTGTACACAATAATCTTATATAAATGCTGGTCTATGTGTATGTATAATATGAGATTTCTATAGGTTTTTATACAGAAGTACTTCATGCTTTTCAGCAAAGTAATATAGGATATAAAGTAATATAGGAAATAAATTTTTTGCAAATGTGTTTCTTTGCCCCATTTCAGCCCCCTTGAAATTTAGCTTTATCGCGGGCACTGACGCAATCATTCAATCATGTATATTAAAAATATAAAAATAGAAAGATGGGTGACTGTATCGTTCTTATTATTTAAACTTTGACAATAAATTGAAAATTTGTTTGAAAATTTCTTTATGACAGAAGAAAAACGTAAAATGTGGAGGGACATAGTATAGTAGAAAAAAGGGTAATGTTGCACTATCCGTGCATTGATGAAAAGCAATTTTAATTGGAAAGAAGTTGTCCAATGATATAATGCTTTCATATGTCAATCTTTTCTTTAAAATGCGCTTATAGTTTGAGTATCGCACTATACGTGCATTGTAGCAAATACAGTCTATGCCTGCCTCCATAATACGAGTATATCTACATGATACACATATAGTGGGATGTAACTATGCATAATGCTGTGATGAAGAGATGATGAGATGTATGAGACAGGGACGCTCTCTTATACTAAATGACTTACCAACACAAATCTTTTTAGATTCATCATACACACTTGAGTTATAACAACAGTGAAGGAGAGGGTATTTCACAAATGTTATTGCGTCTTGAAAATTCAATAACTCTTGATTAAAATTTCAGCACAAATTTAATATTGTCTTCCTCTTTTTAAATATCTCGTCCATGTTGCACTATGCCTGTATTGTCCATAATACTGGTCTTCAATTTGTATGTGTGTGTATGTGTATAGTAGTGAAGAGAGAGAAACACAGACTGTGTTGCTCTATTTGGTAGGATGTGTATCATGTAGATATACTCGTATTATGGAGGCAGGCATAGACTGTATTTGCTACAATGCACGTATAATGCGAAACTCAAACTATAATCGCATTCAAGAAAAGATTGACATATGAAAGCATTATATCATTGGACAACTTCTTTCCAATTAAAATTGCTTTTCATCAATGCACGGATAGTGCAACATTACCGAAAAAAGTAAGGGTGACTTATCCCCCTAACCCTCTAAAACGAAGTCCATCATTACCAAGAAGGAGAATGTATAAATGAGTATTATGTGTTTACCTGATTATATGAAGGTGTTTAATTTTTGTGCCAAGTATGAAGACTTCATCTTTACTTTCAATTTCTTTTAAAAGTTTAATTGTTATTTCATTTGCACCCTATAAAGCCAAAAATAAGCACAACTTATCAATGAATTATAATTTTTTGTGTGTATTTTTACTTTGGGTCGAAAACAAACCAATCCCATCTGGTGGGGAAAAGGAACTTCAAATCTTTCATCTTTTTTGACGAGCTGAGCAAAGTAATTGGCTAAAGATATGTGCTATAAAAAAAATAACATTAATCATTTATTGTACATATATTTTTTTTTGAAAAAAATTGTAAATGTCATTAAAATTTTAGTCAAATAGAATTAAATCAAGAAAGCAATCAAGCGACTTCTATTTAACTTCAATTCTGTACAAAAATAGTAATGCCCATATTTCCAATCGAATAAAAGTATCATTAAAAAGAGCTACCAAAGGAGGAAGATGTTCAAGAGAAAAGAGCTTGATCTCAAAAGAAAGCTGGAGTTATGAAGTATCTCCAACTTTTCAATTACTTTTAAAAATTTATGATTTTTATTGTAAATGAAAATATATTTATTTTTAATTTGTGAATATGTTTGAAACATTTGAAGAATTAATAACGATTTAAATAATCATTTCAATCAAAATTTTTGTAAGTTAGGCTTTAACTCAAAGAAATTCGTGCCTGGAAAAAAGAGTTTATTGGCAAAGTTTCTAAGGATTTTGTTTGAAAAATTAGAGAGCAATTTGGATGATTTTAATAATGTAAGGAAATAAAATTTAAAAAATACGCACTTGGTTTAATACTTAATTTGTTTGTAGGTAAGCCAATTGCTAAATCAACAGTTAGGTAGGAAAATATTTTTTTTCTCTCAGTTAGTGTTTAGCTATAGTTCAATTTCATTATTATTATTATTTTTGACATGATTATTCTATTTAAACGTTTCCATCCACAAAAAATAAACACTAAAACCAAATTCAACCAAATAGTCCCAAATATTATTTATTTATTAAAAAATACGAATGAAAATGAAAAAAAATAAAAAAAGTTAAATTATTATTGAATCTAATATGCAATATGAATTTCTAAAATTTAGAAAATCATTCTTTTCATGTTCCATCGATATAATCTTACTTTATATCACTTATGTATTGTATAAATAACGTTTACAGTTTTAGTTACAGAAAATCAAGCTTGCCTAACCCGCTATAGCCGTCTATAACTAGGCCTCTGATTTCGACTTATAGGCACCATATACATTATATCATTTATATATATTTGGATAACTTAGATTTCAAAAAGTATTTAAATTAAATTTTTTAGGCCTATTTGTTAACAACAACCTAACACGGTCTGATCACGTGTCACATATTTCGCACAAACTAGATTACATGTGTGGCATGCTGAAACAGGCCAAAATATTCCTGCTCTCTAAAACAATGATTACTCTTTACAAAAGTCTTTTCCTACATCATCTAAGGTACAGTATTTTCAACTGGGGTCACACAAAAGACACGACACTTTTTTTTATTCAAAAAAGGATTTTAAGGGTTATTTTCAATTCCCACCCAGTTTCCCACACTAATAATATCTTTCTCATAAATTCTCTATTGAAACTTGACGACATATACATACAATCTCAGTGTCTACGTCACTTTATACAAATACATATACTCGATGCTCCCTCCTATATTTAATCAATTCTTTCAACTTTCAAAAAGACAGAACTTCGCCTCGCCTTATTCACAAAATGTCCCTACCTTTTTATAAATATGCAAAATCAAAGCAATCCTTCTCTTACAGGGTATCCACTCTCTTCAATAGCTCCTAAGCGTTCCTTTTTTCCGCTCCTATTCCTATAAAGCAGCTACAAAAATGGTTTTTATCCTTTTGTCTTCAATCCTACAACTCTCACTCTGAATGCTCCATCTCCAACTGCTATGTTTGTAGGTAAAATAGTTACACCGACCACTCCTAGTATTTGTTTCTAATGATAATAATATATATATACACCTACAATCTTGCTTTTTTTTCTTTCTTTTCTTTCCCATATTCAATATATTGTATAATACATCATGAATAATTATTTTCATCACACATAACTTACGGAACTGTGTATTTCTTATTTGTCCTGTTTTTACAAATTTTATCACCATGTTGGCGTCTCCAAGTGGCTGTTTTGGCCTTTGACATCAACTTTCAAAAGTCATCTTTGTGTGTTTTCTAAAACATCCTATTTTTTTAATTTCTATGTACACTAACTTTCATCTTTTTTGTCATACTTTTGAAAATAAAAATTATTATTATTATTTTTATATATAGTGTATTTGCCTTTCTGCAAAAATAGCTCAATCCACGTCAAAATGATCTTCTTTACAAACAAATCTCGATCTACCATCCTCATAATCCTTGATCTACCATTTCCTACAAACATCACAAATTTCGAAAAATTTGCGTTCCACGATGATGCAACCGATAAAAAGGAAAAAGAGAAAATGTTACATTTCTTATGTGTTTCTGCAAGAATTCGACACCAAACATTCGCAAGGTGAACCAAATTTTCAGAGATCTGAATCGCCTTCCCAAGGATAACTGCCAATGCTAGAAAGTGAATTAAATAAATGTTATTAATTTGCCCATTTCTCTTTCTCCTTGAAACTGAACAATAGTAATAGCCGTAAAACGTTCATCTACACCCGGACAGCCATGTTGTAATTCTCTATCTACTGCTCAGTAATATAAGGTGGTAGTATGTAGGAATTTGTGAAAACTCTTGATAAGCTATTCTCAAATAAGCTTTTATTGAAGGGGAGTATCTGGTTAACATGGTGCGAAAATTAGATTCACTAAAATTATAAAAATATGAATATATAATAATCAAAATGGTGTTTCATCTTATTTTTCAATAGATGTAAGAAAAAATAATGAATATAAATTAATGCATATATTTTACAATCATTATAATTAAAAATTGGAAAAAAGATTTAAAGTTAATACTAACATAACAGGAAACAATTTTTCAAGAGTATGCCTATATGTATAAGATTATCTAATATATAATAATTTCAAACAAATCATAGTATATAATATTAATAATAATCCATTTTGCGAAAAGTGATGTGCATGTAACACTCTTCTTTTGCGATCAGTCCTATAACCTGAAGAAGATTTGAGAGTTAATTGCTTAATTAATTAATTAGTCAGTTGCTTAGTTTGTCATTTACTTTTTAAAAGTGTTGGAAAGTGAGTATTTTATTTAAAATTTGGCCCTCGCTGAAATTATTATTCGCCCTTAGTGCTCTTTCTTTCAAAGTGACTTCAGTGTGTAGTGTAACCATAAGTGAACAATTTTTTGCCTTTTAACATATAAATTCTAAATTTTATATTTCTATTGCATCCAAGGGAATAATAATCTTCAAGTAATACTGAACATATTCCCAGCAAACATTATTTCATTGATAGGGCAAAATAGTACCTAGCTTATAAGTACCCATAAACAGCGAGCTATTTCTTAAAATATGTTCAATATTTTAAAAGTAGTATCATCTTGGTTTCAAATTTTTGGAAATTTCAAACTTAACGGTAAATGTAGCACTTATTCACGCAAAAATACGTGCCACACAATATCATAAAAGATTTAGCTTATCTTATTTTTCCTTCATCTTATTTTTACATTCAAGTTAAGTTTAGACTGCAATTTTTGTACATAAACAAAAAAGATTAACACAAGGTGAATCTGAATCCATATATTTAAGACAAATAAATTTTATAGTTGCTCACTTGACAATACCGGCAACATATGTGTCAAGTGTGAAGAGTAAACCTATTTGAACACTAATGAAAAAGGGCTTTAAATTCTTTAACTGAAACACACATCAGAAATGCACTTTCATTGGCTAAGTTTTATTTTTATATATGGGACGCGAGTGAGGTTGGTTAGATACTGGGCTTCGATAACTGAAGGTATTGGGTTCGATCCCGCACCAAGCCTACTTTCTTCATAGTTCGATGCAAGCGGCGCAATTGTGTCTGCGATGAAAACACCCTACTGTACTTTTACCTTTACCTTTAATGTGAAATATTATTACACCCTAAATCCATGATTCCCAAACTGGGGGCGCGCCCACCCTGGAGGGGGCGTGAGATGGCTATAAGGGGGGCGTAAGGCAGTCAAAGAAAAGAATCAAGCAATAACTGCTACTCACTGTGTTATTCACAGGCAAGCCTTAGCTGCTAAGACTCTACCAGACGAACTACGCTTGTCACTAAACTTGGCCATTAAAGTAATAAATTTTGTGAAAAAGAGCTCTTTAAATTCTAGGCTTTTTGCAGCTCTTTGTACAGATTTATGGACTGATCACAAATCGCTTCTTTTCCACACAGAGGTCCGTTGGTTGTCCAAGAGAAATAGGCTGAGTCGCCTATATGAGCTGAAGGATGAAGTGAACGTTTTTCTACAAAGCCAGAAGAAAGAAAATTTACATGATGCATTCTTAGAAGAAAAGTTCCAGCATAAACTAGCATATCGAAGTGGGTTTCTCGACTCTTGTTGTACTGAAAACAAAACAGCAAAATTGACTGCTCGTAGGAAGTGACTTGCGTTGTGCGTTTTCCTCTTTGAGGCCTAGAATTTCTGATCTAGTGAAAAAGAAACAACATCATCCACCCCACTCATAATTTAGTTTAGCTAAAAGAAACTTTCAATTTTTTTTTCAGTGATAGTGTTGCAAGTTCCCTTTAATATTTTTTTTATTTGTTTTCATCCATGTGCACCAGCAGGGATATATCTCCCTTTCCAAAACTTCCTACCTAAAGATATAAAAATTATTTAGACAAGCATTTTAATACAAAAAAAAATTATTTATTTATGCTCAAAATTAGGAATTTAGCTTATTATACCCAACTTATCAAACAAAATAGGGAAAAATGTTGAAAGAATATCAGTAAATATAAATATGATAAGATTTCTTATCATCTACTTTTAAATAAAATTCTGCAGTTTTTTTTTGCAATTTGAAAAATATTCATTTGAAATGATTATAAAAATATGACACTTATAAAAAATATGATATAAGTTATAATAATAATTTTACTGTGAAAAATCATTTAATTATAAATACTACAAGCCAGTGTGTCAAACTTATATAAGCAATATAAGTTTAAAACTTATTCATCTCAGTGCATATATAATGGCATTAAATCGGCAGAGCGTAGAATCAGATGGTCTTGGTTCGATTCCCAATCGCGACTATCATTACGATCTGTCCATCTATCGAAGATTATTCTACCCTATAGATGCAATACCGACAATAAAAAAAATATTAAAAAAAATTGTATAAACTGGACACTTTATCTAGTTTAGGAGTATAAACTCCTTTATATATATTTGTTTTGAAAAAGGAGTATAAAAAATATGAAAATTTTTTTTCGGTCAGAGATATTGTTTCTAAAAAATATTCTTAAGGTTTGTTCTTTTTTAAAAATTAAATAATAATTCGCATAGCCAATATATTATGTCAAAATTCAAAGTCTTACGCGGTAGTTAGGCATGTTGGAATTATCTTCAACCGCCTTTAAGTAGGGGGGCGAAATGTCAAGATTGTCAATGAGAAGTTTTGTGTCGTCAAGCCTGTGTGGAAAGCAATTATGATTTAATTCGTATATATGACCTCATATATAGGATATGCATGAGACAGCAATAAGTCATTTTGACGCTTCAACAAAATAATCAAACGTAAATTTAAAAGCCAGGGTAAAAAATCACTCTATAAATTATACATAAACATTCAACTATTTAACCCTAATGTCATTTGTTTATGCCAAATAAAATATTCCAAATTTTTGAATCTGAAATATGATTGTGAAATTCGAGTGATAACTGTATTATCAGAGTATTTTCAAAACTTCTTTTCTTTGCAGAAATTATGTTAAAATGTGACATATCAAAGAGTCACCAGTAAAATTTAATAGATGGAACCATGCATTTCGCTAGACTCAGATTGGCCAATACTGCTCTAAAGAACACTGAATGAGGCTATGAAAAAGTTAAAACAAACCAAAGCGCTGAACAGTCAAAAGAAACCATCATCCATTTGTGAGGGTTAAAGTTAAATGAATTCGCTTTCTAAAAAATATAAAAAGAGCAATTAAAATTTACTTTTAAAAAATTCTTATATACAATCAAGACAGTCCAAATTTAAAAGTGGAAAATTTATATTGGTAGAATATCTTTACTTTTTCCGTTATGACGTAATTTTTCTCTTCCAAGATAAGAATATATCATATTTTTTTATTCCTCCTATTTTAATTGTCCGAAAATCTCTCAATCTCTTGAATATAATTAATTTTAATTTTGATTATACTAAATTATTAGGTAATCACTGGGGAGGGAGAAAAATATCCAAAATGTATAAAGTATATCAGGTTTATCTTTCTTTTCATATCATTATTATTTTAACAAATAAAGGAAAACTCCATTGTATATCATTTGAAAAAAGGAATATATATAAAAAAATTCATTAAAAAACTTTTTTAATATTCTTGGTACTTTTGCTTTCTGAGTTTTTTTTTCTTAATAATGGTGAAGATGCTGAATATAGCAGTCAGCGAAATATTTGTAATTCAACCTGAATAACAGAAATAAAACTTTTTCTAATAATTTTTTTTTATTTATTAAGTATGAATATATACAATTGTAATTTGTAAATATGTATATATAAGGAAGGAAAGTATTCGAGCAAACTTTTTTTAACGGTTGCATGTTGTTACGCTGTAGTTTGGACGATAAGGCTTTTTTCAATTTTTGTTCAATTAACAATTTAAAGTTTCAAATTTTTTGAAGCTTCTTCACATCAAATTTTCATTTAATAAAAATATGATGATAAATAAAAATATTTATTTAATTTTTTTTATACTTCCAATAAATAATCAAAAATATATAACCAAACTAAAAGCACTTCATCACACCCTCTCTTCTATGGAAGCACCGATCCCAATTTTTGACTGGTTCGGTTACCAAGGACGCTTACTATATAACAGGCAGGTGTGGATGCTTAGAAAATTTTTGTAGTTCTTTTTCATTTAGTGCTTAAATCAGTTCTTTTATTTAACTCTTTTGTTTTTCAAGTTGTTTGGGCATCCTATTGATCCTTTCACTCAGTCTAAATGGGGGAGTTGGAAATCCGATTCGGACGAGTTGGTGAGTGAGACTATTCTTAGTACGAAAAAGGGAGCAGTAAATCAGTATAGCGAATTTTCAAATTATTTCTTCATTTATTATTTCTTAAAAAAAGAACATTTTTATTATTTTTAATATAAAGCTTAAATACCTTTTTTTCATTTTCCAAATATTTTTTCTTTTTATCAATAATTTTCAACAGATATCTATTTTTGATTCATTTTATTAAAGCATGGAGAAAAGTCAATTTAAAAAAAAACGTCCTTTTATATGGATCCATGATAACTTTTATATCAGAGTTTCTGAACCTTTTTGTTTAAATAGACCGTTCAGATTATAAATCTCTTGCCTTTTTTGCAAACTTTAATTTGAATTATTCATTACATTTAATTTCAATAAACTCTTCTTAAAAATATTCGTATACAGATTTCATATTGCAAGGAAAAGGATTTATCATACATCGTTCTATTATGAATTCAAAGAAATCGTTAAGTCTAAGCAATGTGGAATGATCTTACAGCAGTGGTCCACAATGAATTGTTTAAAAATATTATTTTCAAATTTTCTCTCGCAATATCAAAAAACTAAGAATGTCTTACCTCAATTCCCTTCATCAAGTAGCGAAATTCTGGGCATATGAAGGCAGAGCCAGCATACGCTGCGTCAACGTGCAGCCATATGGATCTTTCATTACCTCAAAAAAAGGTCACATCATCATGAGGTACAAACATTTGACAAAATTTCATATATGCGCATGAATATGCAGTCAAGTTTATGCTTTTTAAAATACAAAGTTTATATGATTTAAAATGCTTACAAAATGTGCCGATACACTCAATGTCATCAAACGCACACGTATTTGTCGTTCCAAGAGTAGCAATTACCTAAAAAAATATTTTAAAGTATTTCCTTTTAACTTGGTCCCACTATCAATAAAGCAATCCTACATTGCACATATGTTAAAGACAGTTTAGTTGAGGATAAATTGTAAAAATAATTCTTTTGAGAGCACAGTCAAACATTCATAAAATTTTGTGGGTTTGTGCTGGTAAGGATAGAAATATTCCCCAAAATAGACTCCAATTTATGCATATCAGAAAATGATTGCAAATTTCAAAAGGGTGCTTCTTGAATAGGTGGTGTATATATAGAATCTATATAATATATACATTATACACATATGATAAATGAAACGCTTCATTACCAGAAGAGGCACACACCCAAACTGAACATCGAATTCCATCTGTCTTTTCAAATCCAAAATTTCCATTTCATTCTTTTTGTCAGTGCTTATTTTCTTAATGGTTACTCCAGCAAGTTTGCACGCTTTCTCAATCGAAGAGTGTCCCTTAAAAATAGATTTGGGGAAAAAACGATATTTTCATTGATATTTTGTTAAATAACGAAAACAATAGGTATACTTTGGTGTTAATGTTTGTGCTGATTTCGCTAATTTTTTGTTATATTTTTATTTCCACATAATATTTTAAAACCCTTGATACGGCACTTCAAATGACTCCAAACAGGTAGGCAACGAATGTAATAAAAACAAGGCGTAAAAACAATTTGGTCATTCGCTCATTACTGCATGCTGAATAATTTCCCTTTCACACTAAATTCTTAATTATCGGGGCCGTTCTTGTTAGGATTATATTCATCTCTAAGCTGTATTTTTTTCTAGGTGTATTCTTTGTTGAGAGTTAGATTTATAGACTGCTATCATCATCCTTCCATTTTAACTGACATGATTAATCCCAACATGAAGATCCAGCAGATGAAGACGCGCAATGCAGAACAAATGGAAAGAAAGGATCAAAGCCGACGATCCTCTAATAAGAGATTAGGTGTAGTTTATTTCCAGCAAGTTGGAGTGAGCCGGATCACCAAAGATGACAATTAAACAAACTGATTTAAGTAATCTTGATTTTCCCTCTCCAGGATAGCCTGTCTTTTTCATCAGCAAGGATAAAAGTAAAGATACCGTGGGGTGTTTTCATGGAGAAAGCACAATTGCGCCGCTAGTATCGAACTATGAGGAAAGTAGGCTTGATGCGGGATTGAACCCAAGACATTGAGTTATCGAAACCCAATATCTAACCAACCTTAATCACGCCGACTATGTTTAAGTCCTAAACGTTTGATATGCTTCCTAATATTTTCCATGCAGGTTATTTTAGGTCTACCTTTCTTTGTTCTGCCGAAGCTTAATTCTAAAGCATCCTTTATAAGCTGGCCACTTATAAAGGGGCTAATTATTTTATAGTATAAAATAAAAAAAACTTACATCAATTGAGGAGTAGACGGTAAGGTTTTTTCGAGAGAATGAAGAAGGATTTTTCGATTCATATTCCAGCACCAAACCAATAATTATAACGAATGAGGAATCACTAGCGGAATTCTGAAAATAAATATATAAATCGGTTAGGTGACATTTCATCACTCGTCTCTTAATCACTATCAACTTTTAATTGATGGGACATTTAAGCTTTGCAACGATACGGTCGGGCTTTTTACCCCAGTTGATTTATTCAACCTAATTTCGTAATTTTTTTTAGACATTTTTGTGTTTTTTCGATTAACCCTCGCTTGACGGACTCAATGCTTTTTCGACGCATCGGTCAGTTATTTAACAATAGCCAAAAATTTAACAAACAAAACTTTTACCAAATTTATATGTAAATATAGTAAAAAAAACAAGGAAAATAATGGTAAAATTTGATTTTTCTTAAGATAAGGCAAAAAAATTTATTTTGAATAAAAAGAATAAAACTGTACTTTTTTTGAAGATGGCGTTAAAATAAAACTAGCAACAATTTGAGCATAACGTTTTTGAATGATTTTTACACACAGTGACTCCACATTTCTCACACCTTCTAGCTGTACGGCTTCTCCTCGAAATACATTTTGAGCAAGATGCTCTTTTTGATGATGAAGGCTGATTTTCAGTTGCTTGATCATACCCATAATGTGCAAGTAAGTACTTTGTCTCCACCGGTAATTCAGACTGTTGGGCTCTCACTTTCATTGCTTCTTCACATAGATAAAAAGCAAGTCTTTTGATAAAATACTTTCTACCACTCTGTTTTGAAGATGGAAATTCATTAGGAGTGTTGAACCTTGCAATTATCCAGGTATTCATGACTGAAATATCCAGATAATTAGAAAACGCAGCATGTGTCCACTTACGATTAGGTTTATAAGACCTATAAGTTCTTATCATTTTGTTAGCAACGTCTACACCACATTTAGATTCGTTGTAAGCCAACAAACTTTCAGGTTTAGAGGCAACATTGCTGATTCTTACATTTTTATGTTGTGAAGATAGAATATATACAGCCTTGAAGTTACGAGTAGCATGCTTTTTGGGTATATACGCTGATAAAGAAACGTAGTCTGAATAAATTGAAAGACTCTCACATTCTTTTAACTTCAATGTTTTCAAGTGCTTTGGTCTGAATAGTGTTGGAACGAATCGTCTATTTGATGTAACTGTGCCGCACAAAGACAAGCTTTTTGAGTACACCATACAGCAAGTTGATGACTTGTGAAGAATCTATCGGTATAGACGCCGCATCCAGTAGGAATATTGCTTTCTTGAATCAATCTTTGGCAGATTTTGAAACTTGAGAAATAAGCTCTGTCCTCCAAACCGCTAACATATATTTCAGGCTTCAAAAAGTAGAAAAACTTTGCATCATTCAGGTGATAAAACTTGATCCCATAGTGACCTGGCTTTTTGGGATCATATATTTTCAGAGAACAATTACCTCTGAATGTTACTAATTGCTCATCAATCGTCACAGTGGAGTGTGGTGTCCAATAACAAGAAAAAATACTGAAAAAATGATCATGAATCTTTCGGATAGGACTCAATTTATCAGAAGCATCACGTTTTTCCTTGTCATCAAATCGTAAAAAAACATGGACAAGGATAAACATATCTCGTCCAATAGAAGCTTTCAAAAATGGAGAACCAGATTTCGAGAATAATTCTGAAACTTTTATTTTTTGATCCCCATTTTGCCCAATATATATCAACGCTCCGAAATAGGATAATATATGATGTAATTTGAACACTTTGTATGAGTGAAGTAGTTGTGCATATTTAGGACACGGGGATCTAAAATTTGGGAAATAATTAAAATCCTATCTAAACAATTAAAAATCTTACTTATAGTTGGCTTCCATCTTGTGCAACGTTTTCGCATAAATGTAGGAAATTAATTCAAAATTAAAAAAGAGTTTGAAGATCGATAAAATGTCTTTCATATTTTTAGCCAATCCTTTAGGACCAGGAGGTTCCAGAACAATATTTCGAATATTTAAGCTTTCAGGTCTCCCTGCTCCTTGATGTTTCGGATCTCTAGTATACTCTGTTGCATCGGGAGCAACTAAAGTTTCATCAAGTAATTCCTCTTCACTTGTGTAAGAAGATATAGAAGATTCGGTGTCTAAGCTATTGAAGGAGGAGAAGGAGTCAGTAGACAAAGAAGAAGAAGAAGACATCATAAAGGAAAGAATGAAAATCAATTTATTCCAAGTGAGAAAAAACGCACGGCTCAAGAAATAAAAAACACGAGTTTGAGCGTGAAACAAAGTGATCAAAATGGTACAAGGTTTGAATAGTTGAGATCAGAAGTGAAGAAGTAAATTACATACATATATAAAATGTTTTTAAAATCGTTTATGATCCTTTATTGCTTATTATTCTTGACAAATTGAAGAGAAATGTCATCACAACGCGTATTGATGTTGTTCATAGCTTCATATCTTTTATACAATAAACAAATCAATCCCAATAACAAATCTCATCATGACATTGCCAAGTTTATTTATGACACGATATGTGGCATTTCAAATATAAAGATACTATGACGCAAAGAGATCAGAAGTGAAGAAGTAAATTACATACATATATAAAATGTTTTTAAAATCGTTTATGATCCTTTATTGCTTATTATTCCTGACAAATTGAAGAGAAACGTCATCACAACGCGTATTGATGTTGTTCATAGCTTCATATCTTTTATACAATAAACAAATCAATCCCAATAACAAATCTCATCATGACATTGCCAAGTTTATTTATGACACGATATGTGGCATTTCAAATATAAAGATACTATGACGCAAAGAGATCAGAAGTGAAGAAGTAAATTACATACATATATAAAATGTTTTTAAAATCGTTTATGATCCTTTATTGCTTATTATTCCTGACAAATTGAAGAGAAACGTCATCACAACGCGTATTGATGTTGTTCATAGCTTCATATCTTTTATACAATAAACAAATCAATCCCAATAACAAATCTCATCATGACATTGCCAAGTTTATTTATGACACGATATGTGGCATTTCAAATATAAAGATACTATGACGCAAAGAGATCAGAAGTGAAGAAGTAAATTACATACATATATAAAATGTTTTTAAAATCGTTTATGATCCTTTATTGCTTATTATTCCTGACAAATTGAAGAGAAACGTCATCACAACGCGTATTGATGTTGTTCATAGCTTCATATCTTTTATACAATAAACAAATCTCATCATGACATTGCCAAGTTTATTTATGACACGATATGTGGCATTTCAAATATAAAGATACTATGACGCAAAGAGATCAGAAGTGAAGAAGTAAATTACATACATATATAAAATGTTTTTAAAATCGTTTATGATCCTTTATTGCTTATTATTCCTGACAAATTGAAGAGAAACGTCATCACAACGCGTATTGATGTTGTTCATAGCTTCATATCTTTTATACAATAAACAAATCAATCCCAATAACAAATCTCATCATGACATTGCCAAGTTTATTTATGACACGATATGTGGCATTTCAAATATAAAGATACTATGACGCAAATTTATCACAATTGTTCGATACCTTTCATCATACCATTGCTCAATATTTATGGCATATGTCATTGCATTACAAATTTGAAGTATTTATGACGTGAATCAATGAAAGAAATTATTTATGCTTTATACCAATTTTTGATACATTTACAGCAAAAAGTTGTAATATAAATTTTGTATGATATAATCACCAAAAAAAAACAAAGTCCGGTTAAATAAAGAAAATTTACTTACAAATTAATTTGTGAAAAAGAATGATTTTTCTCAACCGAAAAACTTTTTGATCGTTGCTATATATAAAAATTAATAATTATTATGCTAAGTACTATAGTAGCTTTTGAAATAATAATCTAACTCAAAATTTATTATGTTTTTTATACTAATTTCATAATAATATAGATGGCGTTAAATTAAAAATTAAAAACTTCCATAGATTTTTTAATATTTAGTTTTTATTTTGTTAAACAACAGAAAAACAACTATTAAATACTAAACTATATTAAAAAAAATTTGTAATCGTAATAGATAAGAAAAAAAAATTGGACAAAAATGTCATAGAGTCCGTCATCCGTGTTATATTTTATACGTCCGTCAAGCGAGGGTTAATGGACATTAAAATTTTTTTTAAACTTTTTTTTACAATAAAATTGATTTAAAATATTCTTTTTTTTATAAAGATAAGAAAAAAAATTCGCTTTTAAAAATCGCATAAAGGTGCATATAAGAAAAAATATTTTGGAAAATTTTAACGCCATCTAAAACGCTATAAAATAGTGATGAACGATAGAAATTTAAATGAACAATTGAATAAAAAATTTATTTCTATAAATTTTTTGTATACTAATTTTTATGTTGCTATAAAACATTACAATTTTAAAGAAATATTCCAAATGTGAGTATTACATGTATGTTTTTCATTTCAAAAATTATTCATCATGTAAATAGAGTAAATATAAAGATTTACAGAAACCGTAGTATTGTGACAATAAACAAAATATATTAAAAAAAATAGTATGTTATTTTGTATAGTGAAAAATAAGATAATTTAGTTATATGGATAATTTTAAGTATTTATGGATAATAAGATAATAAGTTTATTTATTATGATTTTTTTTTATGATTAAGCTATGTTATATATAATCTTTGCAACAGAAAATTCGATTATAGGTGAAATTTTTGTATTCTCAGCTTACAATTTATTAGTGAACAATACTTGATGTTTTAATACTTCCTTGAGGGGGAATAAGAAAGAAGCTTTTTGATTGGTTGAGACATTTGTGTGTTGCTGGAACGAATCTGCATTGATGCCTCACAAAGTTTTCTAGATAGCATTTTCAAAAAACTTTCGCGCCTCCTTCTCTCGAGGATATGGCTTCTTCAGGGTAATTATATTTGCAATCTAGATGTTGAAGAAATAAATTCTACTTGCCATTCTATTGAAACAGTCCACTCCACTTTTATGTTGATTATATAATATGAAAATATCCGGCTTATTTTTATATGAACTAAATTTAAACCACGAAGATACCCTGGCTTCAAAATTTACGGTAAGAAGCCGTAAATTGGATTTATTGTCGCACAAACTATTGATTCTAGTTGAGTGGACATGTGATGTACTACAAACAACTGGCAAGTTAGTTTAAAGCCTTTTCGATGAAAACACCCTACGGTACCATTACCATTATCTAAGCTTGAAAAATATTCTTTGTCGATGACACCGGAGGCCTACATTTGAGGTTTCATTATATAAAAATCTTGGAGTCATTCAAATGGTAAGTTTCGATTTTTGAAATCATATACATTAACGGCCAACCGCCTCGCAACTGTTCATCGATGATATCACATCATCATGGGGAGTACTTTTGTCTTTTTACATTAAAGTTGTCATGTCTTACAGCAGCTATTTGTCCTTGGGCTTTCTACATCTAACATCATCATACGAATAGAAATATTTATAAAGAACATTCTTTTCTCCATTGCACCACTCAAACAAGAGCTCAATCGCAAGAAACAGAATTGCTGTGTCGATTTTCTTATCTTTTGTTTGTCGCATAAATAGAATAGAATCCAAATAGGTCACCAGATCGCTAACAACAAATTTATCGTAGCATACTTTAACATTTCGTCATTTAGGACTTGGTTTTCTAAATAAAATAAATTTTAACCGAAATAATGTGCCATTTCCAAAACCAAATTTTCTAACTTACATTTTATAAGTTAAGATAAAAAATATTTCGACTATGAAAAATGAAAATTTAAGTGTAATTCTCTTCGGCTTTTCTTTTTTTTGTCATTCAAGAAATACGAGAAACAAATCAGTTGTCGAAAAGAATATTAAAATTTTCTACGATTTCTTTGATGTTCTTGAGTTCTTGAGGGTAAACAATGATTTCTACAATTCCTTGATAATGTTCCACCACTTGTCGATGGTTGAGGCTCCCAAAAAAAACTTAGTGCCATCTGGGGATATCAGAGTATCATTTTTTGGTAATGTTGCACTATCCGTGCATTGATAAACGGTTCACTGTAATTTCATCGCCGTAATTTCATCGCCGTAACTTTTCCAATCATTCCAATACATATCGGTATTTTCATCGTGCAGTATTTTCATCGTCATACTAATTTTATGCTTGACGCTCAATTTATTTTTGTAAATATCCCATTATAATTTTTTAAGTTTATTACGAACTTTTGTAAATATTCTTAATAACATAAAAAACTAATTCTTAAATATTAGGTTTTCATATTATTAGGCTATTATAATGACAAAATAAAACGATATCTCTTTCTGACTTAAATAGCCTTGAAATATGTTTAAATTTCTTAATATTTAAAGAAAGTTAAAAAAAAAGTATCTAATTTAATTAAAAAAATAATAATATATATTAATCTTTGTGTTTTTTTAGTTTCATAAAAATTCCCCTAACCTATTTTAACCTTCGACTTTTCAGGCATTATTTTGTATATTATATCTAAAAATAATCATTTGTTTTTTTTATTAAAAAACATTATTTTTAAGAAAAAAATACCAATTTATATATGTAATAAATATTCCTTATTTCAAAAAGATTATTGAGATAACTAATTTATTGCAAATTGGAAAAATAGAAACAATTAAAAAAAAGTTATGGGCAATACCTCTAAGGTAATTTAGGTCACGATTTTTAAAATGATTGACAATGCGCCGTATTCTTTCTGCAGTTTCTTTATATTTTCTTTTACGACTTGAAATGTTTGAGCCTGCTATATACTGCTCCATTATAACTTCATTTCTTGCTTGTTATGTTCAAAACGAGAAGCTTGACGTACTAAACGACGATTTGGGCGTCCAATCCAGGTGTCCTCAAAGTAATCTACAATAGGCTGTATTTCTTCAGGAAAATGACAATTATCAATTAAATATTGAAAAGAGCTGATTACATCTGTAACGGGAACGAATGCAATAGCTATAAGCACGCGCATGTTAAACGCAAATTCAACATCGCTTTCATACAAATGCTGAAACCCATTTGACTGAATACTTCTAAATACACATTGAGAAAAATGAAAGAAGCAACCTTTTTGTTCCGCATTTGGAAAAAGTGCTTTAAATGCATTAGTTGATGCAGTTTCAAAATCCGTCATAATTGTACGAGGTGATAAATAAAACTCAAAGTCCTTTAGTTTTGAAAGAAGCATCTTGTAGCTTTGTTCGGTTTTTTGCCATTAGAGCATAAACAAGGGGCAAAACATCACCCTTCATGATACCATGAATTGTGTATAGTTGAGTGAATAACGGAGGTACAATTTTGAAGGTTCCGTCGGCATACCAATTACCTGCATTTGCTAATACTCTAAGATTTCGTTGAGTAGAAAATATAATTACTCGTTCAGAACCATCTTTGCTGTCAAAAAGAAGGAAAGGCTGGCTCATTTGAATTTGTTTTACGGTAATCATCAGGTAAGTTCAAGTGTAGTAAGCTGACTGGATTTGCAGGCTGCTGTGCATTCACATTTCTCATATTTCTGATGTTTCTTTACAAATATTGGGGTTTTGGTAATTTATCCGCAACTGCTCTTGAAGTTCCCACAAATGCTTGCGTTACGAGGACATGAGTCTTTTCTTGAGCCATAAGTGCTTTCTTTGTTGTTGCATTAAGCACTCTTGTTGCTTCAAGTTGAGCAATATCACCTGCCTGATTGTGTATTCCCAATCGTTTAATTATTATCACAACACTTGTTTTACGGCAAAATTGTCTTACGGCGATTTTTCCTATTAGGCGAAATTCTTGAGGCGATTTTTCCTATTAGGCGAAATTCTTGAGGCGAGTTTTCCTATGGTAAACTTGTTTACGGCAAATTTTCCTAGAACCGTGTGGTGTGTATGAAGACATTATCAAATGCATCATTGAAGCCTTTTACAACGCCCTCTCCAAACTAATCATCCAGACTAGAAAGACCGCGATCCTAATTATTTTAAGCAACTTTAGAAAAACGACTAGACAAAACGGAGAAGTAATATCAGCAGTCGGTTGGTATTGTGACAGCCTCCTGTGAAATTGCACTTTTTTGGCGAAGAAATAAAAGCCTTCCACAACAAATGGTGAAGCATTGCCTTGTTGATGAAGCAGTGTCAAATAAAACGATACAAAGGTGTATTACAGAAATGTCTACTGTTGAACCAGTCATTACGGAAGTACAGGGCTCAAAATATGGATTTGCAATACAACTGGACGAATCAACGGACGTGTCAAACTGCGCACAGCTTCTGGTATATGTGCGTTATGCTACTAAGGATGCACTTCGAAGTGAATTAATCTTGAACAATGAAATGACAACTACAACAAAAGGAGAATACGTGTTCGAGCTTATGAAAACTTTTTCAAAGAAAATGGTCTCCAATGGACCAAGCTAGTAGGTTGCACAACTGACGGCGCTCCTGTTATGCTTGGGAGAAAATCTGGGTTCCAAGCTCCGGTATAAGGATTATATCCATCTGTCACTTCTGTTCACTGTTTCATAAACCGATTTGCTCTCTCTGCTAAAGTTCTACCTCCCGATATGAAGACAAGCTTGAAACTGCTAGTTAAGATGGTAAACTACATTATGACATCTGCCCTAAATAGTCGTCTCTTCAAGGTCATCTGTGAGGATATCGGATCAGAATACACATCATTGCTTTTTATACGGAAGTGAGGTGTCTGTCTCAAGGGAATACCACTATGCTCCTTTTTGTGCTGAGAAAAGAGCTGTTTCAGTTTTTCCAAAAAAAAGATCACGAAGTTCTGAAGATCCTTGAAGATGAAAACTTCATTCTTTACCTTGCCTACCTGTCAGATATTTTTGGAGTCATGTATCATTTCAATTTTTCTCAGGGCGCTGAAAGTAACATCATTGTTTTCTCAATCAAATTGACTTCATTTACTCGAAAGCTCGATTTGTGGATTGAGAACACACCCTTTGGAATGTGTGAGAATGTGGCGTTCCTTCAGGAGGGGGAGCCTAGTATTGCATTTGGTTAAGATATCACCAAAGATCTCCTTCTGTTGAAAGATGAAATCAGGCAGTACTTCTTCAATGATCGTGATGCACAAACATGCACTTACATTCGGAATCCATTCACTACTATTAACATTCGTGATCTCACAGAGAACAAGAGTTTTCTACCTTAAGTCGAAGACAAGAAATCGTTTAGTAAACCTAGAACATAATTTTCCATGTTGTGTAGCATAATATCTCCACGGCTTGCAAAACTGGTAGAAGAAAAGCGACTCCAGACATCGCTTTGAACTACGGGTACTTATTGGTCGATAAGTTAAATATCTTGCTTGTTTAGGGTTATGCACATGTGCAAATAAATTAAGTTAAGTTTTGTATATTTTTTAATTCGTTTACTTGTATTATATTTATATGTTATCGTGTCTGTTAACCTTTTAGTATAGCTCTTTTATTGTCAAAAACTCATCGTTAAAGTTAGGTGCTACGTACCTATAGAATAAATCCATAAGTGGTACACAGCAACAAAAAGATTGGGAAACCCTGCTTTAGATGAAGAGCTCGAAGTAGTGAAAGAGAAAGATTCCATGTGTATGAAGAGACGTAATGAAAATATTGGTAAGTCTTTGGGAAGGTCATAAAATTATTTTTATGTACGCACAAATGAGCAATATCGGTTCAAGAAATACTGGCACTGCCATATGAGTGAAAATTCAAAAATTATTGAGTATAAAATTTCAGCAGTTTGAGCAATAAATGTGATTATATAACAGATGAGCAATAAGGTATCCAGATCAACGATCAGAAGCCAAAATCTGATTGGACATGTTAATAATATCGGTTCGGCAAACGATGGATCAAAGAGGCCAGGCTTCAAAATCAATTATAATAGCTAGAGTAGTGAGATATGAATGATGACAAAAATCCCAAGAATGTTGATAAAACTTTTAACTATTGTTAAAAGCAAAACATCCTCGGGAGTTTATCTACAGTCAATGTGTCAACAAAATATACGTATGAGAAAGAACGCATAAAATACCATTTATACAAAACCTTATTTCAGTTATCCTATCAGTTGTTTTCACGCAGATGCGAAAATAATATAAACTCTTACGGTATGAAGGCATGAACATATGTGTAAGCTCGCCGAGAAAGTTTTGTGCTTCTACTATTGTTTCAAAAAGGTGAAGTATTGAAAAAGTTCAATTCTTTAATCATTTAGTTTTATTTTAAATCGATGGCCAAACAATTATGATGATTACCCAGCTGCAATATTAATGCTTTTAATCTTGAAATTGAAGATTGCTTCTTGTGGCCTATTTTGGATACATGTTTGAAACCAGAGTTGCTGATATGAAATCAAAAAATCTCATTTTGCCTACTCAAGGAACAAATATAAGAACTGGATGTTGGCATTTTTTGTTTGAATTACTGATGCAGCTTTAAAGGTCCACCTATAAAAGATATTCTAATCATTTGCTGTGTGATAAAGTTTATATGTGTAAATGAAAAAGTAATAACCAAATAACACTAACAGTTGAGCAAAGTTAATTTAATTGATTGGGAAAATAAAACAACACACGGAAATGTTCTGGAAAGAAGTGGGAGAGACTCTTGAGTTTTAAATCGTTTATATGACCTTTATATTGTGCTATATCAGTGTGTTGATGAGGCCGCCGGTAAATGCTGAAGTTGAAAGAGTATTCAGTTTAATGAATCATGTTTGGATAAATGCTGCTCTACATATGAATTGCTGGCTAACGTAGACTTTAGCAGCATATACATATCATGAAACTTCAACATCAAGATTTTTGAGCAAAACTTACAGAAGTGATTAAGAATATTTAGATGAACTCATACAATTTTAAAAATAAAACGTTTTCTCGTAATAGTTAGAAGTAATGGCTTCGAAAGACTTAAGTCGCAATGAAAAGGAAAGATTCAGAAGCTTTCGTCATAAACTGAAAGCAAAGCATTTCAACAATTAGCATGCTTCTTTTCTATTCATATTAAGATCTTATTATTTTAGAAATCCTAAACTTGAAGGAATAAGACAATGTGAGCTCAAAATTTTTTTTTTACAAAAGGCAATTTTTTAACGTAAAATGAAGAATAAAAATTCAATTGTGTGAGAAGATAAAGAGCAAGTCTACGAGAAAAACAATAATTACCAAAGTAAAAAAAATTTACAGAAGAATTGATTCAAGTCTGTTGAATGCAGATCAAAGACACAGGATGTTTATTAACACTATTGCGACTATTAATTAGACATGATATGTCATCAAATTTGGAATTTAGGGACTGACAGTTTAAATTCAAGTATCTGAATCAAAAATAGGAAGAATTCAATTTGGAAAATTTAGAGTATATCTTTAGACTTTTATCAGAAGTATTGAGATAAGTCATCAGTTTTGATTAAGTATATAACATAATTTAAACTAATTTGTTTTATTTTGTTTTTTTTTTCATCCTTTTGCGATATTCACATCTTAGAGTTACAAACATGAAAATGACTTAACTTTCTATCAGAACAACTGAAACTTGTGAAATATGAGAAGTCAAAATTCAAAAAAAGCTTTTCAATTTTAAAAAGATATAAATTATAGTTATACAAAAATGATCGATTGCAAAAAAGTAGAATTGACAGTACCTCCATTAATCTTTTCACATTTTAAATTTATAAAATGTCGATATTGAAAAAAATTTTGAAATTAAAAAAAAAATTTTGAAATTAAATTAAGATCTTGAAGTTAAAGATGCATCAACGCGTGGTTTAAAGAAGAGAAAAATGTAAAGAGAAAAGAAAAGAGAGGTTTTTTTTTTATGAAAAATTGCATCTTTACGCATTAGTACTTAAAAAGAGAATGGTATACAAAAATAAAGCATAATTAGGTTTACACTTATATAAATTTTAATAAGAGTTGCAACATAATCAAAAAAAAGTCTTAATTTTTTCCAGACACTTTTTCTTATGTTTCATTTCTGCAACTACGTTTTTTGGTTATCCACACCCACCTTCTTATACAAACAACGTACTATACTTGCTTTCGCGCTAAGAATACATAAAAAATAATGCATAATGTATGAAATTTGGCAAGATTATGTTCAGAGTAGTGATGATGAATAATTTTAAGAAAAGTTAAGTGGTGAAATTCGTGATGAAATGTCAAGGGATGAAATGTATTGGTCATCACGTGTCGCATGATAAGCACTTGAAATGTGATGAAAAGTCACTATACATTTCCTCAGTCGTTATATATTCAAAGTTGAAAGTGTTGTTTACAAAGAGTTGTAGCTAGAAGCAATGTCGTGGTAGGCTTAGCTTCAGTGACTTCAATTGAAAAGTATTTTAGGTAAATAATTTACTCCCATTTCACGATAAGATTAACTACATATAATTATGGAAAATCTCCTACTTTTCTATTCTATATGTTAGTTAATTCTATTGATTGAGAAAAACATTATAGGCAACAGATATTCTTTCTTACATAGATTTATTTCAAATAAAATCATAAACTTTTTATATAGATAGATAACTTGAGTTCATATTATTAAAAATTGCATTTAGATGCATTATATATAATAATAAATTATAAAAGTTCTTTGTTTTTGTGTTTCACAAGATACAATTACATCGGGATGCATTTAGAAAGCCGTTTCAAATTCAATGTGATCAAAGATATTTTTTAAGTTATAACCGGGGCGAACAAAAGTCAATGAGTTAATTTTTTTTTAAAAAGAACTAAAAGTCACTGCAAACCTATGTTAAACTAGTTTGACCTATATTTTATCCAGTTTTTTTTATTTGTTTAGGTCAATAAAGTCAATAAAAAAAATTCTAGTCAATAAAAAATCAAAATGTTGTCTATTGTTTTTAGAAAACCAAAAATTAAAATATTTTAAATGATTATTTCATGTTTAATTAGCAATTATCATTAAAACTTGAATTTACACTTTTATTCCCGATTTTTAATGACTATAAATGATTTAATTTTCATCATAGATTTATTTTAAATTTTTTTGTTGAATAAAAAGCTGAAATAAAGTAAGGAAATTATAAAAATAAAAATTTCAAACAAAACATCCTAAAAAATTTCAAAGACCGAGGAAACTTCTAGACCGAATAAAAGCCACAAAGTCAAAAAAATATTTAAAAAAAAACAAAAAGGGATTCTAAACCAATTTTAAACTAAATTTTTCTTCTGTTTTTGGAATTTTTTACATTATAAGGTTCAAAAATAAGCTTTTTAAGAGACATTTAAAAAACTATTTCTATAAAACAAAAATAATAAATATTAGTTTAAAACTATAGTTATTATTATAATCAAAATTATTAATTTTTTTATTAATCTAAGGAACAAGTCTTTTTAATTGAAAAAAAACTTCAAATTTTTTTTACGTCAAAAATTTCGTTCAACGGTTATTTTTTGCTCTGCTTATGACTTGAAGTTGAAGTAGTTTAAAAATATACCTGTATGACTCCACCTGATTTATCTTTGCAGTAGAGAAATTTTTTTGGAAGTTCAAGCAATTTGCAAAGCCAATCCATCATTACAACTTCTAGTTCTGTGTACGCTGGGCATGAAATCTTTAGGGTGGGAAAGAAATTGAGTTTAAAGAAAACGCACGCAAAATGTTCACTTAAATCGAAGAAAGAAGTTTGATGAAATTTATTACCCAAGAAAAGCCCATGCATCCCAAAGTATCTGATAGCATGTCTGCAAATATGCTTGGCCATGATGAACCTGTTGGGAAATATGCGTGGAAATTGGGGGCTTGCCAATGCGTGATCTATAATAATGGAAGGATGTATATCTCAGTTAAATAATTCCATAGCAAACCCTGATTCCTATTTCCTATATAAATTTTTGTGATCCTTCTGCGCTTTCCCAATTTTTTCTTGTTAAAAATTCCACACTTTAACCTAATTTAAAACATTTGAACAAGCAAACACTTTCGAAATTTGTCAAGGCTTAAATGATTTACATGGCCAAAAAATATTTTAATGGAAATTTTTTATACTAATTGGGATATTTTTCAGTTTCAAACTTAAACAAATTTTGGACAGATGGCTTGGATATATTGTAAACGAAACAAAAAAGCCTGCAACACACTTTGCTGAGAATTTCGTAATTTATATAAATTTAGATTCCTTGTTACTGGTTTAATACTTTTAAGTTAGTGAATAACTAACGATTTACATGGCTAACAAACTGATTAATTAAATAAAAATATTATCAATTTTTATGAAAAGTTGATTATATACAAATAATTTTTTTCTAAAATTTTAAATTTATAAAAACAAATTTTTTTTAATATATTTTTGTATATAATTGTAAATTTATAAAAATTAATTTAATAAATGTATATACTTTTCATTAAAAAAAAATCCAAAAAATTGGTTACTTAAAAATTTCTTTTTTAAATACAATAATTTATAGTAAAAAAGTTTAAAAAATAGTTATTTAAGAAATTTGATCTATTTGATGTTTAAATACGCAATCAATTGAAAATGTTATGGAGCAAGTTGTCTCAGTAAGTTTAATCAGGTTCTTTTAAAGTGGTTCTACCGGGGCCGTATAAGGCAGTGGGGGGCAATTGCCCCGGGACGCCACACTTAGGGGGCGCCGTTTCATTTTCCTACCTAAGGAGCACTATGGGGCAAGCCCGCCACCAAAGTCTGGCTCTTATGAGCATTGAGAAAGAAGTTCTCGATTGTGTTGATTTTGACGAAGTCATCGATAATAATTTTGCTGCTGCTAAAACACGAAAAATGAACACTAATGGAGACTGTCTTCGACTCAGTTATGATATATCTGAATTTATGTGGCTTGATAAAAATGTGAGCATTTTTTTTCTAAATCACTTTTTAAGCCAGAATGGCGTGGGGATGAGTGAGAAAAAAAGAGCAAGTGGTGAGGGGCTCAATTCAGGACCTTTGCCCTTGGGCGCCACGATCCCTTGATACGGCCCTGTGTTCTACGTTTATTATTAGAAATCTTGCCAAAATATGCACCAACATAACTGCATTATGCAAAATTGAGACAATGCTAAATATTATAATCGGCGAAGGGTAAAACTATTGTAAACCTTATTTCACATTGTAGTCATATAAAGTATATAGAAATATGTTAGTAAAAATTCCTATCTTGTATAGCAGTGATTCCCAATCAATAAAAAAATTTTTGCATCATATAAAATATAGCAATTATATATTTTAATAGAAAATTTAAACTAATCTTCACGCTTTGATTTTATACTTTTCAATACATGTATACACACTCTCTATTACTTTTAATAAGTAATTTTTTTGATATAATTAATGAGTAGAGTCTGTTGTGATCAATATATCCCAAAAGCATATATTGTTTTATAGAAGTCTCTTTTTTATGATTATAGAAATCTTTGAACAAGATGTTAAAATTTTGCAGATACTGTTGAATTTTCTACAGATTATATTATCTACTCTTTTGAAAGAAGTTTATCTGGTAATAATAAAGCTAACTTTCTTCGTAACTTTGATAGAATGGACGTTTTATTGTGAGGGGGTTCAAATAATAAATATTTGGGTGTAAGGGGCTGTGGGATAAAAAACGTTTTGGAATCACTCTTGTATACTAAAATTCCAAACTATAGATTAGTAATCAAGTTTTTACTGATTGAATAGTGAATTTTTCAAAATATTATTACAAATTTAATCAATAAATGAAGTGTAAAATTTATTCATATAAAAAATGAGAAAGAAACGGTAAATTTTGGAATGCTATGGTCGTCAAGACATCACAACCCCCTCAAAAAATGAAAGAAAGACTCTTTCTTAAATGTGGCTATGATTTGTTGATGACCATTGTTTTTATTGATATGAAATATCGGCAGCATTTTATCGTAATCAATAAACGTTAGCTTTTACCAGCAACATATAAATTCAAAATTTATTATTCAAACTTATGTCATTGAAGTTGTTACACTCATTTTTCAATTATAGTCACCGTATTGTTAACTAATTTTTATAATTTTCTTCTATTTTATACAAGAAAAAATCATCATTTAATTAAAACAACTTTGATATTAACTTATTTTAGGGAATATTCATATAATGAGTTTTCTTGACTATCTCAAAACAACATGATCAGTGCCCTAACATACCGAGACAGAGGGGGCATATACAGTAGTTGCATTCAAGTGTTTTGTCATGCGGTTCTGTTACAAAAAGGTGAAATTTGTCAGCAATTAAACTGATCAATTTTGATTATTTGCCATAAAATTTTAAAATAATGGTTAAACAAGCATCATTATGATGCTGTTATGGTTGCTTATTTTACGGTACGGTCTGTACTATATAGATAAATAAATATCTCACAATATTCCATGAGACGGTTCTAACAAACCGGTGCGAACCGGCTGAATTCCACTACTCAGCATACCCTTCGACGAGACTTCTTTGGGGCGGGAAAGATAAAAATTTATATGCATAGATAGAATACGAGTACCCACCCTCGCATGGTGGGAGATTTCAATTACTTAGGATGGACCGATGGACTTGAAGGGCCGATGTGAAGGCCTTGTTTCATTTTTTTTTATCAAAAAGCCAATTTTTTATACACATTTTCAGTATTAGAAGTTAAATAAAGCATTAATTTTTACATTTATTTGCATTTTTTATTCTCTTGGATTTTTTATTTTACTTTTTAAAAAATATTTTAAACGCCATCTACAATCACTTTCTTTTTCATTTGACTCTTGTAATATACAGTGAAACGTCTCTAAACCCTCTCTACAGCGGACATCTCTTTAATACGCTTAGTTTTATACAGTCTAAAGAAATTTAGCTCTACAATATAGGATTTTTGCTTCCCAATTACGGTCACCTCTTTATTCAGACTACGGTCACTCACCTTTGAGTAGTCTAAAATAGAAAAATACCTCTTAAATACGGCCATAATATTTTAACTCTGATTCCATCTAATAAAAATGTTATCATTTTTTAGCTACAATTTTTTAAATTTGGAATAAAATTGGATTTTTTATTTTTAGTATATTTTTAATAATAATTCTTTGTTCTTATATTTGATATTTTATCTACGTTAAATGAACTGTTTTAAACGAATTTTTTCTTTATAGTTTCGTTTCACTAAATTTGAAAAGTTTGATGATGAAATATTTATGCTGTTTTTTAAATAAATATTATTTTATATAAATAAAATGTTGCTGAGAACACATTGAATAAAAGATAGGAAATTTTTAAAAGCAAAACGTAGAATTTTTATGCAAAAATAGAAAAAAACACAAAAATATAAATTTTTGTCCACTTTAATCTTCGTCAGATGTAACACCGTTATGTGAAGATTATATTTTATGTGTAGAAACACCTATACACATCCTCTTTATTGTACAATATTTCATTCTACAATTTTTTTTTTTGAAGACGCTCCTTTTTTAAAGATATTTCATCCTCTCCACTTGATCTGCTACAACACCCAATACTCATCAAACATCTCTCTCTTCTCATAACCACAACCGAACCAATAATCTCGGCAAAGCAAGCACTCAATCCTCCCTCAAATATCTAATCACCGTCACTAATCAATACATTCTACAAAACAGTCTAGTTTCAACAGTCATGAAAATCTCCCAAGTTTTTCTTTTCTATTTCAGAAAGACCCACAAAGGAAAAAATTCTTACTTTAAAGTCTAAATTCCATATCAGCTCCAGCTAGAAAGTGCTTAGAAATTTCCCTACCTACCTGCATATATAGTTTCGATGAAAATAAATTTCTTGTTATTTAGAATAATTATAAATCTTGAAGTTTGTTTTTATGTCAATAAGCAATAAAAAATCACGTGTTGACTTAACACTTGACAAAAAATAGAACTTATAAAAAACGGTTCCGGTAAAAGCCATCACAATTTAGCAGAAATTTAGAAAATAGGTAGAACGAAAGTTGGATCCATTCTCAAAAGGAAAAATGCATACCTTAAGAAATATGAAAGCAACTAAAATTTGAATGAAAAAATATATAAAAAAATTTTTGGATATAAAAGTGTTGATAAAGATACTTTTGAATGGTTCAAACAAGGGCGCGAACTGAATGTTCCAATTTTGAGACCAAGTTTACAAGAAAAGGCTAAACCATTTGCTATGAAACTCAATCATGATGAATTTAAAAGTTCTAATGCATGGTTAATGCGATTCAGAACACGACATAACATTGAATTTAAAAAGAATTGCGGTGAGAAAGCGTGTATTGAAACTACTATTACAGATTGGAAAAAAAATTAGTTGAATTGTGTGATGGATTCGAAGCAAAAGATATATGGAACATCGATGAAACAGGACTTTTTTATCGTGTTCTACCAGATCGAACATTAGGTCTTAGTGGAGAAGATTACACAAGCGGAAAAAAGTCTAAAGAAATAATTTAATCTATTAATTTATGAATTAAATGATTAAAAATATTGCTTCAATATTAGATCTTTCATTTATAAAGTAAAAAATCTTAAAACTCCACAATTTTTTGCCTTGCTTTCAATAAATACTTTGATTCTTACTTTCAAATATTTTACATTTCAGCGCTTAAATTTTTTTGCTAATCAAAAAATCGTAAAAGTTTGTAAGTGGTACGCAGAACAAAACATCCCTACGTATGAAACCAGCGAGTAAACATTTCCTTGAGAAATTATCCCGCAAACTAATTCAGCATGCCTTAATTTCAAGAAAAGTATTAATTAAAAAGAACACTTTTCAAACGTGAAGCTTATTCTACAAACTAAGCACAAATAACGATAAAACACATGAATGGTAGAATAGTTGAATTCCATTAACAAGAAAACATGTATAAAAAGGAAAAATTTATATACGCTCGGCATGATAATGTTTATGAAGTCTTCCAAAATTTTCTCAAAGTCCTCAGGATTCATTGGCGCCTTGCTTGGCAACTTCTTCAGAATTGCGCCCTCCTTTTCGACACTTTTCACGGGCAAATTGCGTATGTTTCTATAATACTCTTGAATCAAGTACAAAAGTTTGCAGCCATTGTTGATCGCATTTTCGTTAATTTCTTCCATTTTTGCGGACTTAATCACAAAATACTAAAGCGTTTTGTAAAATGGAAGCGGGTGAGTATGAAAAGTAAGATAAAACTACCACACAAAAACCCAAATTCTGAATGAAAGAAACAAGATTATTTTCATAATATGATAGAGCACTTGTTGAATTAATGCAATATTTTGCTTGGTGAATTCATCTCCTTGAGATTTATTCTACTTTTATTGTTATGATAATTTGTAAAAGTTTAACGTGAATTATTATTTACATTTTTTCGAATAGTATAATAAATATGGCATGTTAAAAATTTTTTGGCACGTTGTTTTCAAAAACACTGAGGGTAAAAAAATTGTTAGCCAAATTTTGTAATTCCAAAAAAATATAATAATTACTTACAAATGTAAAATGGAATTTCCTTACACATTTCCAAAAAAATTCATTGTTAGAATATTCAGTAAATATGAGAATCAGAGAGTGCAATGCATAGTTAAAAAAAATTAAAAAAAAGAAGTTTTCAAAAAAAACAGCAATTTTTATGAATTTTCGCAAAACTTTATATGTTTGAATTCTAAACTTCATCAATTTTCTGTAAAAAGAGAACATTCTCTTTTTTGCATGTTAAAAGTTGGCAAAGTTTAAATACTTTTATAACTTTAAATGATATTGTTTACGTATTAGTCAATCCGACCATGGAGAATTTTTTGTTAAAACGTGTCTTCTTCCTCAAGATATTTTGCTACACGCTCTCGTCATCATCCGCCAATCTGTGTGTCGATCCGGGGTTTTGAGTCAAATTTGAGACGTCTAATGAAAAATTCTGATAAAAGTTTGTACCACTAGTTTAGAATATAGTTCTAGGCATTGAAACTACAAGTTGTACTTAGGGATGCAAAATTATACAAACTATTATGCTAATCGACAATATAATTTTGACTGATTTATTTTATCGGATAATGAGGGTATACATTTTTTAGTCTTGAGAAACTTTTTTTGTTAAAATTAAAGAAATTAATTTCGAAAGTTTAACACTTAAATCTTAATATGCAATTAAAAATATATTAAATTAAAACCTTAAATCACTATTTTTCTTAATTTTTATTAATTTCTTTCATTCTCAGTGTAAAACTTTCAAGTTAATTTAAATTTCTCAACCAATAGAGCATAAAGAATTGACATTTGGTACAAACTTAATGAAAATCAACACGTTATCTTCTCCCTAATTTCCCATTTTCTAATTCTCCCTGTAGAAGATTCGATAGTTATAAAAATGAGCTCAAGCTTAAAAAAATTCTAGAAAATCTACAAAGTGAATGTAAAAAAGAAAAAAACATTGGCTCCATATATGGTAAATTTTGGGCTTTAATGTTCCATGGCTCAAATCCTGAGATAGGCCTACCCATACTCATTTGAAGGAGAATTGTCTGAGGATTCCATATGCTATGGTGATTTGAGAAAGTTACCTTTTTAATTAAAATAGGAAAATAAGATAAATTTGGTCATTGCACCACTTAAATGTTAATAAATCCAAAAATTGGTATTATTTTTTGAAATCTAAATAAAAAACTGAATATAGTGAGATTTTATTAAAAACAGCTGCTTCTATATTTGTGGTTTTCAGATTTTTTGTTTACAACTTTCGTAAGCATTTGCTCAATCTTTTCAAAGTATTTCGGTATAAATATATTATGTTACATACGAAAGTTTATGGAAAAACAATAAGTTCCCATAAATTAATTTGATAATAGTAAGTTTTTACGTCAAAGGTTCCATTTTGAGATATTCTAGAAGTATTTTTCGACCCCTAGATCCCGTACAATTTTTCCACTTATCGCGTCTATTCGGAGAAACACTGATCTGATCAAAATAAAACTTATACCATTTGAAAGCTCTCTAAAAATACTTCGAATGTCGTTATGGATTTTATTCTGAAAAGTTAAAACGCTAGGGTAATATCTCGTAATAAATTTTCCTCTAGGCTCCAAATTTGTCTAATTTCAATTTTTGTAAACTTTGAAGAGCTGTAAATGGTAGGTTCTAGCTATAGGAGCACTTTTTCATATTTCACTTTCCAGAATCATCATAAAATTTAGAAGCTAATGCTCATTATATCTTATAGCTTTCATGATTTTTTTGAAAATATTTCTAGGGGAACTTTAGAAAAAAAGAAGCTGGAATTTTTCAAACTTATTATTTAAGTATAGAGAGTCTGAAAGAGGATTTCAGGATCTGTTATTAGTTTTTGGATTTCTATTATAGTTTTTGCGCAAATCGCCTCCAAATTAACATTATGGATATAGGGGAAAACTAATATTTTCGAACTTGCGACGGAATGTACATTACAAATATAAAATTTTTATCTGATTTATAGTTAGAAAGTGTAACTCTGTTCCAAATTTACCAAATTTCGATATTTGTCAAATTTGAAAAGCTGTAAAACCGAGTACCAGATATTAATAACCCATTTAAGGCCAAGCAAAGCAGACGATATCTAAAAAACGCAGACGATTTATATTCAAAGTCATTGAAAAAGCAGACGAAGATGAAATTACTTATGTTCCAAAATAGGAACATTGGCCGTAAATGGGTTAATACAGTCTTATATAGTATTTCAGAATCAGCATAAAATTTCATCAAGATGGTTCAGATTATTTTAAGCTTCCCAGAATTTTTATATTTTTTTCCAAAATGATCCCTGAAGGTCCCTTATGAGAAAAAAAGCCAATAAAAAAATTAATTATTATTTAAAAATAATATTATAAATTAAGATATTATGTGTTCAAATAAATTTATATATATGTGCTAAATTTCATCTTCTCAATATTTGTGGTATGTTAGTTAAGCAAAAATCAAGTAAAAATTATTGTCTAAAAACCAAGACAAATTTTATTATTATTAGAAGCGGAATATTATGTATATGCTAAATTTTGTCCTATAGTGCTCCCTTGTTCAAATCCCGAAATAGACTAAAAGAAAATTTTCTGAAGCTTTAGAAAATGTATATTAAAAGTCCATAACGCGTGTAATTTATAGACTGTGTTATTGATCTCTACGTGAAAAATTGAATATCGTGAGATTTTTTTAGATGTCCCTGTTTTTTTTCAAAATTTAAATCTCAATTTCCAAAAATCTTTGATAAACATGACCAAAAAATCGGTATAAATAAATATCGTTTCTTACCAAAATTTTCTGAAAATCGTAATTTTCGTCAAATCAAATTGATAATAGCCAGTTTTTTTTTATTTTTCACGTGAAAGGCTCCATTTCGAGATGATCTGAAAAAATTTTTTCTGGCCCTAGAAGTTCTGTTCAATTTTTTCAACCAAATTCCGCGGAATAAAATAAGTATGGTCCAAAACAAAATCTATGCCATTTGAAAGGTAACGAGCTATGTTTCATCCTGGTCGGAATATATTTCTCATTTGGCATAGTAAAAGTCCTTTACGAGGGGAAAAAATATGGAAATATTAGCCTAGAAGTAAATGCATTTACAAATAAACTTTTTATTAAACAAAAAAAGGCTTATTTTTTATAAAAAAAATTATTGAAAAAAAATTAAAGTATGAGAAAATCCAAGATACATTTGGCATACTAACTCACTGATGCCCGGAACCCCTCGCTTGACGGACCCCGGACAATTTTGTCCATTACCAATTTAAAACACATTTTTCTAAAATATCCATCGTAGAAACTTCTTTCAAAATAACATGTAAACGTTCTCATTAGGATAAAAATAAAATAAAATTAGCAAAAAAATTATTTTATTGTTTTTGAAAAAAAGAAAATTTTGAAATTAAAGTAAAAGTTAGTATATTTGGCGTTAAATTTATATGATTTGACTAAGCATTCAGAGCACAATATTCTATAATGTACATTGCAAACAAACTTTTTGCACTTTTCACACTCTTTAGATGCTTTTTTTCTTTTTATTTTGCAAAGGTAACACAAAGATCTTGAGGTGGAAGTCGTTGGTTGAGTAGTGTCTTGAGAAAAACCATAAAAAGAGAGTAAGTTTCTGATAGCTAAGGGTACTTCGGTTATCATTGATCTTATTTTCATTGATTCTGTATGAAAACTTTTCTTCCACTTTCTTTGGTTTAAGGAAATTTGTCAGGCGAGTTGAACTTGGCAATTATCCAGGTGTTCAAGACACTAATGTCTAAATAGTTAGAAAAAACTGCATGCGTCCATTTTCTATTAGACTTGTAAGACCTGTAGGCTCTGCGCATTTTATTAGCAACATCCACTCCTCCTTTGTATTCATTATAAGATAATAAGCTGTCAGGTTTAGAATGAACATTGCTTACTCTTCGATTTTTATGTTGTGAGGATAGAATATACACAACTTTGAAGTTTTTAGAAGAATGTTTTCTTGGTATGTAGGCAGTCAAAGAAGAAAAATTTTGTGTAAATTATTCTACTCTCATGCTCACATAATTTCAACTCTTTGAGATAGGGTCGCCTGAATATAAAAGGGAGAAACCTTCTGTTAGCCATAACTGGTCCCGAATGAGAAGTTCCAGACTAGTAAAAAATCGATCAGTGTAATCCTAAACCTTTAGGGATGCTACTATCTTTTATCAAACGCTTGCACGCGTTCAAAACAGAAAAGTAGGAGGTGTCCTGTAAACCAGACACGTAAATTTCAGGTTTCATACAGTAAAAATATTTAGCGTCCTTCAAGTGATAAAACTTCACCCCATAGTGGTCGGGCTTCTTTGGGTAATAAATTTTTATCGAGCAACCTCCTCTGAAAGTAACTAGTTGCGCATCTATCGTGAGCTTTGGGTGTGTAGTCCAACATCTTGAAAACTTACTATAGAAGTGGTCATGTTGCTTTCTTATAGCGCTTATTTTGTCCAAGGGATCTCTCTCTTCTTTTTTGTCAAAACGGAGAAAAATATGTATGAGAGTGAACATATCCCGACCCAAGCTTGCTCATTGCCTAAACTTGAAAACAAATCAGAAACTTTGACTTTTTAATCTCCATTTTGACCGATACTAATCAAGGCACTAAAGTAGGCTAAGAGATTACTGATCTGAAAACCTTTATAACAGTGATGCAAATTCGAATACTTAGGACTTATCGATCTGAAAAAGTAAAAAAACGGTTTAGAATACAATTTTCTAGTAGTAAAAATACAATTTTATTATTTTTATTTATCATTTTTCAATCCGTACAATTTTCAACTTTTTATAAATTGCTTACCAATATACCCCAACAAACAAAAAGCAAAAACATATTCTATCGTTAGTTTGGAAATTCATAGTAGTACAATGCAATTGAACTTTTTGAAAGTAAAAAAAAGTTTTGAAAGAAAAAAAGAAATGAAATTATCCTAACACTAATCTAAACCCTAGACATGAATTCTAAAACTAAAATTGTTTTAAGCTATCCAAAACATTATTAGTGTATTTGAGTCATCAAAAATTTAGCCCCACAACTAGAGAACGAAGGAAAAAAATGGTTAGATGTGTCATAATATCACGCATGCATATATTTTTGTAATACAGTCATCGAATAAATGTGAGCTATGATGCTAACATATAAACTAGTATCAAAGAAAAGTTTGAATAGACTATGAACATCTTTTGTCTTTTTGGCCTGTCCTTTGGGACCATAAGGTCTTTCACTAAGGTCACTTATGTTGATTCTTTCTGGTCTTCCAGTATGGCTGAAAGCCGGTTTCCAAGAATATTCAGTTCCATCAGAAGCAAGCAAGGTTTGATCAGTAATATTGAAGTCAAGGTCAAAACTACTATAAGAAGAAGAATGCGATGAAGACGAAGACTTTTTTCAGAAGACTCAACATCAGAAAAGGAGGTGGTAGACATGAGAAGAAAAATCACGATGGATGAAGGTGAATAATGTCAGCAGAAGCCAGAAAGATTTATCAGAAAATTGTGTATGAACAAAATGTGCTCCTCAGTTCCAATTGCGAAGTTTATCGATACATTGGACAAGGGCAGATAAAGATATAATAACAAATGTCGATATCGTGTGTCATAAGAGTACAACAATAATAGTAAACCAGCATCATATTTTCTTCATATGTTGTCTTGATCATTTCTTATTCGTTCACACCATGGTTGAAAGGGTTAGAGGTAAACACGAAAAACAAAAATTTATAATATATCACGTTAGATTACTGCCTGTCAAAAATTACTCCTAGCTCATTCAGGTGGCGCATCAGTGCCTTATCGACAAAAATACCACCTATCTTAAAATTTTACTGTCACTTACAAAGTTTAAAGTCTTATTCAGACTGTTTTGTTCACATCCTAATTGAAATTTTAACAACCAGTACTAGATCAAGTTTAATAAAATATAGATGGCGTTAAATTGATGAAATTTTCACTGTTAAAAATGACTTTTATAGAATGTTTTCTCCTTTTTTTTTAAAGTAATTCATACAATTAACCTTTGGTATAATGACTTCACCATTTTCTGATAAAAAAACATAAAGGTGAAAATTGGACAAAATTCTCCTCAATCCGTCAACGGCGTTAGTACAAAAATGTCCGTCAAGCGAGGGAAATTTTGAAAAGAGTCATCTCTAAAAACCTTAAGAGAATTACATTTAAAAAGAGGGACTTTTAACATATTTGTTATTCAATTTATTATTTTACTTTCCACCTTAGCAAAAGTAGATAATAGCAAAATGAATTTTAGTAATTTTAACCCATAATACGCAACGTTTCGTTATTTTACTCGAATAACACGATCCCTGATTTTTTTGCTTAATTGTTACGCATAGAATTTCAATAAAAATCAAATCTTAAAAATAGTCATTTGATTTGTGTGTCCTTTATATACAAAAATTTTGGTGTTAGAGCATTTAAAGACCAACAAACAATAAAGACCATTTTAAGACAATCAACGAAAGGTAAAGAAAAAGTATAAATAATATCGAGCAATATGGTGAAGTTTAATGGAAGTAAATTTAAAAGTTATATGTTTTAGTAGAGCAATAAAATAAAAAAAACTACCATTAAATTATTAGCATCAAAAAAATTTAAATATGTAATTATTTACTTTTATAGAGAAAGAATGTTCGCATAAAAGTATATAGCAACCACATGTTTTGAAGACATGATACACAAATTTTGCCAAAAAAAGAAGGACAGATCATTTTAGCGAGTTTGTGATGATGGAGGTAGATTTGAATTGCCACCTTTTTTAACATATTTGCAAATAAGGAAGAAAGTAATTTACTTGAGACGTGAAACACTAGAAGTTGCAACTTTGCTTACAAGTGCATACCGATTCAAATCTCGTATTTTTATATTCCTGAAATATATTTGTTTCATGGAATAATGTATAGCATTAAAGGTAAGCATTAACATACAAATAGTTGTAAAGACGATGAGTTTATGATGATGATGATGATGATGATGATGATGATGATGATGATGATGATGATGATGATGATGATGATGATGATGATGATGATGATGATGATGATGATGATGATGATGATGATGATGATGATGATGATGATGATGATGATGATGATGATGATGATGATGATGATGATGATGATGATGATGATGATGATGATGATGATGATGATGATGATGATGATGATGATGATGATGATGATGATGATGATGATGATGATGATGATGATGATGATGATGATGATGATGATGATGATGATGATGATGATGATGATGATGATGATGATGATGATGATGATGATGATGATGATGATGATGATGATGATGATGATGATGATGATGATGATGATGATGATGATGATGATGATGATGATGATGATGATGATGATGATGATGATGATGATGATGATGATGATGATGATGATGATGATGATGATGATGATGATGATGATGATGATGTTGAGTGGCTGATAAAACACGTATATCTATCAATATTTCGATATATTTTTCCTATATCACTTCTATAGTTTAATACCAATTATAAAAATAGAAGATATTTATTGATATAAAAATGACTATTTGATATTATATTATATTATATATAATATTAGTAGTTAATAGCAATACAATATTATCGACATCATAAGTGGCTTGCAAGCAATATTTATTTATACTACATTACTTCCATCTAAAACTGTTAAGTACCACATAATTGATACTGAGCAAAATATGATTGATTCTATAAATGCAACTTACATTCTTCCCTTTTTCAATTATTCTTGAAATAAATACATAATTATGGAGGGAAACATTAAGTTACATAATGCATGCAATGTCTATAAAGGTAAAGGTACCCTTGGGTGTTTTCATCGAGAAGACACAATTGCGCCGCTCCTATCGAACTATGAAAAAAGGAGGCTTGGTGGGGGATCGAACCCAAGACCTTGTCCTATCGAAGCCCAGTATCTAAACAACTTAACTCACGCTCCCAAATAACTAGTTCTTATGTTAGTGAGTTAATTAATTGTCCTATCTTTTTTATTCAAGCAAGAATCAAATGTTACAAAAGATTATATTATTTTAGATCATATAATGATCATATGACTATATAAAGATTAGGACCCAAATAAGTAAAAATCTATTTTTTGTGGTTTAGCTTCCTAATTCTCTGTTATTTGGAAATGATATATTAAAGTATTAAAAAAATACTGAAATGAGGGATCAAGTAAGAACAATCCCTCTGGGGTTACACTAGTAAAGACACCCCCTCTCAAAATCAAACAAATGAAGATGATTCCTCTGAAAGTGCGGGAAGTAAAGAAGATTCCTCTGTAAATGCACCAAGTAAAGATAATTACTATGAACTGTCATAAGCGAAGTTATCCAAGTATGATAGGGTGTATTCCGTCAAAGGTAAAGGTACCGTGGGGTGTTATCATCGAGAAGGCACAATTGCGCCGCTTGTATCGAACTATGAGAAAGTTGGCTTGATGTGGGATCGAACCCAAGACCTTGAGTTAACGAAACCCAGTACCTAACCAACCTTACTCACGCTGTAACAAATTTCCTTCCGCCTTGTAAATGTGTTCTTATTATTATTATTATGAAATTAAAGACTGTTAATATATAATTATATGAAACGTTTAATTTTTGCAAACTTGTTTTTTATTCTTTTTCATGAGTTTATTTTTTACATACGAAAAATTGAAATATGAACAAAAATAATTAAAATTTCTATTTCTTCTTTTTAATAACATAATTCACATTTAATAAAAAATCGTTATATAAAACTATATTTTTTTTAAAAATATTGTGATTCGATCACAACTACCATGAGAAAAGAAATGGTGAAAGAAAAACGCTTGGTATCAAATTTTATTTATATTTCAAGCACCAGAGAAATCATAATAATCATTCTAACATTATTAATAAACAATGTCTATATCTACCTAAGAAAAACTAAACATTATTTATATAAGCCGGAAGCGTGCTGTTTCCTGAAAACCAGCTTAGGTGTCTTATGGATGGATGGCGTTCCAAACAAGCTAAAAACTATAAAAAACTTTATATATTGTAAAATTTGCTTCCCACCTTTTAAACCCCATCTTCCCAACGCAAGGCTAGAGAGCTACGCTATTCTAGCTGCCTATCGCAGCTTTGCTAATATTTTATTAAACTTGATCAGCTAGAGAAGTTAATTGTTTGGTTGCGCCTCTAAACGCTTTAACATATCTTTAAATGAGTATGTGATAGCAAAGGGAAAACTTTTGCTTTAGTGGAAAAAGAATGTAAAAAATCTTTTACTTCTGTCCATCTTCCTTTTACAAATAAATTTTTTCATGTATACTATAAATTTCTACAAAAATGGAAAAAAAGTACTAGAAAAGGACACAAATTTCAAAGAAGAAAAGTTTTTCATATGCTTTTTATTTTAATTTGGGAATCTATGGAAAAAAAGTACGCACTGCTTAATATTATTTAATAAGTCAGTTTTGCCTATTTTTAAAAACTAAAAGTTAATTCTTGATCACCGTATCTATTCATAACAATTTGTATCAGTTTTCCTCTTTTTTTGAACTTTTTAACATAATTTTCCAGATTAGAGGAATTTTATAAATTCTATTCATGACATGTGTTGGAAAAAGAGAAAAAAAGAGAAAGGATACACCCCTTTTAGTCTTCTATCCCTCTCTAAATTTGCTTCTGGCAAAAATTATGCATTAAGAGTACTTGCTTACTTTAGAATAACTGTTAAGACTTGATATGTTTAGTGAAGATGGGTAAAATGTGGTTCGCAATAAAGTTTACAATAAAGTATATCTGGAGATGATCACTAAGTTGCACTTTTTTAGTGGAATTAAAAGTATAAAGATTTAGCCGTTGAGATCACTTGTATTAAAAAATTTATACCCAAAAATTCTTTAACTAAGACATAAGCAATAATTGAAATAAGCATACTAAATTTATATAGAACAGATGCCAACTCATGATGCATGATATAAGACGACTGACTGTACAGCTTTTATTTCTACATTTACCCAAATAAGAAACGAGTGGAAGATTTAAAAATGATTGTAAAAGGGGGTTCTTTGAGAGAGTGTATTTTACCTTTGCTTTTTATCATGAAAGAATTTAATTGTACAGAGTTGAAGTTGTTTGGTATTCTATCTATCCATTGTTTATCGTATATTCCATATCATGGACATCCTTTTTCTTGTCTTCGCTTTGGTTTTACGCATAAAATACTTGTCAGCTCTTTTTTACTTTCTTTTATTGTTCAAGAATTTTGTTTTTTGCAATGCCTTGCACAAAAGCCATGATAAATAACAAAGGCAAATCAAAATATTTGAAGGACTACTGTAATTTTGATTTTTATTAAATTTGTCGCTAAAAAAAGAAAAATCTTTTTGTGCTTTCTTTTAGTGAAGTATTTAGCATTGTCGCAAGAATTTATCAATCCAACTCAAGGTCAAATAGATTCCAAATATCCAAAAAAATAATTGCAGACTTATTTGATAAATAATTGTATAAGAAATCAATTTTTTTGATGCATTTACTGATTAAAAGTTTTCATTCGATCAGTGCCAATTCAAATTAATTTGCTTATTACCAATTTGATAAAATCGTGAGCATTTAAAGTGATTAACAATAACTAAACACTGATCATCAAGTTTAGAAATTTTACCCAGGCAATTGAAAGATAAACTAGGTCTGACTACATTGCAAATGATTCTTCAAATTCAAACATTTGCATACTATCTTCAGAAGAAAGGCATTTTTGATCTTCGAACACCAAATACCGAATCATTCTGTTCATCAAAGATTTACAAAAAAGATTGTTCATAGGGTCATGGTATAAAACATCCACTTGTTCAGAGTATAGCATATGTTGGTTAGAGTGGTAAATGGAATGAATTTAAAGCTCATGATAGCTATGAATCTCTTGTTGAGTAAAAAGTTAGTCATTCGATCCCAATTACAAACAAGGTAATTCGACTCAATAAATTCTCTCTATAGTTATGGTCGTATTGGGAACTTCCAATACAAGTGTAATATCAGGTAATAATGGCGGTGTTTTCAATGAAAAATTTTTTTTTATAATAAATTTAGAAAATCATAAAAAAAAAAAAATTTCACTCCCTCCCCCAATTTTGAGGATGTGAGCCACAGATTTCTAGGTGTATCAAGTGAAAAAGAAGAGGAAGATTAGTGAATTAAATTCATTATAAAAGAAATTTTTTTTCCAATTTTCTAAATCGAGCATAAATTATTGGAGTTGGGAGAGGCAGGATCTCTAAGTGCGTTTAGAATTTAAACACAGTATTAGGTGTTTGGTTATTTTTGTGTTTAAATAATGTTTAAAACCTAAACACTTTACACCTAAAAACACATTGAAAGGAAAATATTTAGCATTTAAACATATTATATTACATTTAGACATTTTTATGTTGAAAAATTATTTATAATCTTAAACACCATATAAAATTTCCAACTATTCCGTTTTGTGTTTAGATTTAAACAAAAAAATTAAACTGTATCGATTTAAATTTTCCATATAGGACAGATAGATGTCATTAAAATACAGAATTATTTTTTATAGCATTAGAGCTTATCTCATGTACATCTCAAAAGTGTATGCAGGATGTTTTTAAAATATAAACACTTTATGTGTTGACAGCAGCATCTCAATTAAAAATAACTATCAATTAAGTATCTAAAATCTAAAAAGATCTTTTGTTCAGTTTCTATTTTTAGCCTTTGAACTTGATAAAATGACAAAAATTCCAAATTTGTCATAAAAAAATTAAAAAATCATTCGATTTATTTCAAACAAATTACATATTTGGAATCAGCGTATCAAACTCTATCAGAATACGTTTTAAAATTTTTGAATTTTCCATTTTTTAAATTTCCGATTTTTCAGGCCCTTTCAAACGGCCTCAAAATTATGACTTCACATATAATTCAAAAAAAATCAAGTTTTATATATTTTTAGAATCCTCTTATCATTCTGAATAACAATATTAACTTTATTTTACATTAAATCTTTTTATTCAAAAAATTTTCATATATAGTATATGATGTACTTATTTTAGCCAATCAAAAAATTCATTTGCATTAAAAAATTTTACATTCTCAATATATCCAATTAAATTAATCTGATTGTTTATTTATTCTTCTCAGGAAAGATAATGAATTTGTATGTTCTGTTTCAAATCTCTATTTTTAATAAAATAAGATTCTTTAATAAAGTTTTTTTTTAATTTATAAATTTTGTATTAGATTTCTAAAAATTGATACCTACTATTGATCATTTTTGAATAACTAACGTTTTATTAAGATTTCTTTAAAATCTAAATTATTTTTATAAATTTTATTTTTCAGTAATAGATTTCTATAATCTAAATTATTTAGTTTATAAATTTTTTTTTCTAAACTATTACTTTTAATTTTTAAGTATTAAGAGATTTCAATAGATTTAAATCTTTTTTTTTTATTTAAATAGATAGATCTTTCTACTTTTGATAAAGTTTTTTAAATTTTATATAGATTACATATAATTTATTTATATTGTCTGCTTTAATTTATTTTTAATGATAATCTAATTGCTAATTCTATAGATTTAGTACGAATCTATTTTTAATTTAAATAAATAGATCTTTTTACTATGTTTTTTAGATTTTATTTACTAAATTGTCGCCTATTAATGATCTTTACGTGTACTAAGGATGATATTCGGGGATATAAACGATTATTAGAGGTACTAATGATGTTTACAGGGGTACAAATGATCTATATGGGTACTAATGATATTTACGGGTTCTAATGATCTTTATGGGTTCCTTAAGTTGATCTATAATCACGATACCGATGATCTTTGAGAACACCTAGAATCATGGGGGTAGCAATTATCTTTCACAGGACCTAGAATCACAGTACCAATGATCTTTAACAGGACCAAGTTAAGGGGGTACCAGTGATCTTTATTAGGAACTAGAATCGCAGTACCAATCATCTTTAACAGGACCTAGATTCACGGTGGTACCAATGATCTTTAACAGGACCTAGAATCACGGGGGTACCGATGATCTTTAACAGGATCTAGAATCACGGGAGTACCAATGATCTTTAACAGGACATAGATTAAAGGTACCCATGATCTTTAAGTGGACCTAGAAAAACAAGCTTATATTAGTTATAGATAATAAATGTTTTGCTTTTGTTTTAAATTCCAAGGTACAGTAAAACGATACAGAACCTACTAGATAAAGGAGAAATTTACAAAGAATTCGACAGATTTGTTTAAGAAAGGGCTTATCATCTTCTTTCATTGAATAATATAAATAATAAAACTTATTACTATGAATTTTTTTATAAATATCTCGTATTTTTTTTGGCTAATTTTAATGATTTCATTTTTTTGTTAGTATGGCTGAACTGCTTAATGGCACTCACGATTAGTTCGATGGAATGAATTATAAAATTATTCACAAACTTAATAATATGAAAAATAAAGAAATATGAAGAGTAGTATAGCAAAGCAGCCGTACTACCAAAAAAGATCCCATAACTTTTGTAAAATTTCTAAGAAATGAAGGTCAAAATATTCAATTAAAACACAAAATACTTAATTGGATATGTGCTTAGAACCTCATCACAACATTTTAGAACACTTTTTATCAAAACGGAATATTTTGGAACACCTAAAATTTAAACATTTTTTTTCTGAACGCGTTTAGATAAAAAGTGTTTCTAAAAACGGACACTTTTTGTGTTTAAAAATGCGTTTATAAGTTAAACAGATTTTTTACAGTGTAAATAAGAAACTAACTGATCTCAATAGCCAAGCGCGTAACTAACAAACGAACTAACTACTGGCCTCTAACTCTTTAACTATTTCACTAATTGGCTGTGTCTATTTATACGAGTTCGAGCGCACCTATCTTGACATCTAGTTCTTCTTCCACAATTCCATGTGTCTGTTCACTTTTGAATATAGATGCTTCCTATGCCAAGACATTCTGAATATGTGTACTTCCTTCACTGTCTTCTAGGATTATGATGACTATGTATTTTCCACAGACTTCTTGATAACGTTTATTTGTCTTTGAATGTATTATTCCTGTTCTGCCAGATAGGCCTTTTCCAGCTTTTCTCTGGCAGGCCTTTGTTTATAAAAGAGAATAGCTCTAAAATAAATTAAAGTTTTTAGTTGTCGGTATGGCATTCAAGAGAACAATATTCTTTCATAACGGGACAAGTGATATAGGGATGTGACGCTTGGGAATTGAACATCAGAAAATTTAATCAAGACCTTACTGTTTAAATACTAGTGAGAGAGGGTAGTTCCATTGGCGAAATATGTTATTTTTACTAGAAATTATAAAAAATTAATCTCACATTGAAAGTCGATCAATTTAGCCTCCAAAGTTCTACCAGTTTTACATATTTAGGTTTAATAACTGCTTCTAGTTGAAACTTCTTAATCCATTATGCTAATGTAATTAAAGAAGTATCAATATCAATGAGTATATGATTAAACTTATCAAAGATTCCCCTTCTTCTTAACCCTCGCACGACCAGAGAGGGCTGCTCAAGCCCAGCTCTAACTTCGAGTAAACGTTGACACAAATAATGAGTAAATTTTTAAATATGAGCAATATGAAAATCAAGGAAAAGGGTATTTATATTATTATCAGTTATCAAAAAAATTTTTTTGTATAAAATATTTTATTTAAGATTAATTTTTTGAAATGTATACTTTAAAAGGTTTTTTGGGCCTATCAGGCCCATCAAAAAAGTTATTTGATATTGCACAAAAAGTTATATTTTATACAATAGCAGGCAAGTAGAGAAAAACCAAGCATTACGCCATAGTTAGTTTACGATCTTTGCATATAATTTCTGAATGCTCCTTGCAAACATCATGTTTGCAAGATGTGCAACTTTGGAAAAATTTTCGAATGTTAGGTTTGCACATTATGCATGGACCTCTTGTAGACGGCCGAACGACCTAAAAATTCACTCCCCGCTGGGCTCTGTAGTCCCTACCTCTCTTCGTGTAAGTAGTAATTTGTGTATGTATGATTGTGTGCTTTCATTTGTATGTAAATTTATGTTTGTGTAGGCGTATAAATATTTGTATGCCTGTAGTTGTGTGCTTGTGTGTATAGGTATTTGTCCCTGTTTGCATATTTGTTCGTATTCGTGTTTCTATGAGTGATATGTCACATCTTGAAAAGCATGATCTTACTTAGTGAAAACTTTATTGAAATGGTGGTGTATAATCCTTATAGAGGCAATTTTATCCGTTTCTCTTTCTCTGGTCAGAGGGTTGTCCAATAGTAAAAATCTTGATATTAATTTAAAATCATTTCTAGTAAGAACAGCTTTTAAAAAAAAAAAGAATTTTTTTGCGAAAACAATTTTTCTATCGAAACTTTTTGATCGTGATTTATTCCCATTTGGTAGAGGCAAGCAATATAAGCAAAAGTTTATCAATGCAGAAAGATGAAGCCAAGGAAACCACATCGGTAGAAATATAGTTATTTCCTTCTATAGTTTGTCTGATAAAATTTGTAGTGTGTGAGAAGATCTCTAAAACTAAATCATAAGTAAAAAAAAGTTCCCAGATTGAGACTGGCTTCTAATTTTGGACCAAGAGTGTTTAAAGATATATTTCTTTGATTCAGCGATCTTGGTTCTCCAGCTGCAATAGGTACATTAGAAGTATAAGTTGTTCCATCAAGAGATATATATTCAGAGTCTGTACTCATAGTGAGAAAAAAAACAGATACCTATCAAAAAAGAAGGGCGATAACGGAGAAAAGAGAAACGAGGGATAAAGCACAATTTGTAAAACGCGGGATGAAGTACAATTTGAAAAACGCGGGATGAAGCATAATTTGAAAAACGCGGGATGAAGCACAATTTGAAAAACGTGGGATAAAGCACAATTTGAAAAACGCGGGATGAAGCACAATTTGAAAAACGCGGGATGAGGCACAATTTGAAAAACGCGGGATGACGGAGAAATAAGAAACATGGGATGACGGGGAAATAAGAAAAGAAACATTACGCGTCTATTGCGTACGTAATTTATAACTTCGATTCTAATCTGAAGGGAAATTATACACGCCCACAATGATATTGAGCAACTGTAACATATTTATGACACTCGAAAAAAATATTCAGAAATTTTGCTCCGACATTGTAATTTTTAATTTCTCAGAGATTACTTTTACTATTTTTTTCATAATACATGCTTAAAAGTTGGGTAAAATTTAAATTTTAGACAAAGGCCGATGAGGCCTTTCTTGGTCTTTTAGAGTATATAAAAATTTCGTCCGAGGGTTAAGCTATTAGCTATACATTTATACAATCTCCAAATAAATTGACTAAGCACTCAGGCCTTGCTTATTTCGTTCACAATTCGCTTAATTTTAACATTATTGATAATTCTTATTTACCCCAATATTTTGAATGTTTTTATATAAGATTAATTTTGAATCCAAAAAATATCCTTTTTCATAATGTTTTTGCCGCCTTCTCTTACATGAATACCGTTTATTTCGTTGATGAATTTTCTATTTTCCTGAACAATAATGTTTCAATTTCTTATTTGAATATTTTGCTGGGAGACTTTAATTTGGATTTACTCAAAATTGACAATTGTTAACCATTGAGTTATTAAATAGATTTTTCTCCAATTTTTTTAAACCCACGTGTACAGGAGTAACACGTTTAGCTACAGAGACTCGTTAGATACCATATATATTCCATTAAATATTAATAGTTTCAAATCGTATATTTTCACAACATCTATATCAGATCACAATTTTATCCTGTTATCTATGAATTTCAAAATTTCTCATTTCTCAAATATATCCAAAGTTTTTGATGAGAGTCTTTTCATTACCAATATTCAAAATACTAATTGGCACCGTTATCTAAGTTGATATTTTGATAATCCAGAAATGATGATTTATCTTATAACTCTTAAATTTCAAATTAAATACTGAATTCCACAAAAATAAAAATAGTATCAGAACAGTAAATATAAACAGAAATATAATTCTTGAATGTCGTATGAATTGCTTGACCTGATAAAAACGCAACTATTTTCATAGAAAGTTAAGCAAAATCGCACTACTTATAAGTTTGAATATTATAGAAATCAAGTTAAGACAAAAATAAGAGTTTTTAAATACAATTATTATTATAATTTTTCGAGCAAAACGAGGCCTTGAAACGTACTTGAAATAAGTTTAATAGTACAATCAAACCAAAAAATAATGATGAATATTCAATTCGTAAAAATGGATAAAATGAAACTTACCAGAAATTATTAGCCGACTCTTTTAATAAATATTTTTCTTTAGCTGATTGTATAACCGATATTGATTCATCAAAAACTGCGTTTACTAACTATATCAAGAAAACTAATAACTCATTTAGTTTAAAAAAAAATCAAAGAAAATGATATTGTGATTGCTATGGACAAAATTATATCTAAGAAATCTTGTGATATATTTACAAGTTTAGATTAATAATTGATCATCAAGGCTGGCCTTAGGCCACTGCATCCTATGCGACCCCAGTGGGCCAGGCGCTTTTCATTTTGATGATATATTTTATGATTTCGCTAAATGCAAGGTTCGCAAAGTAAAGTTACTTTGATCGTCATTTTGTGTTAATGAAAAAGTAATAAAACCAATCCCTTTTTATTTTTTCAAAATTTTATTTCTCACTTATAATCTTTTTTCCTACCCACACTGGGCCCGCGCAATCTATTTTGCATAGGGACCCGCCAACACTAGGGCCAGCCCTATTGATCATATAGAAAAATAATTAATTATTGCATTTAATTCTTGTATAGAGTTTACTATCTATCCATCTTCATTCAAATTAGCAAAAACTGTTTCAGTTTTTAAAAAAGGTAAGTTTGAGATCAATAACTACAGACCCATCAGCATTATCAATACCTTATCATAAATCTTTGAAAAAATTATTTCCAAACAAGTATTTTCTTATATTAAAAAATTTAATCTTCTATAGGAATATCAGTTCGATTTCAGACCTAATTTTAGAACCAAGCATCTTAATATTATCTTTCTTGATACAATTTAAAACTGCTTGGAAGAATCTGATCTTCCTGTGACAATTTTTCTTGATTTGTCAAAAGCTTTCAATAAAATTTAACATGAAAAGCTTTTGATTAAATTGAAATATTTTGGTTTTTCCAATTCTACAGTGTTTTTTCAAGTCTTATTTATCATACAGAGAATCGAAAAGAACTATTTACTCAGATGTTCCACAGTGGTCAGTTTTAGGTTTATTATTATTTTATTTGTATATAAATGACTTACCCGAATCAAACCACTTACTTAGTTTTTTTCTATTTGCTGAGGATATAACATTGATCTTACCCCTTTCAAAACTGAATAATTCAAAAGAAGGAAATTATGTGTCAGGTAAAATATGTTACAATATAAATCAAGTTGAAAAATGGTGCAAATCAAATTCCTTCACAATAAATTCTTCAAAGTCAAAAGCAATGATATTTTCTAAGAAAGATAGCAGCTGTGAGAAAATTAATTTGAATAATATTGGCGTTGAAATAGTAAAAAAAAAATTAACTTTCTAGGATTAATTATAAACAACAGACTCACATGGCAAGACCATATAAATCATATATCTCTCAAGTTAAGTAGCTTTCATGGTGTATTGAAGAGATTTAAGAATAATTTTATTGTTGACGTTAAATTGTTACTTTTTATGTGTCTTGCCTCACCACATCTATAGTATAATATAACAAATTGGGGCCATTTAAATATTTCTAAAGTAGAAAAGTTGCAAAAAAGCATATTAAGGACGGTTTTCACTTTAAACTTTAGAAGTCACACTACACTTTTTTTATCAATATAAATTACTAAAAATTAAAGATATTTTGTTCAAATCTCGATGTTACTATATAAATTTATAAAAAACTCCTTCTAATATTCAATAACTGGATCCCATTTGTTTCCGAAACGACAAAATATTTCCTTAGATCTACAGAAAAATTCCACATACTACAATATAAAATGTCTTCCTCAAAGAAGTTCCTAAAGTCTCGAGCTATCTCTTTCTGGAACAATCACCTTCAAAAACTTAAATTTCATTCTAATTCTTTTATAAATTTCAAAGTTAAGGTAAAAGATTTTTGTATAAAACAATATGACAATAATATATGCAAAATTGAATAATGTTATGTTTGTTCAAAGTTTTTAAATACCAAATTTGATTGTATTATGATTCTATTTTGAAATTAACATATAAAATGTTTTTATGTCAAGCTATTCACAACAGAATATTATGCAAAATAAATCTTCTTCTTCTTATATTTTTCATTGAAGTTATATCGTTTTCTTTCGCTCGTTTTTATAAGAGTCAGACATGCAGACATTAGTTACAATACTTAAATTTAATGTTTTTCTTACTACTACGGTAAGTTTGGAGCTCTAAGCAACTTACAAACTGAATCAAACAATTAATTAATCAGCTTAAAAATATTATGCGCTAATCCAGTTTCAAAATGGAACTTTATTTTTTTTCTCATCTGTTTTAGATCTACCAGTTGCATCATTAAATATCAATAATTTAATTTTATTCAGAGGTGAAGTATTTTTATTTTGAACACTATTGGAACCCAATAAAATTTTGTAATATAATGAGTTTACAACAATTTTAAATAATAAATTTATTAGAGGTTTAAATTTTATTGTATGGGAACTTAATTGTAAGGTATTTCATCTAGTTTATTTCAAAGTTAAAATAGAGAGAATACATTTGTTGTTTTAATTTTTGTTCCTTAGTTTACTATATATAATAATTAAAGATCAGAAACAACCATCTTTGCAATTTCTTTTTACTTTATATTTTTAAAAATATATTCTTTAAGCGATTTTCAGATTCGAATTTGAAAAATTATATGAAAGTCCAAAAATTCGATCATATATTATAATTTTTAACCTCAAAATTTTTTATGTTAAATTATTTTTATTATGATCTCTTTTAGAGGAACTAGATCAAAATTTTTCACCGTGTATTATAATAACGATACTTTTAATTCGATTTTTCAAGTTATGTGTTTGTTCGACTAAAATACTTTTACTTCTCAAATATTAATTTTATTTAGGTTATAAAATTCTATCAGAAACTAAACTTGATTCGTCTTCTTTTTAATCCAACTAAATGCTTTTATATTTTATTCTTGTTCTATAAGAACCCCCCTTCCCCCTTTTTTTGTTTTTTTAAACACATATGAGAGCTTCAATGAAAAAAGTCATAACCTAACACTTCTGCACATTCACTACGATGCAGAAATAGATTTTTATGTTCGGAAGCATCCTCGTAGACTTGAATTAAACTGCTTACTCTGTTAAAAAACTGAAAATTTTTAATAAATTTTACTTGAATATTTGATATATTTGTAATCAATTATTTAATTATTTTTGTGTTCAAGTAGAATCATCAATTAACCCTTTGAAGACCAAAATTTTGAAAATGATTCATCTGCTTTCTTTTTCAATGGAATTTTATATATTCAAAGCAGACAATTTTCATTTCTTGGGACACTGGTGTCCCACTGGTCCTCAAAGGGTTAAATAGATTTTTAGAAGTGTCTTTATGTCTAAATTTGAAAATATGTTCAATTTATTTGACCCTCTAAAGATTTACAATAAATAAAAGCCTAAGGTTTTGATTTTTATTGTAAAAGTTTTTTATCGTTTACTTAGCTTTTTTAGGAAAAAGAACAATTATAATAAGAAGTAAATTGTCATAAGAAAGTATTGAATCAACGTAAAGTTAAAATCTATACTTTATTTCTGTTCTATCAGTGGTTCAGCAATATTCGCAATGCCACAAAAAGGGTTTAAATGTTAGATTAAGAAAAGACTCTTACAAAATAGGGCTTTAGGTTAGGAATGGAAAAACAACAATCAAATGGGCCTGAAATATCAGATTTCAGAACTAATATTTTACATACCCCACATTTTTAGATGCCAGTTTTTTTTCTTTAACTTTAACATTTCGATCTCTGTAACTCTTTTTTATGGTTTTTAAAGAACTTTTTCTAGGAAATGCGGTATTTTAGGATATTTATAATCACTCAGATTTAGTCGGGCATATATCAGGATAAGATGAATTTTTTGTTTTTTTTGCGTATAGCGAAATTTTTTTTCTATTCCAGTAAATTTCATGCACTGCATCAAGAATACAGATCTTTTTTCCATTTACATTTGCATCAGTTTGAACAGGTATAATTACCGTTCAAATTTTTTTGCGATAATAATTTTTAGAAGCTCATGTGGTGCATTGGTTGTATGCCTTAAGGATATAGTGCTCGAACTATGAATTCACTTTTCTTTCATCCTTTGAGGGCCAGAATTTTTAAGATTAATAGTTTTTTTCAATGAAACTTTATTTGTTTAAAGCAGACGATTTTGATTTCTTGTGACATTGGTATCACATTGGTCCTCAGAGTATTCATGGCAAATCACGATTTGTATATGATGTGCAGTTGTCAGCCAACAGTCCGATTTTTTCTTTAATATCTCACCTAAGGAAGCATTTGCGCTAGAATGATAATAACAGCTGGACCTTAAAAGGCCTATGGTCTACTTTTTTGATCATTAAAAGTTTCCTCTTGTTCACTGAGATATTCTTTACGCATAGTTTTTGAAAGTTCCTCTGTTTTCTGGCGTATCCGAGTTCCGTTAAGGGGAACTCTTACGTAACGCCATAGAGGAAATGGGAGGGGATTGTTTAATTGCGTTACGAAACGCTACTTCGGCAGGATGTTCAAAAAGGAAAACGTGGTATCAGGCAAAGTACCGCTGTAAAAAGAAAAAGTTTGAATTAAGAAAGCTTTATCATTATTAGTGCACAATAATCTAAGGGCTTTCAGAAAAAGTTTGTGAATCATGTTGTCTTTATAGACAGACCCAGTTCGCTGTCCTATCAGGCATAAAAACAAGAATGCACTCATATTGAAGGAGCACAAACGATGTAAGTGTCAGAAGAAGAATTTAGAGAAAGATTTGATCCGTGTTTGGAATGGCAGGTTGAGGGAGAGGAGGGTGGCAGTTACTAAGGGTAATTATGAGAAAGGACAGAATTTGGGGTAGTAAGTGAATACAAAAATAAATGCTAATTAATGAGTATAATATGGTAAAATTTCGCGCTACGCAATACATGCATGTCCATTAACTGAGGTATTCTTTTTACAAAAATTTCTTAACCAAATTTTTAACCCTGGTTCAATTTGATCATCCTCTTAAAATCCACAACTATTGATGTGTGATGAAATCTCAATGTTCCGACCCTTGCCTCATTTTCGACAATTTATCATAACACTAATTCTTAATAAAATAGTCTTAGTAAAATTTATAATAAAAATATTTACGTTTTTTATTGGTTTTGTCATAATATCCTTGGTATTTTGATTTTTTTAAGTGGAGTCTAATAAATATAAAACCCATTTTCAAAATTAAGATTGTATGGAAATCATTTTTTAATTTTTAAAATGGCTATGACTATTTATTCTGATACTATAATATAATTATTCTGATTTATTTATAATATAATTAGGTATTTTTATTTTTGAGGATCAAGGAAATGTTTACAACAGAACGGTTTTTGGGGCATTTTTGTAAATGCAAATTTCATTAACAAAAAACTGCTGATAACATTATTCGTGATTAAAGTAAAGGACTTCTACTGCAACTTAATTCTGCGAGGCTTGTCTAATAAAACTTGTGGAAATAAACTTGCCAAATTACAATATATATTTTCTAAATTCATTATTGGATAAAAGGTGTTTTTTATTATCAATAACTTCCCCTTCGTTTTCATTTTCTTTTGCCTTTCCCTGGTTTGATCGTTTTCGAATCATATTTACACTTCATTTTAGTGATCCTAAAACTTCTCCTTAACTTATATGTTCAACATATATTGGCCCGTGGTCAGCGAGGGGCTGCAGACCTCCCTAAATTTTTCAAAAGAATAATAATTCTGATAGATTTTAGAAAATATTTACATAAAATCACAATCATTTTGTCAATTTACACTAATCTTAGCATATCTCACTCTCCTACACAGAATACCAATGAAAGGAATGACGAAAACGTTGTAAAATGCGATATAGGGATTTTTATATCCTCACATTAATAATTCCCTTTTAGCGTTCTTTAACCCCCCTCCCCCTTTAAATTTATTTTCTGCTTGCGACCTTTAATTGCAAAAGTTAATATGCATTTTTTGACGTATAAATCGAAGGGCATATTTTTTTGCACAAATGGAGGGAAAACATAAATGAAATAAGATTTCTTTCAAATGGCAGGATATATAAGTGAAATCAAGAATCAGAAATAGAAGTGTATACCAACTTGCGTTCTCTTTTAGCAATCCTGGAAATTGTGATGTTTGGGAATGGTGCGAGAGGAGTTTTACGTCTTTGCAGATGCTTTCAACGCCATCGCTCATCTCTGCTCTCAACCCCACTCCCCGCAACGAGGGATAGCGATGTGAAAATTACGAGTGCCTGCATCGCTCGCCTCAAGGATGTTTTGAAGGAACGGCATTCGCTTTCCGAGTGTCCAGAGTTTCTTCGAGTGAGCGTGGACAGTGGCGGCTGCTCCGGCTTCTCTTACAAATTCAGTTTGGAGAGTGAGTTCAACGCCGAGGAAGATGTCGACGTGGGAGGGGATGGGGTGAGCATCGTAGTGGACAAGTGCACGCTTGCCATGATCAAAGGCTCTACAATCGATTTTCAATCCCAGCTCATTGGCTCCTCATTCAGAGTGATTGATAATCCTCTCGCTGCCCAGGGTTGCTCCTGTGGCGTATCTTTTTTTCCTAAAGAATCTGGCTAAACCGGATCCTTATTCCCTATTTTTTTCAGAAAAAAAGTTTTTGTTATGTTTCCATAAAAGTACCCATTGATGCTTTTCTGAATTTTAATTCTTGTTCCATCTTTGAAAGTATATTTTCTGGATAAAGAATAAAAATGTTTTTAAAGAAACGTTTGTAAGAGAAATATCATTTTAAGCAATAAATATGTTCTCAACAAGCTATTTTCATATTTATTTATTTGTACATATAGTGAGAAACCTTCACTGGTTATTTTCACAAGAAAAAATTTGAGAAATCATATATATACGAAACAACTAATAAAATAGGGGTACTGTCCAAATTTTGGCATTTGACTTTAACCAAAGATTTGGCAAACGGGAGGTTAAAAATGAATACGATAGTCTGTTTGTGACTGATAACATTTGGGTAATGAAGTGACTTAAAGGGAGGCCGGAACGTTGTAGATTTGTTGGAATTTGGATCTTAATGAGATGATACAAGTATAATTCAAATGAAATACACATGTAAAAAAGATAACGTTGGGAAAAATTATAGATGAAAGACAAAGAGGAGAAAAAAAGAGCGGAAAATATGTGGACAGATAGTAAATCATGAAATAGGCTTAAACATGAAGAAGCAAATAAGGAAGGAATTTATTCTTTTCAAAATACAAAGAACTGAACACCTTTTGTATAGTTGTGCCTTCATGAAGAATGTAAGCTAATTCTATTTCACTGATTTCTACTTACTTCAAAATTTTGTATTTTCTTCCAATAGTTTTAGTATGCCCCTTTTCAACAAATTTAATTGCTTTATTTTGCAATGTAGGATCAGGCAGACTACTAAAACGTCAAATAAAATCGAATATTGAAGGCGAGACTGCATTTTAAATGAACTAACAATCAATAACTTTTTTCAATTGCTAATCAAATGATTTTATTTTAGTAATGCACTGATGGGTTAGTAGAAACTTATTATGTAATATTTAAGGTGCAAAATTAAGATGAGGCTCAAGTATTACTCTTAGATATGTATAAGTATTATCAGATAGAAGAAGTAGCAATCTCCTAATGCCATTGAAATAACTATTTTTCTTGAGAATGTAACAAATTTCCTTTTTGTCACATTTATTTTTTGAGTGCCAAAGATGAAGTTTATATAGAAAGGAAAGTAAGTAAAACTTTTATTCAAACAAGTTGAAAACTTTATTAATTTTCCACCACTCTGGTCTTTTTCAGATAAATAAACACGAGAAAAGAGAGAATGACTTATAAATAGGGTGTAACCCAAATCAGCCAGTCCCAAAATAGCTACTTCTAAAATAGCTGTATACCAAAATAGCTAGTATCGAAAATATCTAGTTCAAAAATAGCTGGTTTTAAAATAATAGTGTACCAAAACACCAATTTCCCATTTTTTTGTTATATTCGTTCTACATCCTTTGAATGTCTCACTACAACTTACCTTTTTAAATAGATTGTATTAATTTTATAACTTTCTCTGCTGCTTTAACATTCTCTGAGGCGTGAGTAAGGTTAGACTTGGTTAGATACTAGGTTTCGATAACTCAAGGTCTTGGGTTCGATTCCGCAATACGACCTCCTTTTTTTAATGTTATATAAATTTTAAATAAAGTATATCAGCTAAACGTAGAAATAGAAATCCTCTCAAGAGACTGTTTCCCATTATTTTTATTGTAAAAACAAATTAATAAAAATAACATGCTTTTTATTGTAAAAAACAAATTATGATCGTGTCCTTCCAAACTTAATTTTTCCTAGTCGAAACAGACGATTATATGACTAAACAGCTAGTCCCAAATTAACTGTTTTGGTATACTGGCTATTTTGGAACACGCTGTTTTGGTATACTAGTTATCTTGGAACTAGCTGTTTTGGTCAAGCTATTTCAGAATTAGCTATTTTGGGATTAGCTACGTATCTATAAATATAATTGGTTAAATATGAGTCAAAACCTAAGCATGTACTTTTATAAATAATGGAACAGTCGCCAGCATACATAAAAATATCAAATTTCTCCTATTCAAGATAAAATTTAAAGGCCTGAGTACAAATTTTTGTGGAGGACCAGAGCTCATTATTGTTCATTGGTTAGAGAATCAATTCAGTTCAACGAATGCTCTCTATTGCTATCTAATAAAATATGATGATTAATTCTATCAAAAGCTTTTGAATGGTCTATGAAGATCTCATATGAGTCCAATTCAGTCAAAAGTCTTAATACTGTAAAAATCCAGGTAGTTAGCTATCCTAAAAATGACCTATATTAATCATTTTATTGAACAGTACTGAAAGTTATGTGAAATAAAATCAACCAAGATTTTACCAATTTTATTTGAAATACCGTCCTATCCATACGAGCTCAAAGATTTCATTGAGTTAGCAGAAATGAATATTTCATCAAGAATTATTTAAATAAAAAGACTGGTTGAAAATTGCTATGGTCTCAGTGTAAAAAATTCCTTGCTTTGTGTTTCTTTGGAAACAATATAGGTAAAATGAGAGCTTATTTCATCTGGTTCAAAAAATCTTTTGATTGAATTCTTTGTTAACGAGCGAGCTTTTAATCAATCTCCACGTTCCTCTGGTGTCCCTTTTTAGTGTAGAAAACTTATTATTAAAGTTTTTTTGTTTGACCAGTCAACCTATTTCTAAAAATTTTATATTCAATCCATGAAGCCGGATTATTACTTCAGAGAAACTTTCTGTATTGTAGATTCCTTTTTTTCAGTTTTAAAAGTTTAGAACTAATTCTAAATCATTAACATGTCGTAGTTGTTTTCTTCATATTTCTTAAAGCGAAGGGAAATCTTGTATTAAATTTTTGCTTATTTTATCCATGAAAATTTCATAATAAAGATCGATGGCTGATTCAGAATCGATATTCCGCCTTTCAAGAGGAGAAGGATAATGAAACGATATTTTTGACTGAATACACGGATATGTTTCAAATCAGTGCCTACATCAAATAAAAATTTTGGGAAGTGATCCGTGATATCAACAGCAAGACTGCCTAAGAAACAATTAATAAAAAAATTCAAATAAGGTACTGAGAGACATGTCTTGTTAGGCAGATGTTCCAAAACTTTCTAAGTTGATATTTAAGTCACCTAAAATAATAATTATTATCCATGAAAATTATTTATACTTGTCTTAGTAACATCTCAAATTTTACTAAAGAGTCTATATATTGTTAAAACTTTGAAATTAATATAAGAAGTTACATGCAATATCTTCCGAAGGAATTAAATTGAGGGTTGTCAAGAATAACAACACTGCGTTGAAAATTTGTTTCAAGACAACACCAGCACCTTTTTTCTCTCTAACACGATCAAATAAAAACTTTAGATATTATAATTAATCTTAGGATCCTATATGTCAGTGAGTGAAAAGATGTCAATATTCCCGTAGCCTATTTTACTTTGATTTCATCAAGACAAACTTCTACAGATGTAAAATTGAAAGTTTTCAAGCAGAACAGTGCCAAAGAATTAATTCTACCCACAAAATTTTCAACAGAGTGAAAATTGAAATCAATATCAAGTTTAGAATATAATGTATTATTCATTTCAAGTTAGAATTGTCAACATGGGAGACTGTTTAACAAATTATATTGTCAAAAGCGTGGTGAACAGTCTCTGCAAACTTTTATTACAACTTTGCATGATTCCTATTCCATCTTTCACATGAATTGGATTTCTGATCTTGAGAGCAACATTTAGGCTATTCCTTATTTTTTTTGAATAAGGAAGAATAATCTTCCATAGCTGGAAATATGGTAAGGATAGCCACGATTAGGAATCGAACCCAGACCATCTGGACTGAGAACCTACACTCCCACCACCGAGCCATCTGCAGACAAAATAAAAATTTTATATAAAAAGATTTTGATTTCCTTGAATTTTTTATTTATTCTCTTAGGCAATCTTTTGATTTATTTTAAAAAATTTAATTGTATTTTCTCAAGGAATGTTATTGAATATCATTTCAAGGCGTAAACAAAACGCTGTCATTATCAACCTGCATAATCATCGATAAGTAATTTGGTTTTGTTATATTGGCTGCCTGCTTTTTTAAATTTACTCAAAGAAAATGTGTTTATTGCTTACATTTCAATAAATTCGCAGGAAAACTTTTATATTTTTGGATGGAATATTGATTTGCCATACTGCAGCCCCGTCGCATGACTCCAAGTATGGAGCGGGGATTGATTTTAATGGGGACTGGATCTCTGACGCCATAACCCTGTACCTACCACACACCACAAGAGGTCAATAGGAATAAATGCCTTCTAATCAACATACAAACGCGTAGACGTCTTTGAGCTACAGGACAGTAAACGCGTCAAGTTGAGATTGCGGAATTCAATCTGTCCTAGTCAAAGCGCACTCCATTCTTGAGAGTGGCTTCTTCAAATTCGTCAACACTTTGCCCCAAATTCAAGTTCATGGGGAAAATGGAAGTTGAAACAATTTATTCAAACAAAAATTTTTGAGTATGTAAAACAAATGATAATATTTATATTTATTTGTAAATAAAGGTAAAAAATTTTATAATTAATCTGTCAATATCTATTGGATGCCAAGTAAAAAGACCAGGAAATATTATATAAAGAGTTAAATGAACATAAAAGGATTTTCCGATGCATTTATCCCGCGTTATTGGATTCTTTATATTCGAACTAGTTGATTTCGTTATTATTGCAGTCGATTTTGCAAAGACTCTTCAAATAATTCACGACATCATTTGACTTGAATTGTTGAGCCTGAAAAAAAGTAATTGATTGATAGAATTTCTTAGATCACTGATTCACAAACTTTTTTTCTCTACGCGCCCTCTTTAGTTTAAAAAACATCACGCCAGATTATTACTTGAAAAATATATGTTACCCATTTTATTAGCCATATTTTTAAATGTGCTATAAAAAATATACTTCCAATCGATTTTGTTGCTTAGTTCGCACCGAAATAAGTGATAGAGATTCTGCTTTGCAGAAACATTTCTGTGAAAAAGGAATCATATTTTTAAGTTTTGTTTACCTTCAGTACAAGGATGCTGTAAGGTGAATTTTTTTTTATAATTTCCTAACTTAGATTCCAGAGTTTCAAGTTTTTTATATAAAAAAGATCATTTATGACATTTGAAATCTTTCATGTATCAAATTAAAAATCACTGCAATTTCAATAAAAAGTGCTCAACAAGTAAAAAATAATTAAGTTTAAAAATTTTGTTCTCGCAAATTAAATAACTTTCTTTGCAGTATTTACAATCTTTTTATCTATATTTTTGAAAATTAAAAAATAAGGAATATCTTATTTTTAAAATGAAAGAGAAAGTATATGTTTGATTATCCATGTTTCAGTTCTTATGTAAAAAGCAAGTTTTTGAAAAAATATTTGAAGTTTTGTTGATACAATGCAGAACTTTTTCTTAAAAAATTGCCCACCTAAGTAAAAAATCAGGAAGAAATTTTTCTTCAGTACAAGGATGTGTTCAAAAGGTTTTTACCTATATTTTTGAGAATCAAAATATTACAGTAAAATATTACTTCAATATGTCTTTTTTATTTTTATACTTTAAAAAAAAGTTTAAAATTTCTTTTCAATACATGTTACTTTTCATAATAAATTTGCTTCTCACTTCATCGCTTAGATAATATAGTGGAAAACATGACACGATTAATTTTTTCACGCTGATACTGGTTCCTAGTTAAAATATACGATGACTGATTTGTATTGTGTGGTAAAAAAAAGGATATTTTACCCACCTTTTTAAGTGTTCGGGAACTTGGATTAATAATAATTGTATTTAGCAAAAAATTAAAGACTTATTAATAGAAAAACTCACATTATGATTTATAATAGGCACACAAAAATTTGAAAAAAAAACTGAAAAATCGGTAATATATTTTTTATAATGATGATATCTCTTTGTGAGGAGCTATTTTTGATTCCTCACTCACAGAAATGGCGAAAATTGAGTTCAGAAATAAAATCAGCATGGGTGATTTAGTATAAAAAATATTTTATTTAAATTAAGTTAAATATTGTTTGTGACGTTCGCACCCATGTTTTCTGATATCGTGGTCCCGTCCGAAATGCTGTGTCTAGGATCTACTTGGACTTTCCATTACCACTAAACGCCTAATATAGGCCCTCGTTACTGCATAACTATACCGTGATATATATAACTTTACAAGAATGTATGTTACAAATATATAAATACAGGCGGGTGAAAGATACAATTCTAACACGAACACTCCCAAAATGGGAGACGATCTTAATGTCTAGTGAAAGCTTGATTACTAACAAGGCTAGAATGGGATTGCCAGAGTCTAGCCGTAAAAACCTTCGAATCCTTCGGAGGAAGAAAACCAGGATAAAAAACGGGTACCACGGAATGAAGCTTGTTCATAAATAAAAGGATATGATTATAAAAGAGATATTCTACAAAGAAAAATACAAGAATTAGGGGGTATGCAATACTTATTTGATATATAATATTTAATACAAGTTATAACGGTTGATACAGGTATAGACAATTTAGGGCATGCTAGGTTAGGAACAAACTAGGTCTAGAATTTGAATCCGCCTTATATATACATGATATGTGTACATATGTTACCCCTAGAATATATAATCGGTCCTCAAGCAGACTCCTTCAGAGAAAACCTAGTTCGTACCATGATTCTCTTTTGGGACTTATACCTTGTGCCAATCCTAAATTTAAGTAGGCGGATCTAGAACTCAGAAAAAACATAACTATATGGCACAACACAGAATTCCCTATTGCTTGGGGCTATTGTATATGGGTAGTCATCTAGGATAACTTTTCTCTTTTTTTTTGTATATACCCCCAAGAACGCTTCAGCCCGGGTTTATGTGAGCTCCCAAGCTTGGCATAATTGTGGGCAATGCTTGTGTGTTCTTAGTTTTGTAATAAACTTTTTATTCAATTTCTCTAACCTTTTTTGGAACCAAGAAAATGAGGTTCGGCTATGGGCAATAGTGAAAGGGTTGCCATAAACATTTCTAAAAAGTTTGTAAACAAGGTCGTCTATTTTGTTCATTCAAGTTGAGGGTAGGCATCTCAAAATGGAGATACCATAAGTCAATTTCGGCATTGTTAGACTTTTAATGACCTTGCCTACCGTCGTGGAATTGACACCAGGGTCTTTAAGACATCCTCATAGCGCTAGATCTTTTTTAGCCTTCTTAATCTTTTCGTGAGCTTCACGATGAAAACTAAATCCTGCCTCCCAATTGATTCCTAGATATCTTTGAGTCAATGTTTTTATAGGCAATTTAATCATCAATCTAATTTTTGATTGATATTTGTTACAAAGTTGTTATGCTTTTATTATAAATTTTCAAGAGTGTATAAAATTTTGTTGAAAAAAATGTACATTTGATTTTGATTGACAGTTTTTGACATATGAGAGTCATTCAACCACGATAAAAAAGCTATCAAAAGATGCAGCTAGCGATTTTAGAAAAATTCACAAAAATTTGAAGGGGTTGATAGAGAAATTAAAAGATTGCTGATTTATCGTTCACACATTATCACCAGCATTAAAAGAATGTTCTCTCAATAATTGTTCGAGAAATAGTTTTTAGTGAGTACGGTTGGTTAGATACTGGGTTTCGATAACTCAAGGTCTTGGGTTCGATACCGTATCAAGCATACTTTCTCATAGTTCGATACAGGCGGCGCAATTGTGCCTTCTCGATGAAAACACCCCACGAAAAAAAACATTTGTATGAATGTGAAGTCACGGATTTAATCCTTCTCCCGAATATTTATAAAGCTATTTACATTTGAAAAAGCAGAGTGGCTTTGGGAAATCATGATGCCATTAATAATAATTAATCCATGCTTTCCTCACTTTTTCTTGTTAGTTATAAAATGCTTAAATAGAATCACATGGACAAAATTTTTTAGAAAAGCCTTAATGCATTGATATTCTAATAATTCATAGCACTAACATCATTCTTACATAATCAACTAACTCAAAAATATTGAAAAGATTGACCTACGAGGTTAATTGCATTGACAGCTGTTGGGTGGTTCGTTGTGTCAATATCAAAGCGCCATCAGTCATTAAACTGATATAGTATATAGTTTTTTGACATTTTAATTTTATGAACTCTGCGCTTGATTGAGGCATAAAAATAAAATTTATCAACTTCACAAAAATTTTTCTTCTTTATTTTTAGTGCCAAAAACAGTCAAATTTAATAATGGTTTCGTATCTAGTGATTCATTATGAGTTATTGCACTGTTTGCTTTATCATCTAAAGCTAACATCATACGGAATGATTGGTTTTTTGTGGTATGCATTGCTTTCACTGTGATGCAAAAAGGAGAGAAATTATGGGTTCCCTTCACTACAGTAAATAAATTAGGTGGGAAAGAGGCGTTAATTAGTATCAATGGAGGCAGCAATATGAAGGGATAAACCACTTACAATTTGAAGGGGAGTTTGGTTGAAGTCTTTAAATACTTTGGAATCAGCGAAAGAAAATCCAGCTCGCTCCCAAGCTATCAATGCTTCCACATCGTTACGCTTGATTGATCTGAAAATATTCTATTTTTAAAATTTATTGCCGCTATCGCATTCAAGGTAGGAATAATGGTCAGGGGTTTCGTGGGTCTTATGCTGAAGTTTACCAGTCATGAAAAGAGTATTGCACTGCTGACAGAGCATCAGGGCTCTAACTTTGGCAACAAGACACTTCATAATATTTTGTATTGAATTTAAGGCCGCAGACTTAAACCTGTTAAGATCTTTTAGATTCTTAAACTTGATTAAAAAATGTGTTTCCTTGTTTTAGACTTCAGTTAGCCCCAACTCTCGTGAGGTAAATACGTGCTGCTTTGTTGTATCCTCTATCAATAAACTTGCTTATAAAACCTATGTAGTATCCTGCATGTTTAAAATGAAGAGTCTGTTAAAAAATTCGTTATTGATTTTTGCAGAAACATAATAAGTTCACTTTCATGCTTGATTTTGTTTAATTAATTCTAAAGTTTTATGATTTTGCTTGCAAGTCTCTTAATAGCAATAAATTTTTACATCATCAAGAAAATGCATCATAAATTAGTACAGCTTTCAGAATTAAGATATTCTATTTTATGGGAAGCCGCTCAAAAGGGTGATAAAAAATTTAAAATTCAAAAGAATGACAAAAAATGTCACTATTTTAATTTGCCACTCTTTTGTTAGTAACCCACTTTAGGAAATGGTTGATTTTATTTTGCATTTGAGAACGATTTGTTATCTTCAATATTCTTTAGAGTTTCAAGACTTATTTGCAAGCTAAATGATTGATATTTGAGTCTTTATGAGATGTATTAAGGTTTTCAAATAGGTCTTTACTTAAAAATGTAGAATGAGTAGATGAAATGGCTATTAATTTCTTTATTTTCATGTTTTCTTATTACATTACTTGTTTGTTTAGGAGGTTAGTGAATTCATTGCGATTAGTTTTATTTGCCTGTTGCGAAAATGCATTTATCGTGTTAGTCGGTAGAAGTTAACACAAAAACATTTAAGTGAGAAAGAGCAAAATTTATGATAGTTAAGGTAAAGGTACCGTGGGTGGGTTTTAATTGCCAAGGCACTGATGTACCGCTTATGTCAAACTATGAACAAATTGGTATCGATGAGGAATCGAACCCAGAGGCTTTCGTGCTGAGTCCATCATCTAAACCAACTTGCCATGCCACCCTAAGGTGGGATCACGTTATTTAGTAGACATTTAAGTTCACAATGAGCTACGCCGAGGTCAGTTACTATTTACTCAAGGGAAAGACGAATCAAAAATAATTAATGTCAAAGAGTGATACAAGAATATTTCTTCCTCAACACGTTGATAAGACTTGTTTATATGTGCGCCAGATTGCAAAAGTAAATCGATGATGTCCAAGTGCTTAAACTTGATAGCGTTGTGCAGTGAAGTATTGTGGTTTCTAAAAAAAAGAATGCTCAATCAAATCATTTTCCTTTTTTAAAAGCACACACCACGATTAATCCAACACATTCCTTATCAATCAAAAATGGCTTGCAGAATGGAGAGTTGAATTTAGAAGTCGTCCCTGGCTAGTTAAAACTCCCAATATAAGTAATAATACCAAAATGTACTAGAGGTCTGAGCAGTAACACTTTATCACAGTGAAAAGGAAGGCAGTGTAGACTAGAGCCCTGCACGGCTTGTAAAAAATTGCCTACACCCGCAATTTTAAATTTGAACCCGAACCAAACCCTCAATTTTAAATTTAAACCAGCAACCATCCAACTTAACAAACAGTTACTATTTTTATGATGTTAGATTTATAACAAAATTAAAAAAACATGCTGTTAAAAATGCAATATCATTGATGGTTTGGCTTTTTAAAGCTTTTAAAGCAGCATTCGTTGCCATAATGCATAAAACATTACGCGAAAAAACAAAGGGTGTAGGAAAATTCCTTCAATGTGATGTATTGCATATGTATTGAAAAGTGTGGAATGCATCTAAAGAAACAATGCGAGGTATGAGGATGTAAAAATGTCAGTGTGGGTAATGTACTTACCAATGCTGAACTTTATACAACCAATGAGCTATGAATGGATATCCTATAAATTATACGATCTTTAGGAATTAATTCTTACTGCAATGCTAATATTGAACCCACTCATTCAAACAAATGACCCGTACACGCATGTGAGGGTCCTGTAAAACCACATGAATGGCCCGTCCTATACCCGCCCAGGCCTTTTGTGTAGAGAGGAAATTTTGCTTTTACCCTGTACATATGAAAATAAAAGAGAGCTTAACAGATTCCAAAAATTACTTTGCTATTAAAATATACCTGAGATTGATTTATATGTGAGAGACTTTGTGTGTATGCTATAAAGATTTGTTATCTCACATACAACTTCTCAACTACATCAGCTGTTATACCCGTATGCAGCGCACAACGTAGCAAGAGTGATGGCATAACTGGAGCAAAAGTGTTGATACAAAATTTTGTACGCGTTAATCTTCAGACATTTTGGATTTTGTAATGCTCTTCAGGAATATTATCAAAATTGGCAGAAAAAGAAACAAGAAAGGGAAAAAATGTTCGCTTCGTTTCATAAATTCCTGAACCTAAGTGAAAATCCATAGAGAAAAATCGTCTCGCAAGACCTTCGCGGAGACAACTTGTCAGACCGTATTATGTATTTGAATATAAAGATGGTTCTAGAGGAGGAAAGTTTAAAAAAGATTTAATATAACAAAGTATGTTCAAATTGGCCAAATTATAAGCATATTTAATTACTCATACGATAATTTTTTGTCTTCTCACATATAAGACAAATTCTTTCACAGATTCTTACTTGACTTCGTACAACTATTAGAGTACCTTTTTGATATCTTTCACGGAGACGCTAAAAACAGAAGAAAATTCGTTTGATCTGGAGTTTTAAAATTGCAGAAACCGAAGGATCCTCTAAGTTCTATATGATTGAGGTATAGAGAGTGTCGACTTAAGTCTTGTAGGTACAACGAGGAAAACCAAAAAATGAAGAGACACATTTTTGTCTATTCTTAAACTTCTTCTGACATTTTCCCCGTCCAGTTTAACCATCCAAATTTTCCCTTCATGTGTACGAGTGAAAGAGCTAGATATTTTAAGACCAAAAAAAGCTTCATTAACAGGTAGTCGCTTGAACCCTGATAATCACTTTTCCAGTCAAAATAAAGCAACATTAGAAGCTTCATACAAAACAACTTTAAAAATTGCAGAAACTAAAAAGAGGTGAAAATCTCATTAAACATTGCACTTTGGAGACAACAACATTATTCTTGAAGAAAAGGAGTCAAATATCAAAGTAATTTTTACATCATTTCATTATTACAAGTGTATATTTTAGAGACATGTGATAAATGATCACTACGGGAAGTATATTTAAATATGTAAACCTATCTACTACATTAATATCAATTATATCCAAGATTAAATGCCATAGTGGTAAAAACCGGCTAAACCTCAGCGTGCTAAGAACAATAGCCGTAAAATTGATTATCCAAGTTAACATTAGAACCTTTATATCTTCTGTTAGAGAAAAACATTGCTTTCGATGTGAGGCAATTAATACTTGAAGAATTTTTTGTGCACCAATCTTTGACTGAGAGAAAATTAGACTCAATTTATTTTTCAATATTCCCACTTAGATGAACAAAACTTGAAATTGGTAAAAGTAAAGTGACATCGTCAGCGATTATTAATATCATTGATGTATGGAGAAAAAAGATCCTGAAACAGAACCCTGCGGAACTCCTGTAAAAATGTGTCTAAAAGAAGAAATTGTTTTGTTTATTTTCACTACCTGAAATCTAGAAAACAAGTAGGAATTGGGAAAACTTGATAGCAGATTTAGAAAAACAGAAAAGCCTAAGCTTAGGCAGCAGTAAGTCATAGGAAATACTATCGAATGAATGCTTTCTTAAATACCAAAAATCAATAAAGATTGATTTTAATAACCACGTATTTTAAAAACTTTTCTTATGAAATAAAATTTCAAATGTCTTGTTTGAATCCATATGATATATTGATTTTTGCAAAAATCAATCTATGATACATTATCTTGATAAAGTTGAATTTTTGATTATTATCCTCGTAAAAAGTGGCTTCTTTGTATAGCTATGTAATTATTTCGTCTTATGTCATCAACACTTAGTTTCTCTTCAACCTCATTCTCAAGTTCACTGAGGACGGAAAATCAATTGTAAGAGTATTTTTATTCTGATTCACACATTTAATTTTTACATCAGAGAGTACTTTATTAGTAGATTCTTTTATTTTTGCAAGAGAGTCTTCGGGTACTTCATTACTGTCAGGTTTCAAAAAAAGTGTTCGAGAGAGTGTACAATTCGAATCAGAGTAAAACTTCTTTTTTTTTTCTCCCACCACCCCCTTTTTTCTTTTTCTCCAAAAAAAAAATTTAAAATTTGGAAATTTTAAAAAATTATTTTTGTAAAAAAATCAATAATATAATAAATTTTTTTTTTAATTTTTAATTTTTTTTTAATTTGGTTGTTTTAAAATTTTTTTAAAAAAATAAATATCTTTAAAGTTTTTGGTATTTTATATATCTACCTCAAAACCTGATATTTATTTTAATGTTTTGGGACGATGAAGTTATACATTTTAAGGGAATCAGACGCCCATAACTAAGACCAACGTGGAGGTACGTTGTTAGATAAGCAGGCATATCAGATCTTTACCAATTAATTCCGTCCTTACTAGATTCTTAAAGGAGGGCATCATTTAAAGCAGGGTTTCGGAACCTGCTAAAATAGTGTTTCAGAAACCGGGATATTTTATTGGCCTTCTCCGGCTCCTTCAAAAGGAAATGCTTGGAATGAATAAGCGCGTTTCTTGTTTTACCTGTAATTGTTCAGTTTAATGCATCGCGTTAAAATGTTTTAATTTCCTTTTCATTTTAACTTTAAGGTTTCTGGCTCCGACTTCATGTCTGCAAAAATCAACGCCCTGGTTTTCAATCCCTGATTTAAATGTTAAAAATTTGTGTGATGGAAAACATGGCGTTATTCTTGGTTACTACTATTAAACTTACCTTTAACTTGGAAAATTAAAAAAAATAGTTGAGAATTGAAAAAATGGAAAAGAAAAGATATTGTACCCATTCCTTCTTTTATCTAAAAATTGTCTATACTGATGAGAAGGAGAAAGATGAAAAAGTTATTGAATGAATTGACAGAAAAATGAAAATACACGTTTGTGTTATGAAAGTCAGCAAGCACTGTCACACATCAAACCAAATAGATAATTTCAAGCAATAATATCTGCAATTAACATACCTGCCGGGATTACTCGTAATGCTCACTTTTCGCAAAACAAGGCATATCCGCATATACAATAATTAAATAAACAGGGATAGAGTAAATAATGTATTAGGAGCAAAGTTCTTTTTATGAAGTAAGCAGGAGTGGATAGTTTACTTCATTTCCTTCTAGCGGGTGTTTGGTAAAGCAGATTATTAGAGAAAATTCACTGGCGAAATAAATTATTTACTCTATCCCTGTTTACTTTATACGCAAATTTAATGCGTCATCTTCAGCACCAAATCTGCATAAATAATAATAATTCATGTGAGTTCTTTTTGCCCTTCTTATTTTAAAGGAAAGAAGAAGGTAGAGAAGAGAGATTTCGACGAGTGTAAGAAGTTTCAAGAATGATCTCATCAAGAAAAACGCCAGCATGTTAAAAGAGATGTGCTATGTCAGGGAAGTTTGTCATTTTTTCAAGTCTGCATAAAATTCAAAAAAAAGTTTACTTGTCCTTGGAGTGAACAAAGGCGCCTCTTTCAAGTAGAAATTTGACCATTTTTATGTGGCCTTGAGTAGAAGCGACGTGCAAGGGAGTTCTCTCTTCATAATCACAGGAATTCACGTTTCCTCCCTAAATGCAAACCGAAATATAAGAATGCGTGTACGCACACCAATTTGTTATGGATTCATCAGCTTGTTAAAACTTCTCATTTTCCAGCAGTGAAAATAAGTTGTGATTAAATGCGGTAGCTCGAGAATCTGATAAGCTCTCAAATAATTTTTTGAGAAATGTATTACAATGGATTATTTATAAGCAATCAACTTTCTCCCTATATTATTCATGTTATAGGACGAAAAATACTCATTGCTGCGTGCTTCATACACATCATGAATGTTTTCGATTTAATTTTTTAGTTAATTGAAATAGGTACATGGCAGTAGCGAGAACTAATCGAAAAAAGTTCAAATCAAAAAATATTTATTCTTTTTAAATATATCATTGGCTCCCCTTACTTTTAGAATAGAAAGAAAAACCTAGTTTTTAATAATTAATTTTTATCAAATTATGCACATACGAAACTAAAAGTAAGGGGAGCCAACGATATATTTAAAAAGAATAAATAATTTTTGATTTGAACTTTTTTCGATTCTTTGATTACAGAATTTTATTTTGATTATTTGACAAATATATTATTTAATATCGTGAAAAAATTGCAAAAATATAGGTAATAACTTATGTAACATCCTCTTCCCGAATGAGCTATATCAAATCTTACATCTAACAAAATATGAACTGACAGATTGGAGATGAACCATCGTAGTATACAGGTAATAACTTCTAATAATTAAAGCATCGTCTCCCCGAATGAGGTATATCAAATCTTACATCTAGCAGAATGTGAACATAAAATTGAAAATTGTCTTTTTAGTCATTTGTACATGGATTAGAAACCATCGTAGTATACAGGTTGGATATGAATCATCGTAGTATACAAGTTGGAGATGAATCATCGTAGTATACAGGTTGGAGATGAATCATCGTAGTATACAGGTTGGAGATGAATCATCGTTGTATACAGGTTGGAGATAACACTCAAGTTATCTACCCGCGTTCAACCGTACAGGAGGTTTTCAAAAATTAAAAAGTTTAATTCCACAACGTGCACTACCTGAATCAGATTTCCCATAGAGAAAAGTTATCTGTGCAAAATTAAAAGTTACTCAGTATATAATTTTACATCCCTTAAAGCTGTTAAAAGTTTGAAAAAAATTCAAATTTTAAAGGAAATAAAAGACGCACAGAAACCGCTTAAACGTGAACTTCGTAAATCAATAATATTATTCAACTTCAAAGAAAAACCATCGTACGTATTGAAAAAACTTCATTTATTTAACATTAAAAATCAGCTAACAGTTCTCTTATATGGATAAAAAACATATTTTTGTGGAACTTCCTCCCCCTCCCTCTACTCCAAAAAGAATTAAAATCAGTTGCCCAAACAACTGCTCTTTCAACTGTTTTATTGACAACATTCAGACTAGCAACAATTCCTGTAATATACTTTCGTCTTGGAGGAGAGAGGGTTTTTGTAAAATTTGCGATGCTTTGATCGAAGAGTCTTTGATCTGCAAATTGAAGAAAGATTTTTCCTCAATGCGGCAGGTCTTTAATAAAAGATTTTTGTTTAAAGATTATAAAGCATTATTATCTCCCTTTCTTCTGAATTGTAGAGTTTGGAAAAGGGTAATGGAATCTTGTAATCCATCATCCACATTTTGATAATCTTCCATAAGACAAAAAGATCACTGACTGGATCATTGTTTGCATGTGAAGAAGTAAACCATGCGTTAACAAAGATGGTAACAATGGAAATAGAGATTCGCGATAAATTTTTTCTTTGCACTCTCGTTCAAAAACATTCCTGAATAAATGTATTTTGAGGCAATATATGCATTCTGCTACCAAGAGAGCTCTGTTGTAGGCTCCAGGAAATCTAAATCGCTGAACTCAAGGTTTTTCCAGTAAATAAAAGTCAATATTGCGAGAAATTCGTGATAATCTTTCTGAACTTTTTTTTTTAGTTCTTTTCACAAAAATAATAAAATCATTTCAATATCAAATATATAATAATAAATCTAATATTAATATGTAATAATATAAGAATAAAAAAAATATGTGCACAATTTATAAAAGAAATTCGACCCACATTTAAAAAAAAATTCTAGAACGTTCGAATTGCGAATGTTCTGTCAGGCGAAACGGCTAGAACGCGTTTTTAGGTTTTCTGAAAGAAGAGATATCAATTAAGCATCAAATGCTGAAATAAATTTCCTCCTTGAAGGGTAAATTCTCATTGTTTGCTTTGTCCCAAATTTGTCTTAAATTCATATTTTTCATTGGAAATGCAACCAGGCCTATAGCCAGGGAGCGCAAGAGCAGGATCTAGCACCCCGCTCCTGTAAATTTTTCAAAGTAATAATATTTCTAAAAAAATTCGAGAACTTTTATATAAAATAAAAATAATTTTGTAAATTTACACTGATCTTAACACCATCACCACTCTTTTCTACAGATGACGAATGAAAGAAATAAAAATATAGAAATATAATGTAGTATATAAATTTTATATACATATATTATTTTTTATATAATTAAACATAAACATAATATGTTTATGTTTTTAGCCAAACCTTATCGTATATATGCATAGCATTATGCATTTTGTCATCTGCGCATTGTCAATTGTTTTTTTTGAATCATCCATGCATCACTCTTTTCTTTCAGCTTAAAATGTCTGAGAATAAAAAGCACATTTCATAACTTGAGAATTTCACATTGAACAACCTGATTCTCTTTGCAGATAAGCATAGAAATAAAAGTGTATTGGGACAGTTTAGTTCTCCTCCTACGGACGGCTGCTCTGATTGGAATGTGGAAAAATCATAAAAATGAACTTTTACAGATGCAAAGGATGAAATTTCATGGTGAAATTTACAGGGTGTAAGTTACGGGTCACGTTATTTACTATATTAATTAAATTAATTTTTTTGTTTTTTTAAATAAAAAAATGTATACAACTTTTTTTTTTATAAACTCTAAAGATTATAGTTTTAATTTCTAGAGTCGCTCATTGTACGTCAAATACTTCTTTTAATTTGGTCAGCTCTTTCAACTTTTGGTTGCTTATTTTTTCCAATTCCTCTAAAATAAATAAAGCAAATTCCGAAAGTTATATCTTGCATGTTATTAGAAGTATCCAAAAGATCGATTGAGACTTGTCCAACACGAATAACAAATAATCATTTATTAAATGCAGGATTGATGGATAAACACAGTTTGGAAATATTTTTTTACTTTTTAAAAGTGGAGCAAAAGATTCCAACAACCAGATTTTAGAATAGCATTTAAACAAATGGTTCTCAATCTCAGTTATCAAAGAGCTGAATTAAGAACAAACAGTGTGCACTTCAGGGACCCACCAAAAAGAAATTTTCCAAATTTAATGAGACCTAAAAATTATTTTATAATTTTTAGGGTTTTTTTAAATCAACCGTTTTTCTAAGGCCAGTTGAATCTTTTTATACTGCTTATCTAAAGGCAAAGGTACATTAAGATGTTTTCATAACTATGAGCAGAAGGCTTGATGTTGGATCGAACCCAACATCTTGCGGTTCCGAAGTCAAGTATCTATCGAAACGCACTAAAGCCTCCATCCAGGATTCGCTTCAGGTTTTGAAGATCAAATAATGCGATTTTTCACATCCTTATGAAAATTAACGCGTAACATTCATAATTATCCGAGGATTAGAAAGAAAGACATCTGTAGAGAAATGATAAAAATGAAAAGGCGGAAGATAAAGAAACCTTTTGAATTAGCTTTTGGATCACTTCAATGTTATTGGAAGTGGATGCTGAAGAAATGAGCATGGGAAATAACTTTTCTCTGAGAGCTTTTATTTCCTAAAGAAATTAGAATTATAATTTTTTTAAGAACTAGCTAGGACAATCATTTTCTGAGATAGAATGCACAAGCCGAACGAATGGCAGCTCGGAGCTTCGTGTTTCGAAATATGGAAATATTTTTAAGCTTTTCAAAAGGCATGAAGTTATGCTAAAATATTTTACGCGCTTAAACCATTTACTCAATCCACTTACTAAACAATGCATTAATTTATAATAATTTGCCTTTGCATTAAAAATGGGTTTAACTTTATGGGTTTGGTAGAGTGCATTGATGTAAAATAGATTATACTCTAATCATCACGCAAGGTATATTTTGCGCTATTATTTATCTAATAATATAAAATAGAGCTTTAAAGAACATAAAGGATGATTTGTAAAAACAATTATTTTTAGACTTAGATCATTTATTCATAAGTATTCTATTATTATTATTATTGGAAAGCACGCTTTCAACAAAGTGATCGAGTAATTTATCGGTTCTAGGACATTTGCCCCCTAAAAAATTGGCCTCTATCAATAATTCATATTTCTTTTTGATTTTCAAATTCATATAATAATATACCATTTTCACTTATTTTTACTTTACTGATATTAGATTTTGTGATTTCAACGTTATCTTTTATAAATTTCCTAGTCTATTACTTGTATTAATTTATAGTATTTGACTTTTTATAAAAAAAAAAAGTTGGTAAAATACTAAAATTAGAAATATTTTCGAGTTGAAAGAATTAAAAAATTTATTTTCTCGGGGTAATTACCATAGGGGCGATTGTCACAGGTGGCAGTTTTCCAGGTTCTATAATGTAGGTTCTTTGTGAGCATTTTTTCAATAATTTTGTCAAAATATACGAAATGTTAATGTCTCGAATCCGAATGCTATTCTAAATATTTTCCATTCACTTTACGGAATAAAAAAGTATACATGATAAAGGAAGAAACATACACTCTAATTTTATATACAGAATAAAAGGTGGAGGGAATCGAGGTACTTTGGAAGAAGATAAACGAAGAAGTGAGGACAAGGAGTCAAAGAAGTCAAATTCACAGAACTTGCCTGTTTCATCGATTCGAGAAGTCAACTCTCCACGTATACTTGTTGAAAGAGCCTAGAAAAGAAGGTATACAAAATCGGATATAATATCGGAACGAAGTGTTTGTGAAGTGCACAGAACACATATCTATCCATACAACGGTGACGAAGATCAAGTTTAGAAAGTATATACTAATGCATTGAAATTAATATTCAAAAAAGTGTTCACATAATCTCAGGAGATACAGTTCTTAGCAGGACACTTCAGTCGTCACTCCAGTGTGGCTCAAACCAGATAAGCGAGATTGAGATGACTGTTTTTTGAGACCACCCAAAATATACTGGCCACACGCAACTGCTTGTTCACTTGTAGTTGCAACAAAGTCTTTTTGGTTTGGCACTACTGAAGGACACGACAACTGATGGAAGTGTTTTTAAAGCATGGGAATGCTCCATTGCTGGTGCTGGCTTGAAGTGAGATAAGCTTTGTAAGTAACAACTTATGGTTTACATGCAGCCCGTTCGCCAGACTTCAAGTACAGAGGGGCAAAACTTATTTTAATGGGGCCGGACTATAAGAAAGTTTATACATTTACAATATTTAAAGGGAGTTTCAGGGAGCGGGGGCAAAATAAATCTAAGAGGAGGGAGGCGGGATCGACAGGCCTGTTTGCATGTTCAGTCTGAAAAGTCTCATTGCTGATTCATAAGGGGGACCTCTGTTGAAAATGAGTGAAGCTGTGAAATATGAAGGATGTCGTGGTCAAATAGTAACACCATCAGGGTAGGCAGTTTGAATTATCGCCAATTCAAGATCTTCCTGGATCAAATCATATTTGCGCTTAGAGAAGAAACAAGGGTATGATAGCTATGAAACAAACATATGTTGTTTTCGTAATTTTCACTTATCTTGTGGAAATAACCAAACACCTGAACACACTCAATTAGAAGTGGGAAAAACATTACTATAATAAAACCTTAACCCTTTCCCATCACATAAAAAGTTGAATTCAGTCGTCTATGATCGACCGCAGGAATGTGTGGAATTTATAAATAAACTACAGATTCAAAGTATTGAATCAAATCAAGCTACCGTTTCATGTTTTGAACCATTTTGCTATTAATTTTGATTCCTCTATTCAAACTGAACTAATTCACATCACTTGCATTTCTGCTATAAAACAGATGTTTTAAGTGTTCGAATGCCTTAGTTTAAAAACAGTTGAACGAAATTTTAAGCTTAAGAGAGTCTTATGTATTTCTCGAAGGATATATGTTTTTAAATTGAATTAAAAAATTATATTTAGTTTTTACTATAGATACTTTTGGAAGAAATTTTAGTGGATAAAAAGGAGTTATATCGCAAACATTTCTATAAAAGTTTTGTCTTTGACATCACCTGCAATAACGCGTTAATGTCAAGGCCAATTTAAATTAAAGTCCTCAATTTCAAGTGAAATGCTACAAGTTGGGAAAAGATGAAATCAAAAAAGTGGTAGGATAAACAACGCAAGAAAAATAGGAAAAATATATGAGTACTTCTTTCTTTTCTTCTAACGTCCATTGAGTCTTTCCGAGAACATACGATAATTTAGTAAGCGCAGCTTCAGGAGTCATGTCATGTCCACAGACTACGCCTGTGTCAATCAAAGCCTAAACATATTTGTACATCTCAAATAATAAAAAGCAAGCCCTCTTTTTTATTTATAAAGCTTCTACAGCGTTCTAAATTTTTCAATGTCTTATTTTGAATTTTTTGGATCGCATCATTATGCTCCCAAAGATTATGCGTTGAAGTCCTTGCTTACTTTTGAATAAATTTTGACAATCAACCACTTTTATATTATATTAGCATATCCTGCTAAAACCTGGTTCGGATTAATTATCATCACCAGAAAATATTCAGAGATCTACTTTTTAGTGAAAATTATAATAAAGAGTTGGCTGTCTGTTTTTGGATTATTTATGTTAAAAAATTTGAAAATAATGAAATAAATATTTTCTCAAATTATTAAATTAGGCAAATAATGTTAGAAAAAACTTGAATCGAAACTCAAACAAGAGTGAAATTTTACACACTGTATATTTGAACATAATGAAATGAAGAAGACTAAAAGACTGTTACTAAATTTATGTGAAACATGAGAGGAAATAAATCATGATATACTGACAAACTCAGCAAAGGGGATAACATCCCTCGATCACAAGTAAACAATAAAAACACATTGTTATTGCGCGATGTAACTCTACAATGATTGATCACCCATATTTTCCTAGCGTGCATTACTATTATATACAAAAAATGATTGCAAATGTTTCTTGATCACGTGTCTTTGAGTGGTGGAAGCAACAAAATTAACCCTAACACATACACGTACGCACTCTGCAATCAGCACACACTCGCACAACACTAAATATCTTTTAAATTGCCCACACATGTAACATAAGAGTAAAGACCAATCATTAGTCGTTTAACACGTGGCAAGTGTAAAAACTCATCTTACTTATTTGGGATCTTACTACAAAACGAATGAAGAGATAGGAATAAAGAAATGGTATGGGGAAAAGATATGAAAAATTGATTTTCCCAAAAATTGAGTGGATTGAAGGAGATGACGCGCTTGATGTTATCCTCAAAATATTAATAAATACCTTTCCAGTCTCGTAATTGGTATTTACAGTGCCAACAGCGCATTGCGTACAATTCACAATTATGACGCCCATCTTTGAAGCACACCTAAACAAATCCAGTATGTCTTTGCGATCACTTGGAGCATTTCCTGAGCCATAGGACTGCAAAACGACGCCTTTCACATTCTCGTGCAAGAGTGAGGATGCCTTCAAAAGTTTCACACAAAGAATGTTTTATTCAAGGTAGAGGCCGTGAGAAATATTAGCATTAATCAGATAAATACCGTTTTATAAGATATGCCAGGATACAATCGAAAGAGCAGAACATCACGACTCAGATTTGTGTGAATTGTGAATGGCTCATCAACTGGTGGAAAAATTAGATTCCAGTTAACTAAAACAATGTAGGAAAGTGTATAGGACTGGTAGAGATAGACAATGACGGAGCAAGTAAATAAAATTCACTGAAATTTGTTTGACCTTTTCGAGAACTCTTGTAAAATCAATGCTCCAAGAAATAAAAGCCGTCTGCTTTAAGTATATAAAATTCTGATGAAAGAGAAAGCGGACGATTAGTTTTCATAATCCTCATCCTTAATGGGTTAACAGTGGTCTTTTACGCATTCAGTTGTTGAACATATCGTTATAGCAAAACATCATTGAGCGTCGCTCGCTAGGGGATGGTAAGTGTGGATTTCTATACAGAAACAAATGGAGTTTGTTTGACCACATTTTACAATATACAGTGAACTCTGTTTTTAACGAAATAATTTGCTTGTCTGGGCAAATTCTTCTCTTAATTATGTTTAAATTAAACCGCCTATAACAAAGTCGGCTATAACGAAATTCGGTAAGGGCGTACTAATTTCCTAGCCTCTTATGCCACAAAGGCATTATAAATTTACGTGCTACAACGTACGTCCTCCCAAACCACGGAAGTTTACTGACGTATTGGAAGATATAGCGTCTTTAAATGACTATGATTTAAGCAAGCGCTTTGATGAACTCTATTTCGATCGTATTGCGGAGTTTAGCATATGCTATTTATTATGGCCAAGCGCTACAGCGCTGTAAAACAGCAAAAGATCACACACTTTTTTGGAGAGAATCGTAATAATTTTATCTTTATATTAACTTAATAATTATTTATTGATTTTTATGTTTTATTGACGACTGACTGTGGTGCATGCATTATTCAAATTAAAAAATGTGTTATTCACAATTTTTGTCTCTTTTATGTGCTTCCTGATACAAAGAACTAAAATTGATTCCCATGGTAATTTGTCATAACCAGTTTTTTCTGTAGTACAAACCAGAAAACAATGACTAAACATTTAGTTCAAATGTTTCAAAAATAAAAATAGCTAATTTTTTATTAAAATTAAAATTTGTTTTTAAGATATTAGATGCGTTTTCTATTTGCCGTAGTAAAGATGTTAGCTTTGAGTGAGATTATGAGAATGCTAGGTAAAACGAATACACCAGAACCTAGAGAAGTTTAAACAACACATTCTTACGTATAATATATCATTTATTTTGATTTTTCTTAAGCTATTTATGTGCAAGCAAAGCAAACCACTTTAGTAATTCCATTTTAATATATTTAAGAATTATTCATGGTATTTTTCGATCAAGTTATAATGCACACACAAAAGACAAATTCAGAATATTACAGTGTTTAATATCAATTCAACTAATAAAACTGGCATTCAAATAATTCACCGCATAAAAACACTAGTTAACGAGTTAAGTATATTGAACAATTGACTCAATAGCACCAACCTTTCAATCAGTCATTGGCAAATAGGACATTTTAATAGTCACATCGGAGAATCGATTTAAAGATGAAGACGAGTTACATATTCAATGATGAAAACATAAAAACAAGCATACTATTGATGTTGATGTTGAAATTGGCCAGAGGAGTGAGATTGTAAGAAACAAAAGCGTCTAAGCCGTAGCTGTTAAATTTCGTAGTTCTATTTCCACGAAAGAGTTTATCGTGAAAAAAAATGCAAACCTAAAAAGAGTGTTCAAATAAAAGTTGTTATAATTTCACACAATGAAAAATGATTGAATAGGGTTATATCGTAGAGTTGACATTTTTTCATTTCTTAATAAATCAATAATGAAATAAATGGGTAACAAGAGAACACATGGTAAAAAAGTTTCTAAAAATACGAACAAGGAAATATCAGAACTATTTTGTTAAGTAAATGCAGAAGTTGGAAGAGAGAGACATCGTAAAAACAGTACAAGCAACGCCTGTCCTATCTACCTGTTTTGGAGGTATGAACGCAGTCAATTATATTCACAGCTCCCTCCCCATTTTATTCTTGTCCACAAGGTAAACTTAGGGGGAATTAGACTGGCCTGGCCCGGTGTATTTAAAACTGCATTCATTTCTATTTGATCTTGATATGTGTGCCAACATAAAAATTATCATAATTGTGAGAAAATTTTACGAGGAATCGTAGAATATTCAGTAGTAGATCACCTTGTGAGGCATTTCATGAACTGGAGATATGTGATGATGATGATTGAGTAAGGAGAAAAGAAAAGATCATTTTTATAAGATACTTTTTTAAGAGATCTCTTGAGATTTGAGAGGCACGCATATCAAGGGATAGCCATTTAAAACCATGTTATCAATTTGTGGCTCGCTTTATAAATCCCACGAAAACACCCTTTCGATTTGAATAAAATAAATAAACCCATCAATGAACTAAAGAAAACTTTAGGGTATAAACTAGTGATTCCCAGCGTGACTGCCAGCACACACAAGGGCCCGTTTTAAAATTTTTTAAAAGCGCGGTGAAAATCTACGATTAACAAAGATGTTATTTAAATCCTTTTCTTGGTTGAAGAGATGAAAAGTTGTTAGCTTGGAAAATTCGTGTGAAAGTTATAATTGGTCTTTGCATCACGTTTGTCAAGTAGATGATAATTTTGTACATCGAAAAAAGCACAAAGAGAATATATTTGAAAGCAGTGATATCGTGATTATTTCAATGATACAAATAATAATAAATTATAATATTGAATGCTTGATATAGGAATATACTAATGAGAGATAAATGCGAAAACAGCAAGAAATACGAAGGACAGAAAGAGCGAAATTAAGGAAAGAATCGGAGAAATATTGATAGAGGTAGACTAGGCAAAACTCAATTTCCAATAGATAAAATACAAGGATCCTAATCATATTTAAGTTTCTAGATCCACATGTAACTGTTAACGGGCAATTGGGAAGCAGTGGATATGCTGCATAGCATAAGTTCTTTCTTACTAAAATCAGATGCGCACATCTGGTAGAAAACGAGTTACAGCCCCCTCCCAAGTTTAACCGAAAGAGGGCGAAAAGGTGTTTACTTAGAATGTATACACATCTGCATAAAATTGTATTCGTTGTAATCTTTAGCACACCTCCTATAACTTCGTATACTATGCCAAATATGTCTTATAACTAGTAAGTAATATTTTTAAATTTAAAAAATTTTGCACCTCGATAAAGTCTTTTTTTTCTCTAAAATGTCAATATTTTGTTTTCTTTTGAAATTCTTTTTTCCTAGATAATTTTTAGGGCCGTTTTTATTTCATTTTTTCATTTCTTTTAACCCTTTTTCATGCTCAATTTTTGTGCTTACCAGTGAAAAAAAAATAGTACGCTTTGAATCATAAAGATAGCAGATAATTTGTTTTCAAAACATGAGCTTTATAAGGTTAAAATTCCTAAGGTTTAGTTTAGGAGTCGATTCTTAAAAAAACTGTTCACAAAAATACCAAATTTAAACTTGTATTCTCATAAACTATTTAATATTTTAACATAATTCTTGTTTTCTTAATTAAATATTTTTTTACGATTTACCTCAAAAATTGAACAAATTTTTTTTTATAAAAAAAATATATTTTATTAATTTTTTTTCAACAAAAATGATAGATTTCTAACTTTTTTATATAAAACTTTCACTTAAATTTTTTTATTTTTAGGTCACTTTTTATTTAAAAAATAAATACTTTCAAAATTTTTGCGGGTCTACAGTTATAACATACAGTTAGGGCGATCATTTAAAAAATCTTCCTTATCCCACCTATTTTACCTAAGATTATTTGCTATTGTGAGGCTAGAAGGCGAAGATACGATACAAAAGACCTATCGAAAGACGTTGTGCTTGGGTTACTTTAGAATTTTTGTTATTAATTCATGAATATCCACATACAATTACGCCTTTGAAGTAAGTGACATTTCTAAACGGGAGACATTGAAATAAACAAAAAAATGAAGCTTGAGAGCATGTTTCTGCATGAATTTTAGTGGAAAAATAGACTTCTAGAGTTTAACTTTTATATATTCGCAAAGAAGTAGCAAAAGTGTTATCCGAGGTTGACATTGGGAGAAGGTCATTCTCAATCCAGTATGATTTCTGTATTGTTTAAAGTGTTCCATTAATCAAGATGATTCTGAATAATTTAATCCGAAGATGAGGAAACAGCAGTCTATTTACATTTGATAGAAGAAACTGAAGCTTCTGAATTTTATGGATCGATTGGTACTTGGAGTAACTTTATATCGTATATTCATTGCCGAGTTAAGAGCTGACGCTAAGTTCTTTCAGAGATCAACCGCCGAAAAGTGGGCTTTTAATAAAGAACCCGCTGTTAATATGTATTTATCTTTCCCGTGAAAATAACATAATTCCCATATTAGGAATGTGCGAGTAAGATTCATAAATATGAATGAAGTGCTTTTTAGACGTTATTCGTAAAGCCGATATAAAACGCCACACATATCACGATCTCTGGGAACGCTGAAGATGACCCATAGAAAATCATATCTGGGATTCTTAGAGCAAGCACTCGTTCAGAGTTGCATCAATCAGGCTGGAAAATAATAATGCTCATTGTTAAGATTAGCAAAAAATTAACAAGATAAATTAGAAACATCATATTATAGGAAAAGCGTTGGGTAAAATAATAAAATAAAAATTTTAGTTTAAGCAGAATACGAAGTGAAATGTCACATTTTCATTAAAAACACGTTATGAAAAGTTATGGAAAATTGAAGTTATTGAATATTCGAAGATAGAACGCGTAGAAAACATATAAAACGAAATTTGCTCAATTAATTGGAAGAAAAGAAAAATTGATGAATTTCTTCTACTTGAAATGATATTTGCTAGACTTCAAAAACACTTTGAATAAAAGTATTGATGTAATTTCATAAGCTGAAACTGGAATTTGATTTTGCAAGATTATTCTTTAAAAATGGCGTTTAAAATATCTCTAATGATAAAAAAATCAGGAGAGCGCAGGCACTGAGCAAGCCAGTAGCCGTGTGTAAGGAGCAATGGTGCTAAATCTATTGCCCTGCTACGCGCACTAATAGACCGTGTTAAAATCGGCAAATAAATTCATTTCTCAACCTTAGTAACGTAAAAATGTAATTACATTCCCATTACTCCAAGAAGATAAAAAAAAAGATACTTCAGGAATGACAAAATTTCCTGCAATAAGAATGGCGCCCAAGAAATTTGATCTGCCATCGCTCCTAGCTTCCACAAGCGGTATCTAAAATCGGTAAACGCAGATAATGATGAAAAAGAAAATAGATGATGATGTATCAATTTTTGAAATACCTGAGAACCAGTTAAAATGACTGTTTTGCCCAAGTTTTCGAAGATGAAGGAGAGTGCAGATGCAGTATAAGACATCGTATCTGTGCCGTGCAGAATGACGAACCCGTCATAGTCCTTATAAAATTCCTACAATATGTTTCAAGTGAGATTATTTAATGGATGAGTATACATCTTGACAATCCGTAAAAATAGACAAAAAAAGACAATTTTTTTGCTCAAAAAAGCCAATCACTTGTCTACACTAAAAAAAACCATAACCGGGCAATTGCTCCCGATATATATATATAATAAATGTAATCATTTAAAAAAAAGTGATTAATTTTAGAGTTTGTATTTGTGATATGACTAAATTGTATAGCTCAAAATTTGAAATTATATTATTTAATATTTTTTGGTATTTTTTTAAACATTTTTTCAATAATATTTCAATCATTAAAAATTTTTTTTACTAATCAGATTTTTAAATAATTATATCGAGGGTCGTTGTCAGGGCCAAATTGTTCAAGCGGTAATTGGCCTAGAACCCTAAAAATATCCCACAAACAAAAATATTAGTACTTAGATAAGATTTTAAATTTCAAAAAATTAAATCTTTAGCCTTGAATCTGTCAGTTTTTTTTAACTAAAAGCCGAATATAACAAGAAAACATTTTAATAGGTCAACTTTTTTTTACAAAAAGTCAAAAAAAAAAGATTTTTCAAGGCAAAAATAAATTACTCTAATTTTATTATTATTAAACATTTTTGTGAATATGCCATTACTAAGAATTTTTCAACTTCGAGTTGAATTTTTTCAACTTAAAGCGAAATCTTTACAACTTCATATATTTTTATCGCATGTAGTCAGCCTAAAATTTGCCTATTATAAAAATTGAGCAAAAATTATGATTTTTTTTTCGACAATCATACAAATCAGGCAACGAATCATATCAATTTTCATTAAAATCAATTTTTAAATAAAGGAATACAGACACAAAATCGATATAAGGGCATACAAGACCTTACGACTTAGAAATGTTCTTCTATAATCCTTTTTCCCAATTCAAATATTGAAATATTATAAACTTAAAGTTATATATTTCCATTTTTGAAGTAGATAAAATAGATACATATGATGGGTATTTATCTGATCGGACAAAAAACTTATTGACTACTACCCACTATTGTGTTATATTTTCAGTATGATATTAGTGCATGTGGGTACGATAGGCTCGGGTGCCTATCTCCTTAACACTTCAATATTTGCAATGTAATCTATATTCAATAGTTGAACATTCATTACTGAATAAAAGGTTGAAATCTAAAAAAAAGAATAAATACACACAAGTCATCCACGAAAAAATGGTCTGCTTTAAGTAATAAAAGTGACGAGTACAGCTTGAAAGAGTTGGAAATAAAAACGAAGTAAAAACAAGAGAAAACATCATGAACAATTTAAACTTGATCAATATCAAGCTCTTCTTGATGTCGATGGCTTCCCTTCTTTTTATGTGAATACAAGATGCCGTAGTCTACCTCTCTGTTCTAAAGCTCTATAGCATGGGATCCCATCATTTTCCAAGTATGAATCAATCATTAATTATAATTGAAACTTCAGAACCAGTTTAAAAAAGATTTTGTGAATGATATTTGTAATATTTATCGTATGAGTTTTTATCATAAGTGTTTATGATCTTTGAATGTTATTAATAAGTCCTTATGGTTAGTGGAAAGTATACAGATTTCTGATTCAAAGAAATCGAATGTAGAAATATGAGATGATAAAACAGAAAGGAAACTCACAAATTAAAATGATCTGAGCTGAAGAATTAAGAAATTAGACGCTTAAAATATATTTCTGGTCTTGGACGATTTAGGTCCCAATTTTTGAAAAGAATCGCTAGTTTATCCTTTTCAATGAGATTTTATAAAATGGAAGTAACGATTTATATTTTATGGGACGCGAATGTCGCGTTAAAACCGAAGAAATTAAGCTCTTGCAGATCTCTTGATTCAAGAACTTAGGATCTATAGTAGGGGTTCCCCACCTACATCATTTCTTGGCCTACATTGAAAAAGTTTTTTTCGAGTTCTTTGATGAGATTATTATCATCAATTAGAATGAAACAAAATCAAAAATTTTTTCCTATATTTAAAAAGTTCTCTTAAAAAAATGAATATTTTTGTGTGCTTTGTCAACTCAATTCAATGCAGTTGGCTCTTCGTTTGTTAACTTTTGCAATTTTTACAAAAAAAATGGACCATTAAAAAGTCAATTTTTTGACCTAACAACTTGAACTTCTTTTAGACAAACTTCAGAAAATAAGATGATCAATGTGTTTTAGAAGAAGTGGTAGTAAAAAATAAAAGTTTATAAATATTTGTTTATAATATAAAAGGAATTTCAGAGTTTCGTTTTATAATTTTAGATATTTTTGTAATAGTATTTATTGTAAATGAGCTTGTATATATTTGCTTACTGTTTCAAATTTTTATGTGCCCACATATTTCACGTTTGGATCACTAAAAATATAATTGTCATATGGCCTAGCTAAAATTTTTTAATCCATTTTGGTCATGTGCCAACAGATTGGCAAATCCTGAAAAAGCCTCTACCACATCAGAGGCACTATTCAAAGCAAATTTTGGTTTGGGGCATTAGATTTTTTTATCAGGAACACAACAAATCTCTTGCTCCCAGGCCTTGGGTAAAGATCTATATTTAACTTGAAGCATTACATGATTTAAGAAGAACCTGTATTATTTGATATCGTTAAATTCAATTGACATCGTATATAAAAGGAATTTCTTTAGCTATCCACGACAAACACTAGTATCTCGTATGTGTTTTGAAGGTGAAAGTAAACAGCTGAGAAGTTCAGTTGTGTTTTCTTCATGCACACGGTGTTGTTCTGTATCTTATTGGTGTTAGATATATAATTATGATGCTTAGTCCAACAAGGATTATACGTCAAACGTATGCGTTAACAAATACAGAAATGAACGAACAAGGCTGCAAAAAGGCTGAATCTCAGCAAACAATAATGTAAATATTTGTATATTCAAGGTTCTTTACTTTTTAAATTCAGGTATTTTTGTCTACCTCATTTAAAAGCTATGTGCTCGTTGAAGGTTTTATACAGCTCAAAAGCTGAACAACACGTTAAACAAAAAATTATTCAAATAAAATTTGCATGTAGATAAAGTATGCTTTAAAGCAAACATCCAATATTTAAAACTACAAATAAAAATACACATTTCAAATTTGTTGACTCTAAGTTGGGCTTAATAAATGCTACACTGTAAGCATGAAAAAAGCGCTTCTCCAAAAGATGTTTTTCCGCATTTTAATATATATAGATGAGTAATGTTTTAGACTCCAAAAAATGGGTTTCTAAGCCAAATGACCTTTTAGAACTAAAAAAGTTAAAGTAAAAGTCACGAAAAAATTGAAAAGTAAAAGTTGTACTCCTGTAGTTCCAACATATTATTGAGATTTTTAATTTAAACTATTACTAGTTTTTCCAAAATAACCCTTTTTAACCCCATTTTCAACGTTTATATATAACATTTTTTGAAAAAGTTCAAAGCCTTCGTAAAAAATTGCTAACATCTGTTTGAGTTAAAATGAAGGTCTCTCTCTCTCTATTGAAATAATGTAGAGGATGTACACTAGGGTTATGACTGTTTATGAAGTTTAAAAGATATAGTCGAAATCGATGAACTTTCCTATATTATTGATTAAAATTGTCTAGATTTGGCGTAATTTTGAAAAAATCTTACGGACAAAATATTAAACTTAAAAAGTTGCTAGAAATTGAAAAACTGTTTCGTTCATTAAAGATATTCATACAAAATAAGAAAAAAATTAGATTATCTTAAACTTATTAGATAAAATATTTGCCGATTTGACATGTATTGTAAAGTTCTTCCACAATTTTTACTGCCCCTCTGCCACCATATTTGGACCAGGGGTATAAAGAGCAGACTCTTCAAGTACTCAGTGAGTATTAAAACTTTTCATAGCTTTTGGGCAATTCAATTCAGCCAACCTGAAGATTATCATATATTTCATTTGAATAGGATTGATTTGAAAAGCATGTGTTTGCTATAAAGAAACAAGCGATTTTCAATTGGTCTATCCAAAAGAAAGCAACTAAAGTCAGTATCGCCCTCGAATTCCATCTTGAGGTGTGAATAGATGGTCGTTTTTCCCATTTTATCACATGCCAAGTACTTTCTTTGTTATGTAGGCTTTGCATAATTCTAAAGAAATTTAGTCATCCTTCCAACCCAGATTTTCTTTTATCAGAACATACTTTTCTCTAAAATATTTTTTTGTAACTTTTCATAGCCTTTTTGAACGTCATCGATAAAACTGTAATGAATATTAGGTGATTTCGATTTTTGTCTATAGAAAAAATCAAAAACATGTCGTAAAATTAGATATGTGATGCTGACAGTCGACAGGCGACTACAACGTTTTTTCGACCCAAACTCATTACTCGGAAATAAGCATATGAATGCTCTTCTATGAATTATAATCTTCAACAAGTGCTTGCAAAGGGGAAAATATGTCTTCAAAAGACCCAGTTTTACACGTAAGAACGCCAAGGTAAGAAGGAGTCTTTTGCGAAATGTTTAAGCAAATAACTTGGTATCCGTGGTCTTCAATTTTCTTCCGATCAAAATGCAAACAGAATTTTTCTTTATTTATAATATCTATGAGTTTGTTTTTAATTGTAAGTCTTTATCATTTCGCGCCATATCCCTGATTGAGATGGTGTAGGAACATTCCATCCTTAATCAGATAAACTCTTTAAAACTTCAGACCACAAGTTGACAGCAGCTTTACTTTTTTGATATACTTTTGAAGAAACCAATTTTTCGTGTCATAATCCTAGACAATACATGATTCCTTTTCTTCGCTAAAAGTTTCAAAAATGTGTGCTTGACTTGTCGATGAGGTTTACTTTTTATAAAATCAAATTTATTGGGTTCAAACCGTAAGTTTTGTAGTGAGAATAAATCACTTTAGATATTTTTTTAAGAAAAGGAACGTATATAAGCATATGCTAGCATAGGAATAAATAAAATAAAGCTATTTAATAAATGATAGGTATAAAATGTTCCAAATAAAAGAACCGTTGTTTCGGCGAGTAAATTCTTTAAGTAAATAGAGGAATAAGCCTTGCTTACATTTGTAATGGGATGTAATGAGTCTTAGAGGTTTAGGAAGAGAGTTGAAGAGAAGAGATGAGTAAGAGTAAAATGTCTTTTTTAGCTTTTGGTTTCTGGCTCTAATTGAGGGAATGTTTGAAAATCTGTTTAATTTAAGTTCTGTGTCTTTGGAGGGGTGATGAAGCTCTTTAAATCTTGTTAAGAGGAACTTGAATTGTAAAAATTCAAGAACTTTTGTATATTTAAAAATTGAAGTGATTTTTTTAATGTTAAATATCAGGTATTTCAGGCAATTTTTTGTAGGTCTGTCAAATTTTGTTGAGTCGTAAAAGAGGAAAAAAGGTTTTTATAGCACACTTGAAATTGTTTAGAATGTACGCTTTGACTAACAATGGTTTATGGAAAGGAACGAGAACTAAAAAAGATTTTTTAAAACAGCGAGCTTGAGTTTACACCTTGCTATTATTTTACTGAAATAATCTCCAATTAGGGGAGAGAGCTTGAGATATTAAGACCCAAAATATTAATACAAGAAGCAGTTTTTATATTGTCGAATATGCAGAGATTTTTTGGGTTTTTATTCAGTTTTGGTGAGAAGATTTGCAAAGGTTTAATTTCATACTGTTGATATTACACCATTGTTGTAGACGATGTGAGGCATTTGAGATGAGTGATGCTAGCAAATCGGAGGATTCGTGAAATGAGATGGAATAGATGTCGTCAGCATATAAGAAAAGCTTGGTATCAGTTGCATTAATAAAGAGAGGGAGATCGTTTATGAAGAGGTTGAATAAAATAGGACTTAGTGCAGAGCTTTGGGGCAAGCCATGATTGGTAAGAAAAGGGTGTTGTTAACGTAGGTTTGAGTGGTGCGGTTTGACAGGTAAGAGTTAGAGTCGAAATTAAGAATATCAAGCTTGTCTAAGAGAAGTTCATGGTTAATGCTGTCAAAAGCTTTAGAAACGTAGTGTTTAGAATTCGGTTTGGAGAAAAGTTGAATATAGTATCAATGCAGTCGTTGGAGGAACGGTTTTTCTGGAAGCTGTATTGGTGGGAATAAAGTATTGAATTACTTTCAATATAATGAAAGATAATTTTTTTCAAAAATTTTAGATAGGGCAGGAATATTGGATAGGACGATAGTTGGAGATATCGAATTTGGAAGGTCAAATGGAAAAGAGTTAAATTTAAATGATGAGACTACGTCTGAAGTAGCAAAGCAAAATTTAAAAGGTGTATTGTTTTTAGAATTAAAATGATAAAGGGCTTCTATGTATGAAGGGTCAGGCGGGCTAGGAAAAACTTTGTCATATTTAATGAATTCTTTGTTAAAGGCGTTGATTATTTGTAGGGAGTCGGTAATGATTTTGCCCTTGTATGTGATATGAGTGGTGGTGTTGTCGTTTGATTTCGAAATACTAGGGCAATATTGTCTCAGGAGGTTCCAAAATTCTTTTTGATTAGGATTGATGGTAATTAGTGATGTATTTAAGTTTTGATGAAAAGTCACAAAAATCTATCAACAAATTCAAGGGTAGTTTACACATCAGGAAATCAAGTTCTTCATTAATCTCTGGAAACGTGGGTTTGTTTTTCTTTTTAAATTTTTTATCCATTTATGTGAAGCTGAACTTACTCCTTTTTTAAAAATTTTATTTTTAAAACCCATTTTGAATTTAAGTAAAAGTGTAGACAAAAAATTACAGTATTCTCAGAAGTAATTAACAAATCAAATGAGTACTTCCTCTAGAATAAAATTAAATAATGAATACTATTTTGTAACATATGTTTATTTAAAAAAAATATATATATACAATTTTTTAGATATCTGTTATTTTTTATTGTTTCAATTTTTCTAAAGGAAATTTTCTAAATTAGGCTAGGTGTGGAATCTCTTTGAAAAAATGGGCAAAAGAATCAACAAGAAGCAAGTTAGTAGACAAAAGTTCATTCAATGTAACATCAGGATTCTTTTTTTTTTTTAAGTTTGAAAGCCTAACCCTAATGTACACACATAGCTCTACTTACTGTATAAGAAAGCAAAGAGTGCATACGTTAATATCAATGGAAATCCTGATCCAATCTTCAATTGACATGTTGGAGGAGTCGAGGAGAGGAGAGTACTCAAAAATTTCATACAAAATACGCTCACAGTTGCTCGTCAAACTAAAAAGATGGCTGAAAAATAAGGCTAAAAGATCAAGAGGTAGTTACGGCGTCGCAAGAATAGAGCTGTTCTGCAAGTCGGGTCTTTGGCTTAAATACTCCTTGTCATTCAACGCATCAATTTCTTTTATTTTGCCGAACAAAAAATTGGGAACCGGGCAATACGCTACGAGGTTTAGATGCAAAATTTGAGGATTAAATTCAGAACACTTTTTATAGTAGCCTTACCGTTATTCACCAACTTCATACCGATCGTGCCACCTGTATAAAGGACCAAAACTTTGGAAACATCCGACGGAATATTTGACTGATTGGAGGACGTTAGCTCTTTTTGGGAATAAAGAGTATCCGAATCAAACAAGAGCTTCTGATCTTGGCTAAGTGACTTTTGTGAAAACGACTTAAACAATGCTTTCGGTGTAAAGTATGGACAAGAAGGTTCAATAACGTATTTGCCATTTCTTGGATCTGTGTTACTCATTAATATGCTCTTTCAATGCTTGTAGTAACCTGAAACATAAAATGTTATATAAATGGCATATATAAACCGTATAATCTTGGAAATAAGTCAATCTCGATAATATAAGACGAAGACAACTATTGTTGACAATCTCAAGTATAAGACGAGTAGAAAAAAAACAAAATACAGCTGAAAACTTTCAGTCTGCTTTTGGACTTTATGATTACTGACAGCTATAAACACAACAAATAACTATAGACATATGAGATCTATTCATACACATGACAGGTGAGTTAAAAACTTACAAATATTTATCTGTAAAATAAATCATAACAGAATGGAACAAATTTACAACATACATTCCTACTTCAGACAACCTCCCAGTGGCATAAGTATATATTTGAATAAATAGTATAGAAAGAAAGGAGAATACAGTAAAAAGTCGCGGAAAGAAAAAAGCTAAATTCATTTTCGAATATTATTGTGCTCATTCTCAAAATAGAAAATTGATAAGAGATAACTTGAAAAATGTGTTTTTTTATTGCTCATCTCAAAGTATAGTGATCTTTTGATGAAAAAACCGTAGACTTATATTCAAATATGCACAGTAGTCAAAACACGTTATTTGCATTCGAGGTACAAAGTTTCGCAAATTAGTTGAGAAAACACATTCTTTCTATGCATGTATGTCACGATCCAAAAATAGAACATGGAAGTAAATCCCTCTTTCCGTGAAAGCGCGCGTTAAAGCATGAAATTAAGAACTTTTATACCTATAAAAGAGCATAAACCAGAAAAGCTTTTATTAATTTTGATGAAAAGCAAACATTTCTCAAGCAACATTTTATCACATCTTTGACACGATGATGTGGCTTTATTTTTCTTACAAACTTACTTTGTGAAGAAAGAATTATGTAAGGACCAATTAGTTTCCTTCATTTTCGCATTACATGCGTGACTGGTCCCGGCTTGCTAAGCCTCATCTCTTTTGCTTCTAAAAGATGCAAAACAAGTTTCCTTCTGAAATATAAGTGTGATAACTTTTCTTTTGAATGATGTCATAACTTTCACGAGGTAACAACTGCCAAGTTAAAAGCTCTAAGGGGTCGTCGTTCACAATTAACGTCAACCTTTTTTTGAAAAATTTCAACCCCCCCCCCCCCTAATGTCAACTTTTAGATATATCATCACTTAACAAAATCGACTTATGTCAACTTTGGATACCCCCCCCCCCCCCCCCTCAGTTTTAGTTGACGTCAATTGTGAACGACCCCTATGTACTATCTGCCACCACCATTTTTTGCAAAGCCTATCCATTACATCGACTCGACCCATTCCATTGTTGTATTTGCAAACTTTATACGTATCCAATACTTATATACTTTCTATCTTTTCTGCTATAGCCTTTCGTAAAAAATATAGCTTCATGTGTATAAAAGTTTGAGACCATTCCATCTTACAATTTTACCTTCACATCACACTTGTAATCATAATCACATTTTCCTTCTTTGGTTATCTTTAGCAGAAACTAATAGTCTGAGGCATTTTAGAAGAGAAGAAATTAACAGAATATATTTGATGATGGGTTTCATTTGGCATCAGATCAACTTAACCTTTGGAAATCTGATAGCGGGGCCGACATGGTAAAATTTATCGGTCTTTATATTTCATATAAAAAAACACATACAAACCAAAAAATAGACATTTAATGCTTGGTAAAACGAAATTTAAAGGCAATATGTATACTTTTAAAGTTTCTACTTTTAATATTAGGAGAGGCAAACTAGGCAATTACATATACTCTTTTAGAAAAAGATTCTTCCATCTTTTTTATTAGCAATATCTTTAAAAATATTTTTTGGAGATATAATTCTAAAAATGTAGTTTATTAATTTTTAAAAAATCGCAAGTAATAAAAAGGTAAGATTTGGAACATAAATTTATAGATTTTGGTTGGCTATCTGTAAATATTAATTTTTTCATGTGATTTCAAAAATATTTCTTAAAATTTTAGAGATAAAATTTCTTTTTTTGAAATTTGAAGATTTAGAAAACTTAAAAAAATTCGCTTTGAAAAGTGAAAAAAATGGCCATTGCTAAGAGAGGTGACATAGCGATAATAATTTAGTAAATTCATCATGCATAATGAATTAATATGTGAAAAATTATCTCATTTTTCATTTTACGTAGTATTTTGTACCTCATATAATATAGAAAAAGGCACACAGGCGCGGGGCCCCTTCAAGGTTCTTTGCTCAATCTTCTTTGTTTTTTATAAGTGTGCTGGTTGCGAATGTTCGATATAAAACAGGCTATTCAATTCTTTGCTGAACACTTTTATTTTTTCATTTGTGTGGCAGATTCCCATCATTTATTCTTCATCAATTTTTCATGTTTTTCATAAATGTAAAGAATTTTTTTGTGACATAGGCTATGTGAGATGTAAAAAGGCTTGCATCACTTCAAATATAATATAACTTTGCCTAATACATTTCCACAAGATTCACTAATCGATTTTTTTTACTTTTTTTATATAATAAAAAAGCCTTTCTAAAACACATTTCTTTGTGGGAAGTTGACTACAACGTTCAAAGTCTGTTTCACGAACAATGCCTACATGAAAAATAGCTTTACTCTTTCTTCTTGACGTCATTTTAATTCTGGGTCACTTGATTAAATTACAAAATAAAATTATATTATTTCGATACAAGCACAGAAGATAAAAAATATACAACATAAAAAAAATTTATAAATAAAAACTTGAACACATGTCTCTCTTCCTCCGTTGTCAGAGCAATCTTCAAATATATAATGTTAATTTTCAGGAGTCGCTTTATTTTTAGACACACAAAGTTCTGTAAAAAATCCTTTCTTGAGAGGTGACCTTTCATTGCTTTTTTTGTCTCAAATTTGGCTTGAATTCATATTTTTATAGGAGATTTGAATAGGTATGTGTGCGCTTATAAATTCAAAACTTTATTTTTTCCCTTATGGCGTCATTCGCTCTGCACTGCACGCTCGTAGTACGCTGCCAACAAAATGCATAATATCTTCAGCTTCAAAATTTATGATTTAATTTTTTGACAAGCACAAATATTTGTCATATTAAACACATGTTAAAGTTTAGTAACATTTTTAATAAGGTAAGATTTTTAGAATTTTTATCATTTTTACTCACATAAGGAGGAAGAAAGCTTCAGATAAGATTTAGAATATCATGCTATGATTTTGGAATATACCGGCAACAAAATATGAAATAGTCAAAGAAAAGTTGAAATCAAGAGAAAACAACTGATAGCAAATAGAGAGTCCGCCCCGGAGACCCCTACCTCGCTACCCGCGGGTAAATCTGAGAAAAAAGTAATCCGAAATAAAAAAATAAATCTAAAATAATCTAAAAACGGAAATTCATGAAATAAACCGATTTAAAAGAATTTTTTTAATTCAAATATTTCTTCTCACTTATATAATTTTTAATTGAAGAACTGGCCAGTGAATCATAAGTTTTGTATGCTGCTAATGCACCAATATCTTTATACATTATCAGGTATTTGATAAGTAGATCAAAATTTATCCAATCTTAGGACAAATTTTATCGTTAAAATTGCATTCAAAAGTTGTAGAGTAATTGTGTTTCTCTTTTTAAATTTTACATGGTTCATCATACCAAACACTCTTTCAATTTCTGCATTTGAAGGTGGTAACATTAAAACTGATATAGCACAGTTATAAAGTTCATAAAAGGGGTTAGAATCAGAAGCGTTTTGGATTCCCCTACTTCTTTCCAAAACATGTCTGTGTTTGTTTGGTTCTTCCTATCAATAAGGGTAATTTTGTTCAACTGGTATTCAATTCTAGAAATATCATGTTGATTCATACCTATGAATTCTATTACGCTATAAATGGATGAAAAATCTTTTACAGGTTGAAGCATATAATTCACACAAAGGTATGAGATATTTTTCACCACATTATTTTCTAGGAACATTTGTTAATTGAAGCAGTAATTCAAACAAAAAAATGACGACATCGTGTTCTTATCTGTTTTTCTTGAGTAGTTTTAAGTAAGTTTTTGATTACATTTCAATATCTATAAAATGTCTTCTTGTTTTTGAAAAAAATCTAAAAAAAATCTGAAATCTAAACGATTTAAAAAATATTTACATTTAGATTTAAATAATCCAAATTTGCAGCCGTACTTCTAACATCTTGTTTTTCCAATTCGGTGAACATATCATTCCCACTCCATAAAAAATGTAAACCCTTCACTGTAAAACCTTGTAAACCTTCCCTCCCAAAATTCTGGTCTCCTGGACACAAATCACTTCAATATTCTTTTTCTTAATTTCTTCTACCAGCTCTAGGCCCTTATCCGTCATCAATCCCACATTCCAGGTAGCAAATCTCCAGTCTTTCTCCTTTCTCTTGCACGATTTAAAAATATTGGCAGTTGGACGCGCCCACGGGTTTGTTTGGACCAAAGCATAAGGTAAATAGAGTAAAGTTTTTACAGCCACATGCCCTTCCTGATGCCAACCATTTTGTTTGATCAATAAGGCAGTCGTAATTTATAATCGGCGATATTTTCTCCTAGAAAAATTGTTCGCCAGAAGGCACGCATTCGTTCCATCCGAAGCTGTAGGCTAAAGCTTCCACTAAACAATTCCACCACGAGAAGGCAGGGATTGAGAGCTCATCCTCAATCCCTGTCTGGGCGTAAGAGCATCGAAGACTCAAATACAAAAGCTTATTATCCTTTTGTTCATGTGTCTATAAGTATAAATACTTTATATTGTATATAGTTGCCTGTTTGTGAGTGTTGTTTTTTGAATCGAGGAAGTATAACGCTTTTTCCATTTTTAATCTTTGAAATTAAGAATAGGCATTCGAATCGTATATTTTTCTAGGAATCGGTATCGTACAAAACTTTGGTATCGTCCCATCACTGTCAATAAAAAGATGCAACCAATATTCATTCGAGAAAGTTTTTTCTTTAATACGTTTTTTCAAATCAAAATTATGAAATTAGACTCTTTTAGCTTTATTATTAATAATAAAATAGATATTTTTAAAACATTGAATATGCGATTTTATATTTTAAAAATTGATAAGTCCATTCAATTTTAGTTGATAAAAGCAAACTTATTTTTGCATATACATATCTCAGGGATACCCAAGGGTAAATATATTTTGATTCGGGAACCCCGTTCCCCGGGGAATAAAAAAGGCAATCGGGCTGGAAACTCTAGCAGTACGTAAAAAATGTGAGGTAAATGTTTTTACTTTTTTCACAGACACTTCAAAAATGTGAAATCAAGAAGAAACTGTTGTAGAGATAGCAATAGAAAGAATGTGGCAAGAAACTAAGTAAGCCTTTATATAATAAATTTTCTATTAAACCCTGATTTTTTGACGTAATCTCTTAGCATATTTTCATGATTAATTTGACAGCAATAAACAAAAAAAAACAAGGACTATAGGCATACGATACACACAGCTTATCCATAAACTTAACAAATCAAGAGGATCTCACACAAATACTAAGTAATCCTTTATATAATATTATTTTCTATTAAACTCTGATTTTGTGACGTAATCTTTTAGCATATTTTCATGAATTTGACAGATACAAACAAACAAAACAAGGACTATCGACCTACGATACATACAGCGCATGCATACACTTAGGAAAAATCTAGAGGATCTCAGACAAATACTTGGCAGTTCAAATAAATCAAAAAAGTCAGAAAGAGAAAGAATTAGATATTATATATATATTTTTTTTATAGTCAAAGAGTCAGAGTCTTGAGTTGCTCCTTTTGAGAAGGGGTCGAGTCGCAAAATTATTGTGTCTCCGACTCTAATTCCATAAATAGTAACTCATATATGTTAGATTAAAAAATAAAGTCACAGAAACTCTTTTTAGTTTGCAACGCTGCAAAAACGCGACATAAAAATGTTTAACATTTTGTTGGAAGCCTTGTATTTTTGCAACTCATAGAAAAAGACTGAAAAATTCAATACAATCAAAGAATGAACTTTTTTATTTTACGTTAAAATTAGTTTGTAAAAAAGGAGCAAAGCTCATTTATCAGGAAAAAGTTTTTAGGAAATTTTACCACATACCTTTGGAAAAAAAATTTGGGATTTTTTTTTGGATTTCGTATTATTTTGTTTTGCATAAAAAGGTTATGACCAATAAATTTAAAATCTTTTGAAGGCAATGCAAGAAAGACACTAAACTACAAATACAACCCAATAGAACATTTCAATAAATCATGTTGAGGGAAATAGATCAAACATTTTGCTTGCAATACAAAGCAGAAATGTCCAAAATTCAGGAAATCTTTCAATGACCGTCTAAAATTAACATTTACAAACGACTTTGAAATGTGGTACATGTCAGCACCACTTTTTGGAGATTTATAATATTTGAAGCAGAAAAGTTGATGTTTCATCATTAAAAAATTTTTAAAGTCAAAGACTCAAAATTATATATAGATGGATTCATTAATGTTAAAAAAATTATACATAAATGGAGTTGGAGTCTTGAAAAAGCAGGCGAAGTCGGAGTCGAAAAATGAGAAATAAGTAAAGTCGGAGTAGCGAAATATTTTTTCGAATCCACAACCCTCGAATAAGAATAAGAATCCACAACGCAAAAGGTTACGTTTACACATTTGTCTACCCTAGATATTCAACTAAAGTCATTCTGGGGATCTATGAAATCAAAGGAAGACAAAAATTGCAAAAGAATTGAAAAATGTGGCGTAAAGCATCTAATGTTTGTTGTATACTGTGGGTTGTGCGGGAATGCTGCAAAACGGAACCCATTGTAAATCCTAAGAGTTCATTTATCCTAATCTTGTAATCCTGCAGATAAAGGCAAAAAAAGGATAAATTGGAGCATAATGTGTTATTTTATTAATAAAAACTCTTTCATTAAACATTTTATTCGACTAAATTTACAATAAAAATATTAATGCTTTATTTTTAAAAAATGATAGACAAATTTTATTTGATACTATGTGAGTGTTTTAAAAAACCTAAGAATTTGATTATCTATTTCACGTTTCTTAAAAATAGTTATAATAGATCAATGATAGTTTTTTCAAAAATTTGTTTTAAAAGCACGTTCCAAAAATGAAATATACCTGCTTAAAAAGGATTAAGTATGAAGAAGTCTCTTGTCGTTATGAAAGCCAAGTTTATTGTTTTATTCATACTCGTTGGCTATCACATCCAAGGAAGGAATAAGCTTCCATAACTACCCAGAGTTACTGGCACCGGAAATGGAAGAAGAATCTGTACAACACTAATTCCATAAACGTTTATACTTGGGTGATTAGAAATCAAAATTTTCAAATCGATATCACTTCGTACTCAAATGAGTGAAATTTTAAAAAGCCTGTTTTCAAGAATTTTTACAAAAATTAAACGTGCTCCGCCAAGATAAACCTAGGCATTCAAATAGCCAATGGCACAACTTTATAAGAATGCCTAAGCTTATAAATATACTGATTCAAGATGGTAATTGCCCATCCCACCTAAAAATTAACTATCTCATTAACCAACTTACTGACAGGCAAAATTAGTGCTTCCAAAAGTCGACGGTAGCGACCTCAAAAGAGCGCCTTGAAATTCTTATCCGAATTTCATTTTTTCTGATTGAAAAAAATCATTTTTTTATAATTTATATGATAGTTGGAAGTAGTATTATATATTATTACCGTATATTTCGGTGTATAAGTCGACCTACAGATAAGTCAACCCCCAAAATGAGAGTAATTTTTTATGATTTTTGCTAACATCTGGGGTATAAGTCGACCTCTAAAATACAGAACTTGCCTAAATTATCGGCTAGCCTAAGCAGCAGTGTAAAAGTTGAAATACGAAACTCGTCTAAGTTATCGGCTAGCATAAGCAGTATAAATGTTACCATATATAAAACACCGGGCATTAATTAAAGACTACCGCTATGTTATCACAAATAGTGAGAAATAAAGATCGGATGTTATCCTAGATGTTGTTATTTAACATTTCTGTGACAAAAAAAGGGGTTGGTGTGAACACACCTATACCGTAAATTGTTTCGTCAGCGATCAGCTGATCGGAGGTTTCACAAATGGCTGCATGATGTCTAAACTGTTATGCTCTTTTTCCTTTGATTATGAGCATTTTGTGGAATTTTAAAGTAATGGTAGTTCTATTACATTATTAGTGTCGAATTATAATGTGAATTGTTTTAAATACAAGTATTTACATTAGTAGCTATATGTATTTACATCGGTAGTTACCGCACCGAGGCGGTCGTCGGTATTAGCGCCACAAGATTTGAAAGTTTACTTTTTGTTACTGTTATATAAGTCGACCGTCAATTTTGGGGGGCTAAAAGGTCTTGAATAGGTTAGAACATTAGAGGAGTGAAACAAGAAGATAGACTTCAACCGAGGTGGTAACTTAAATTTATTTTCATAACAACACAATCTTATGATAAGCTTAAACTGATATAAGATATAGTGGCATGGCAGGTTGGACTCAGCACGGAAGCCTCTGGGTTGGATTCCCAATCGATACCAATTTGTTCATAGTTTGACATAAGCGGTACATCAGTTCCTTGTCAATGAAAACACACCCACGGTACCTTTACCTTTAAACTGATATAAATATTGACTAGTTATAAAATTAGCATGAATATTGACTACACTGTAAAAACAGTATTTAGCATTTAAACACGTTTTGAGATGTTTAGAACTTTTCATGCATTATAAAGTGTTTAAAATCTAAACACTAAATCTCAAAAATGAGATTAGAAAATGAACACTTCCCTGCTGAGATTTCAATTTTATTTTGTATACAGAAGAAAATAAATTTAGTATCTAAAAACTTCTAAAATTATTTATTGATCTGAATTGTAAATAACCTAATAAAAAGTTTGTTTTGAAAAAAATGAGAAAAAGAAATAAGCGAATGAAATTTTGTTTTCAGAATTCAACCAAAATTTTTCAGTTATGTGTATAACCCTCTCGTCATAGTTATGTCTTTGCCCAATCGGTAATATTTTCGTACCCACTTACATATAACCACAAAAATCGCTGAGTTAAAACCCTTCTGATCGAGTTCAAGAAATTCGTAACCAAAGTATTTTGTATCTAAATTGGTTATTTTGTACCCAAAATGAGAAAAAAAAATTGAGTACGAAACGTCTTTGCCATGAAATTACATGCACCTCTTCGTGTCCCCATGATGCCGAATTAATGATAGTCAACTGTAGTTAATATATCAAATTACAATATAATGCTAAATTTCTTTATTATCCTAAAGTAATGTTTGGAAAGAATGACATAAGATAATTGTTATCACTTCTTTTCTAACACGCGCGCAAGTAAATAGAAAAATACAAGAGCAAAGGACGTATATTTTCAAAAATTGATGAAAAATTTATATTAAAAATTTTTTTAAAAAAATCGAACTTTTCTTATTTTTTTTGGGGTCTTTTTTAAAATTGCCCCAATTATGGAACAAAAAAGAATAAAAAAATAAAATAAATTATAATTATTAACGCATGATTTATTTTATAAAGATCATTTCATACATTAAATTTATAAAATAAATAAGAATAATTCTTATTAGTAATCAAAGAATCGAAAAATGTTCAAATCAAAAAATATTTATTCTTTTTAAATATATCGTTGGCTCCCCTTACTTTTAAAATAGAAAGATAAACGTAGTCTTTAATAATAAATTTTTATCAAATTATGCACATACCAAACTAAAAGTAAGGGGAGCCAACGATATATTTAAAAAGAATAAGTATTTTTTGATTTGAACATTTTTTGATTCTTTGATTACTTGACAAATATTATATTTAAAATCGTGCAAATTGCAAAGTAAAGGTATAACATCGTATGAGGTAGCAAAATATGAACAGAAAGTTTCATATTTTTTGATTTTTTAAAGAATATTTTTCGATTCTTTGATTACAGAATTATATTGTGATTATTTGATAAAATATATTATTTAATATCGTGAAAAAATTGCAAAAATATAGGTAATAACTTATCTAACATCCTCTCCCCGAATGAGGTATATCAAATCTTACATCTAGCAAAATATGAACTGATAGGTTGGAGATGAATTATCGCGGTATACACAGGTATAATGTATATAGGTAATAACTTATGTAACATCGTCTCCCCGAATGAGGTATATCAAATCTTACATCTAGCAAAATGTGAATAGAAAGTTGAACATTGTCTCCCTAGTCATTTGTACATGGAATAGAAACCATCGTAGTATATAGGTTGGAGATGAATCATCGTAGTATACAGGTTAGAGATGAATCATCGTAATATACCGGTTGGAGATAAAACATCGTAGTATAGAGGTTGGAAATGAATCATCGTAGTATATAGGTTGGAGATGAATCATCGTAGAATACAGGTTGGAGATGAATCATCGTAGAATACAGGTTGGAGATTAATCATCGTAGTATACAGGTTGGAGGTGAATCATCGTAATATACAGGTTGGAGATAACACTCAAATTGTCTACCCGCGTTCAACCGTACAGGTCGTGAGATTATATATTTAAATATAAATATCGTAAAATGCAAAAAAAACATATTTAAAATAAAAAATTTCAAAAAATATTTTGCATACATTTAAACGAACGGTTTAATTTCATGAAAACAATATGATTGGTTGAAATGTTTATGTTATATATAATAATACTAATACTACTAATATGACGATTTTTTTGGAAATTTTTATTTATTTTTTTGAAGAAAAAATTAATTTGTTTTTCAATATTTATTTTTCATGGTATATATATCATTTGAAAGCTTATCGTTTGGTGTATACGCTAGAATAATGTATTTTTGGAAAAACTTTTTAATTTTTTTTGATAACTGGACTTTCCTTAGAAAAATTTGGTCAAAATTTTAGTAAAAAAAAAGTGAACACTTTTTGTTAACAGCATAATGTGAAGATTTAAACTAAATTTTTTATTGAAAATGGTATCATTGAAAAGCTATGCTCTTTATACTTAACATAGGCCAGGTTATACTAAAAAAAATTCCCCCTTTTGCAAAATGTGCTTTTATGTGAGGTTAGTTAACTTTTATCTTGTTCGAAAAAATACAATAATTAACATGATGGGTTGATATACTTTTTTTTCAATATTTTATATTTACAAAGGTAGAATTTATTTTTTCCCATTTTAAAATGTCATAGTTAAAGAACACTGTCAAAAATAAATATATATTTTATATTGATTGAGGGATAGTGGATAATTTCTTATCTATTTTTAACAAAGATAAAGAAGAAAAGTACAAAGAAGAGAAACCCACAAAAAAGGTTAAATCTTTTTTAATTTTAATATCTTTTAAAGAAAGACATAGAGAGAGAGAGGACTAAATGCTATCAAAAAACCATCTATTTATTATTACGTGCTTTCCTCCTAGAATCTTAACAAAGAGTATATACGCTATTTTCATTTTAAATGAATTCTATCTTTGTAGTTTTTTTAATATCTTTTATATAATTTGTCTATATATGTGTATCAGTTTGCTATGCACACCCAGTCTTATGGATAGGAGTTTGGTGCAAAAACGTATTGGCTAGTAATTTAATTTATATTTCATTTTAGATTCTTTCATCGTATCCAGAAAACGGGTGTACAAAGAAGAATTTCTTAACACTGAATTCACGTGTCTCATCGATGATGCAACCGAAAAACCACAATGCTTTGTATGTTAGGAAGTTGTCAGCCACGAGTGGTTTAAAGAAAATAATCTCAAGCGCCATCTCCTGCGAAAACATTCAACTCTGGCAGAGAAAGGTCTTGAGTATTCTAAGGGGAAAAAAGAAGAACTGAAACGTCAGCGGTTAGACAACTCTATGCACAATGGAGTGTATTCTATTCAACAACCAACACTTACATTCTATCTTGTTGCAAAAAATTGCTAAGTGTGTGCAGCCACACACAATTGGAGAAAAGTAGTAACGTCACCAGCCCTTGACATGGTTTGTACCATCCTTGGAGATGCTGCAGTGAAAAAATTGAATCTATTCCACTGTTAGATAACACGATCAAAATAAGAATTCAAGAGATTTTGCAAGACAGGTAGTGATTGCCATCAAGGAGAGCCGAAAATTTAGCTTGCAGTTGGCTTAGTCAACTGACCTCTGTGACGATGCTCATGTCTTGGTATATACGTGGTACCAAGGGAAGAGTACATTGAAGAAAACTTTCTGTTCTGTAAATCACTAGAGACAACAACAACAGTTGACGATCTTTTCAAGTTTATTGATAGTTTCAAAATGGGATTAGTGATACAGTGTGGGCTCGAATGGAACACTGGCAATGTTAAGTACACGTCATAGTTTCTCTGCTAGAGTAAAATAAATCAACCACACAGTGATAGCGACTCATTGCCTGCCTCACAAAGAAAGCCTTGTTTCTAAATAAATGTCATTTGACCTTAACACTGTTATATGAGATGTTATTCTTGAATTCAAAAACGAGAAGAAACATGTACTGACATCAAGGCTTACAGAACGAAAGTGGTTGATAAAACTCGCATCTAGGACAGACATATTTTCAGAGTTGAATTTGCTAAATATGTCCATGCAAGGAAGAGATAAGACTATAATCTCTGTGTCACAAAAGTTCAAGCCTTTCAAAACAAAACTAAGGCTGTGGAAAGGAAGGATGAACTATCAAAAATTGTGTCCTTTCTACTTTTGAAACTTTTTCTGGAAGATGAAAAGGATGCCTCACTTTTGGCTTTACAAACTGTCATTGTTGTGTTCCTGGAGAAATTCAGTGAGGAGTTTGACTTGACATGTACATTTCGGTTGGATAGCTGTATGAGTAATACAAATGTTTGCGAAAACCCTTCGATATCCAAGCTTTCAGAAGAAGAGTCTTCAATCCAAAATCTTCAAGAGGAGCTTATAGAGATCCAGCATGAGGTAACTCATAGTTTTAACTTTCCGCGACAAACTCTTAGTGTGTTCTCGAGTGCTTTGATAAAAAGAAGCCAGTCCTTGGATTTGAGGCTGAGAAAGTGCTATTACCTTTTGCTACAGCCTATTTGTGGGAATCACGATTTGCAGCTCTCACTGCCATTAAAACTAAAAGTGAAAGTTAGAGCTCTGACTTCAACTGAAACATGGTTTGATGTTAGGACTTTTCAAGACTGAACCACGAATAGAGAAACTTAGCCACATGATTCAAGCCCAAGGCTCCAATTAAAATTAACTTACCATTTCACACCTTTAGCTTGTTTTTTAAAGAATGTGTCCAGAAGTGATTGTTTTTATTAATGTCAAGTTTTAAAATTCATAATCTGTGAATATAATAAAATTTAATGATGTTAGTTTTGTCCTTCACAACTTTAAAGTACCACAGATAAATTCATTACAAGTGTCGTCCCTTACTCTTACAGCCAACTAATCATATATAGTTTTAATAAAATATATGCAATTAAAGTAGTGGGGTCGCGTCATATTTTGAGAAATATAATTGGCGTCGCCTGAAAAAAAGGTTGGGAACCACTGATTTAGAGTGAATAACAAGGATCAAGTTGGACTCCACGAATCATCTTGGCACAACGCTTGCACTCGACAAGAATCGAAAAGACTCCACTATCGATATTTGTAATAACCTAGTTCAATAAAATTGTTTCATTTTACGTTTAGCGTAACACCCAATACTGTCACCATAGATTCACAAAATGACAGAAAAGACCTTTCATCCTTTCCAAAATTACGATGTATATAAGATTAAGATGTCACAAACGCAACTCAGATGATAAGTTTTATATTTTAAAAATTTACTTATTTCAATTTATATGAAAAATATAAGTGTTGTTAAAATGTTCCATATAAAAAGATAATTGTTGAAAAACCCCCATGGAAAATATGAGTATATTAGTTCGTAGGCTATATTTGTACAGATTTGATTGATATGCGTGACAAATGAATGCCTCACATGCATTGAGCAAGCTAAAAATATTAATGTTCTATTTGGCAAAATATGTGATAAAGTTTAAAACTTTGAAAAAAAAACTTTTTTAGTAAAAACTGCGTAAAACTTTACTACATTTACTTACAATGAAAATAAGTGAAAACAAAAATGGAAGGTTTTGATTGAAAAAACGATTTTCGTAATCATTTTAAATAAATATATTTAAATAATTTTAAAACGTTTCATGGCGAGCATATATAAAAACTTGTGATAAAATTTTTTTGGTAGAAATTTTTTTTCATTTTTAAATTACAATAAATAAAATAATTTATTTTTTATTAAATTTTTAAAATTTGCTTTAATCTTTTTATATGTTTTATTGTTTCAAATGATAAAATTGCTCTATATTATTGAAATTATGAATTAAAAACTTTCAAATAACTTAACTTAAATAATTTACTTAACTAATATAAAAAGTAGCTATCAAACAAATAATTAACAGAAAAATAACATAATAAACTAATTAACAAACAAAAAAACAATTTTACTGATACCTGATTGACTAATTTCACTAACATCCATACAAATTAAAAAATATATAAACTAACTAATAAAACATATAAAAAGTAACTAACAAAAAATAATCGACAAAAATAAACTATCCAAAAATGGGTTTAAAATAAATAAATTTATCCCTTTTTAAATACCAACTTTTATATGGATTTAATTGCTTCAATAAACAGGAAAACTTTTTAAAGAATGTCAATCAAAATTTTTATCGATGATAAATATATCTAAAAAAATATTCATTCAAATTTTCCATATAATAAAGGTTTTTATACCAAATGGGTCGTAATTGTTTCATTTCTGGGCTCAGTTGAAATGGAATCTTTCAGGAAATATATATAATAGCTGATGGAGATAAAATTTAGGCTTAATGCAAAATCAAAGATTGCTTAGAGTTATTATCATATGATATAATTTCATATATTTTTCAATATAGGGGGCGTGAGTAAAGTTTGTTAGATACTGGGTTTCGATAATTAAGGTCTTGGGTTCGATCCCGCATCAAGCCTACTTTCTTCATAGTTCGATACAAGCAGCGCAATTGTGCCTTTTCGATGAAAACATCCCACTGTACCTTTACCTTTATGTGTTTGATTTAAGTTATCCCAAATCCTATCAGATATTTGGATTGATACAACTTAAAGTTTTTAGTGATGATTACCTCTAAATGTTAAATTTCATAAATTTTGAGAACAAAGTTAATGAAATATTGATTTTGTACATTTTAAATTGTTCCGTTTATTTTTTTAGCCTTTCTATTATCATATGTGCCTTTTTTCAGTTATGTGCACGTGTTTTAGCTAAATACGTAAAGACTTTATACATTTTCTAAACACGTAGGTAGCCCTTATAATGTCCAACGTATCAATAAGATACTTTAGCTTATATTAGCATTTATGCCCAAGCTATCACATATCATTAATTTATCCATTTTAAGTTGTTCTTTTCATTGGATAATTTAGAACTATTTCGTTTCTTAATGTATATTTTTCAAGTCTTTTTAAAACGTAAGAAAAATTTTTTTTTTATATAAATGAAATTCCATATGTGCCTCCTCATTCTTATATTAAATTGCGAAAAATTGCTCATTTATATTGGGGCACATTTGGAATTTCTAACATTTTAAAAAGACTTGAAAAATATACCTTAAGAAACTAAATAGTTATTAATTATTCAATGCAAAATGCATCCTTTAATTTTATAATAGACCTAATATACCAATTTTGCCTTTTTTTTTACATGTTGATCACTTTTTATTTTTTCTTTTAAATCAGATAAAATTTTAGCATAATGTACTTTTTAATCCTCTTAATCTATATTTCAAATTTTTGCAAAATTCAATATTTTATGTGATTAAATACATAGTATCTTGTGAAAGGAATCTTGGCATATTTTAATGCCATCGGAGCTTTGCCAAGCTCCTAATATAAATACTATGTATCAAAAATATACATATACAATTTCTATGGATAATGAAAGTGGAGAGTTATCTTCAAGCAAAAGACATTAAGACTCAAGTTATTTAAAATGATTTTTGGCAAGTTTTTAAGCATCATTCCTGTATATAAACAGGGCCTTGAAAAATGTGGGAAAAGAAAAATCGTATACTACAAAAATTTCGTAATGATCGTGAAATGTGTTTTAGCATGAAAATTAACACGAAAACGTTTTGGTATTGGCAATGAAACAAAATGGTTGGCATTTGAATGCCGATTCTGATGATATAAAAATCTCCGATTCTTACCGATTTTCAATACCGAATCCGAGCATAAGCGGAGAAGACGAACTCAAATCAACCCTTCATAAATTTAATCCAAAAAGCGTTTTAAATTATATTACAAAAAAGGTAGATATTTTTTTTGAAAAAAAAAGAAAATTCTACCTTCAATAATTAATTACTGTATTTTTGGAAAGGTGCAGTTGCTAACTTTGTTAGTATGTGTAACTATTTTTTTAAGAACAGAAAACTTATCAAAAAATTTGAAAATGCTGACAGCAATCTGGATGAAAGTAATGAGTTGGCATAATGAGGGCAGAGATGACTACTAATGAGTCGCTCTCAAAAGATAAAATGGAAAATATTTTCCAAAAAATGCCTTATTTTAAAAGATTGGACTATAATACCTCAATAAAACAAGACGATTTGATTGGTATAAATTTCAAAACAAATTATTCATAAACTTGAAATGTATGGGCAACCAAATTTTTTTGGTACGACTGGGCATATCATGTAACTAACTATTATTATGTATGTATGTATTGTGTATATGTATAGACACATATTTCCCTAAAGTTCCATTTTCACATCTTAATATCTATTTCGTTTTTGTTTCTAATGACTTGAAAATTTAACACACGTTTACATTTGAAATATATATTATATTCAAAATTTGCTTATTATTGAAAATGTAATTAATTTTGTAGTACATTTAAATACATAATATCTTGGGAAATTTCTTCGCCTTGTTTAGATGCCTTCAGAGCTTTGCCAAGTTCCTAATATGCTATTTAAAATTATGTTTCATCTTTATTTGATTCGGTTTTGTGGCTTCTCAGTTCTATTTCAGCTTTTTAGATTCTATTTAATCTTTTTATTATTCTGAACAGAATTAAAGTAAACTAAAATGGAATTCCAAAACCGGATATCGTTATGGAGTGGTTACTATTCACTAAGGCATGATTCTTTTTCAGAAAAAACTTTTCCCAGAATAAATCTTTTGTTTTTGACTTATAACCTCAAAAGCTGTAAATATCAAGATCGTTTATTTAAAAGATTTCCTTGTTAAATGGGAATTTAATCTTAGAACTAGAGTAAGAACTCCTAGAAAATGTTAAAATCTAGTTAAAAATAAATAAACGAATGAATCACTCACTTTTGGAAAAGCTAAGAAAAAATTCTTACTTTAAAATGATAATTTAAAAAAATGTTCGAACACGATGCTAAGCGAGTGTCTTCCCTTGAATCCAAGTCTCACAAAAAAGTATATTGCAAAAACTTCAGCAAAAGAGTGTCATAAATCAGTTTCAAAAAAAGTTTGTGATGATGGTCACGTGAACACAATGTTAGTAAGTTAATTTGCTAGTGGAAAGAAATTAACATACACGTGATTTTATTTGTTACGTTTATCTCTCCTTGCAAATACTTTTATGAAGACGCAAATGCAAATAGTATTGCAAATATAACTCGTGACATTTTTTAAAAATGGCGGCAAATAAATAAAGGAAATTTTGATTAGGCCTCACTCACATAAAATCTAGCATGAAAGATGTTTATAAAGTTTCTTATTTTAAAATATACAAAAGTATAGGCCTATTCTTAAAGTCTATAATACTTGTACACTTGCACAAATAGATTTTGGCTTCCAAATTTACATCACACGTCCAAGAAGAGAATTTACTTGTACGTGGTGTTTACAAAGATTGTAGTGCAATAACGTGAATTTGAATCACTAAAAATGTCACATGACACAAAAGCTATAGTGACGTGGTTGTGAACTTTATAGAAGATGAATAAATAATAGAAAAATTACGATACGCATCAACAGCTACATGATGGCATTTTGCATATCTAATTTATCTGGCGAGACCACTCGAAAGTCGAGACAGCAAAAAGAAAGAGTGCTTGTCAGAACTAGTTTTGTCGGGAATAAGATATATAATATACATGAGTCGTCTGACAAGACCACGGGAGATAACAAAAAGAAACAGCTAAGCATAGCGTTTGCCAGACCTACTATACGCTTAAATAGTTTTGGCTGGATTATATTTCAGTGATCTGGCAAGACCAAGGGAGATAACCAAAAAACACCTCCCTCTTCCCTTGAAAGAGGTGGTGATCGATGAGTCTGAATTCAAACAGAAAAACGCCAAGAAAAAGAGCAGTAAAATGGTCTCCGATGGAAATAAGTGCTTCCACAAAGACCAATAGCATGACACTAATAATACCATGGACAAGATAGGACTAGCGGGAGAAGAAAGACGCACGCATGAAGAGCAAACCTTAGACCAGGATTTCCTAACCTTTTTTATCCCGTTCCTCCTTTTTCAGTCACTTTTTTACCCGTAGAGTGTGGACCCCTACAACTGAATAGTTTGAGCCAACAAATTTAAATGCAAAAAATGATTGTAGTCATCTGATTAAATCGTATATGCTTATTCATAAGCAATCAGACAAATCGTAAAGCCTGACATAAAATGTGAATAAAATTTTTTTCCAATTAAAATATACATTTTTCAAAAATATTGTAACTAATAAAAAGCATACATAAACATTCAAAATATGAAACTTTAAAAAAGGGAAGAAAATATTTATTTAAAAAAGCTCTAAATATATATATTTATATTGATTTGGAAAATAGAAGTATATTAAAGGAGATTAAGCATAAGTAGTTTGAAGTAGAATTTCTATGGACCCCTTGAAATTCTTCCATGGACCCTTGGATGCATATTCCATTATGTCATAAAATTTGAATCAAACATTAGAATTTAACCCTATTTGTGAGGGGCTATTTTCATTTCCTCCGTGACGGGGTGGGGGGGGGGACTCTCAGTGACAGGGGGAGGGGCTCTATTGTAATTCTTTTAGCCTCACCCCCTATTTTTTTTATTAAATATTGAAAATTTTTACAAAATTCTTGCTGAAACTCACTAAATTATTTAATTGCGAATTTGACGGTGTTATTTATTTTCATCAAAATTAACCAAACCTGTCAAGATGTCAAAATGTTAGGGGGCGTGAGTAAGATTGGTTAGATACTAGGTTTCCATAGCTCAAGGTCTTGGGTTCGATTCCGTGCTAAGCCTATTTTCCCATAGTTCGATACAAGCGGTGCAATTGCGCCTTCTCGATGAAAACACCCCACGGTACCTTTACCTTTACCAAACTTGTCAAAAAATCATTTAAACCTTTCAATCAATGCCAAATATATAAACTTCATTTATTAAACCAACTTTTGGTGATTAATCCGCCCAAAATATTTTACCTGTCAGTAAAGCTTTCACAGATTACTTAACGCCAAACACTTTCTCTCATTATTTTAAATCACCTTGTCCCCAAGTTGGGGGTCGGTGGCCATGCTCTTGAGCCTCCATTTTCCTTTATCCTCAGCATCATCTTATTCTAACCCGAGATGTGTATTTTTTCCAAGAGCCCATCTTTCCATCTCTTGCAAGGTCTTCCCCTTTTCAAACGATGTTTTCTTCTTTCATTCTTAGTATATGGCCATACCACCTTAGTTTGCTTCTTTCTATAACACTTAAAACACTAACGTTTACAAGACTACGTTTCCTGAGTAAAAACATAAACTCCAGATGCTGCAAATTCCGAGGCAGCGAACAAGGATAAGCTCTTGTCCCCCACAAAATGTCTCATAAGGCCTTCGTCTCGTAAAGCCTCTTGCGTGAATCTCTAGATCTGCCTTCCCGTGGCGGAGTTGTTTCAAACTAATCGATCTAGAGATGAAAAGCCAATTGGTAGGCGCTTTAATCTACAGCTTCGGGTAGAACATGCTCATAAGCCTTGGCTCCCAGATGTTCTAGGAGAGAGCAGCTTTTGAGTAAGCAAAGGCTAAGGGTTTCCAGCCCCTAAAACAAAATGGTTGGCGTCAGGAAGAGCATCAGTCAATAAAACTACGCTTCAATCAAAATGCCATGATCAAACACTTTTCGACACTACATTGATTTTATATATTTAAACCCAAATAGATAAACTAATTTTCTTTTTTAATATAAAAATGATTTTATCAATTTCATCAAATTTCTACTCAAAGGGATGCGAGATCATCTTAGTTTAAAGCTCATAATATTTAAATAAAAATTAGTGCAGAATTAAAAACATGTACGATATTATTGTTTTAAAAAAATTATTTTAAATTTGAAGGATATTTTTAGTGAGAATTTTATCCTTACTCAAAATTTTAATTGTGTTTTTCAATCAAAATTAATATTTTGATTTCAGTATTTTGAGAAAATTGATTTTTTCAGAATTTGATTTTTCCGAAATGCCAAACTCGATTGATAATTCCACACATCTTGGCATCCTAATTGCCAAAACTAAATCCTGAAATGAACTGAGCATCGTAATAGAAATTTTTTTAAATATATTTAATTAAAATATGAAAGTATGTTTATGAGATAATTTCCAGGCACCATTTTCACTTTAACACATTTTTCCCCATCAATGGTCAAAACTTAGCCAAAAATGGTATTAAGTTAATTTTTGAAAAAAAAAATTCAAGGCTAAACTAAAAAATTTGATTTACATTTTCACGTCCTAATTACGAAAACTGATTCCAAAAATGAAATCAGCATGGAGATCTAGAAATAAAAAATAGAAATAATATCTAATCGTCAAAACAAATATGATTAACATTTTCACCCTCTAAATGCAAAAAATGAGTCAAGAAATAAAACCACCATGTTTAATATATTTTAAAAAAGTATTGATTTTATTTAAAATTAGTGGAGCTATGTTTTTAAGCGTAAATCGAAAATTTAATTACAATTCCAAATCCTAATTCCTTGGGTTGAGATATGAAACCAGCATGATACATTTGGTATAAGAAATATACTTTGTTTAAAATTTAATTAATATCTTTGGAGAAAATTTTTAGACCGAAACCGCAAAATCGATTGACAATTTTAGACATTTTGACAATTTTTTTAAACTTGAATAATTTTCTTAGACACAATTTTTTCGGCGCTTACCACAAATTTCATACTTTCAGAATTTTTACATCCTAATCGAGAATATTGAGTACTGAAATGTAGTCAACATGATTGATGTAGTATAAAGAATATATTTTATTTAAAATTTGAATAATATTCTTGGAGGAAAATTTCATATTTAGATCGCAAAATTAATTGAATTGCAAAAATTGGGTATGGAAATGAAATCAGCATGATTGATTTACCATAAAAATATCTATTTTATTAAAAATTTGAATAATATTTTTAGAGAAAAATTTCACACGTAAACGGCAAAATTAATTGATACTTTTAGACATGTTGACACCCTAAATGCAAAATTTTACTACGGAAATGATATCAGCATGATTTATTTAGTATAAAAGTATACATTTTATTTAAAATATGAATAATATTCTTTGGATCCAATTTTCAGACGTAAATCGCAAATTGGACTTGAAATATTTCCACCCAAATTATGAAAACTGAGTCGTGAAATGAAACCAGCATTATCGATTTGGTATAAAAAAATTACTTTTATTTAAAATTAAAATGAATCTTTTCGTAAGCAATTTATTATCAATCAATATATTCATTGATATTTGCTACAAAATTTTATAGTTTTTTTTCGAAAAATATGCATGCATATGTGTTATATGTTCCAACATATATATGATTATAATTTTTTATCAAAATTTTGTTGAAAAAAATGTATATTTGATGTTGTTTGACAGTTTTTGACATGAGAGCATCATTTAACTATCATAAAAATTGTATCAAAAGATGCAGCTAACAATTTTAGAAAAAGTTTGAAGGCATATATTTCGGTCAATTTTGTACAATAGAAGTTTTAGTTCACGAGGGAGGGGGGGCTATAATAGCCCAATCACTGATAAGGGATAGATTAATTAAGTAAATTAGGCCAAAGAATATGACTCAAAGTTTTGAGATAATGAAAATAACTATTTTTCAATACATGTAGAGATTTCTGTAATCCTTCTGGCAAAACCATATTAGTGGAAAGATTAATTTAAGGTAAAATTTTTACTTTGTAAGAACACAAAATTTCTGCAACTTTTACTAAACATTCTTTTACAAACTCGCCTTCACTTAAATGCACGTGAGGTTCTTGCAATCATTTAGCTCACCACAAAACTAGCTTTTATAGCATCTTCTCTTGACTTCTCAATTTCATAGAAACTTATTTCTGTTTTGATAAAGAAAGTTTTAGTTGACGAATTTTATCATATCTTAGTTTTCCTTCAAACCTATCAAACTCTTTGTGAAGTATTCTATACTTTTGGAACACTAATATGATTGGCAGAGAAATGAGAGAATGGATATGCCACTTTTTACTTTCGTTCACTTCTTTTTGTACAGTCGACTATCACTAATTCGGAATGCCTCCGATTCCCGCTTTCCGAATTTGTAATTTTTAATAAAAAAATTACTATTTGCTTACTCGATTTCTCTCACTATAAACTTGGCTCTAACTAAAATTCAATTTCAGATGTCCCTTTACTAAAAGTATAGCACAACAATTTATTGCACATTAGAATTTTTAGATGAACTGATTCTACTGGGCGTACACAATTTTTGAACATTTCTTTTAAGCTTATTGTTTAAGGTGCTTTGGTCTTTCTCTAATTACTTTTTCTTGCAAGATATGAAGACTCATTAGTTCTTCTTCATTTATGAAACTTTATTTTAATAAACCAGAAGCTCAGTTGTTAATTGAATCAACCATTCAATAATTTTACTAAATTTAATATATCTGGAATAATCAATGTTTCCAGATTAACGAAGGTCTGAATTAGTGATTTCTGGTTTAGACAAAGTCACGTTATTAGAAAGTTTTTTCCCAACGCTCTTGAAAAGTTCTTATTCATCAGCTATTTTTCTTTTTTTTCAGAACACATTTACAAAACAACTAAAGTTTTTTTAAAAAATAATTAAAACAATAATCTGAAAAATAGGAAATTTTACAATTGTCGAAAAATATTAATAAGTTTAAGAAAATGAAATAAAAGCTCTTACAATAAAATTACAACGTTTAAAGGTGAGGCAGTAAGAATCAATTAGAACAAAAAAAGAGTATGGCTTCCTTGTCAATAAAAGACACGCGCAAGCAAACTACAGGATAAAAGTGAAAGATCGCTTTCATAAGTAAATAAAGATCAGTAGATCCAACTTTTGACTGCTAAGTGCTTCATGATCGTGCATTATGATGGACTTCAAACCTCATAATGAGAGAACCGCAGTGTGTGCTTAGCGATGATGATATAACATATTTTTTTTGTTAAAGTTAAAACCAACATTTTTCTTTGTTTCGTATACTTATTATCTGAATGATATCGGCCTTAAATTAATTTAATATTTAAACTTGAACTGTGGATTCAAAATTTAGAATAATTTTAATTGTATTTTAGTTTTAAAGTTTCTAATTTTACAGTTTTTTTAATTAATGTTTAAAGTTTTTTTTAATTAAGTTTTACTCTTATTTTTTGACTTTTTTAAGGTTTACACGGGCCTTGTTTATTTTTTACGTACAAAATAATTTTTTGAGGTCCGCAATAAAGTTTTAATGGGTCGCATGCGGTCCGCTTGACACGATTTGCATGTCTCTGCTTTAAAGAGTGGCAAATTGTGTCACTCTTTTGAAAGTAAGGCATTTATATTATATCAAATGATATATTTCTTATTTTTAATTTCGTTTTTCATTTTTACATCCACTAAGGGTCAATTGAGATTTGTAAAACAATATTTTATTTGATATGTGCCAAGTAGCGTTATAGTTATGCTAAATGCTCTTAAATTTGCCAACGTTGACAGATTCTACCTCGTCAAATGTAAAAGAGCATCAAAAAGGTGAAATTATTTGTTCATCAAAATAATAGCTTTGCAATTGGAGATGAGAAGTTAATCAGGAAATTAACTTTTATGGCTAAATCTTATAGCAAGAAGCTGTGTGAAAGGGATGATGATTTATTTTTTTAAAAAAAATTCTTTCGATATAATAAAAAAAGTTATAAAAGGAAGTAAATGCACAGATCTCATCTAGTGCACAAAGAGCATGGCAGTTCTAAGCTGTCGGGATATTTGCTACATGGCAGAATGCCGCACTTGACATCCACCACAACTAAGTAGGCTCCGCCTTCTGCGCCCGGAGCAATTCTAGAAGCTTCGTTGAACGTGTCGAATTGCGCTTTTCTGTTTTTCACTTCGACTTGGCCAAGGCCATTTCCTACAGTCATGAATTCTGGATTTTCATCCACACAGATATATTCGGTTCGCGACTGCAACTCATAAGTTGCCATGATGAATCCAGTGTATTCTCGCGTCCATCCATCAGGACATCTAAATACGTTTCTCGGTTAAGTAATGAGATCTAAGTTGCGTAAATCTAGAAAAACCTAGTGCTGCCCGGAATCATGATTTGCGTGTTTCTGGGCACATGACAGACAGCGCAGACCGCAGGCTTATTGTTTATATTCTGATTCCTGAACGGACTCTCTCTAGGCAGGACTTTGTACTCCGCGCCGTAAATTTTTGATTTGCTGTCAATTTCATCAGTGAACTTCAGGTATTCCGGCATCGTGGGAAGACATTGCCAGTTTCCACCAGAACCAGTGTAGTAGTGATTTCCACCAGCAATGAATCCTGTAAATATGTTTTTTTATCAAGAGTTAAGTACAAATTCCAAGACTATGTTCATCGCCTTTACCGTTATACTGAAGCTGAGAGTTTGTATGCGAAGGACAATTTTTTCTTCCCCATCTGATATACGTTGTTTTTCCAACTCCGACTTGTGGAATCAAAGGAGTTTGACAATCACAGCTGTCATCTCTTCCAACTTTTCCTGCATTTCCGGGCTGACCACGTGAACCTGGCAGTCCAGGCTGGCCTCTACTTCCGGGTTTGCCATTTGGGCCAGGATATCCAGTTCTTCCCGAATTTCCCATAGTTCCGCCTTCGCCTTTGTCACCCTAAATTTTAAATCAAAAGAAAATATTACAACAAACCAGAACCGATTTGACAACTTTTAGTTTTAAGTCACTTCTCCAAAGCATACACTAAAGGTCCTAATCACAATAGTAATTATTATTCGATTACGTTTATAGCAAACAAACTAATTAACGTGCATAAAAAGCAAACAAGTAATTGCTAAGTTCATATCAAATCATTAATTGCAAAAAAGCAAAGTCTGTTTTAATTAGCGATCTGGCTTTCGGGCCTAGATTTTTCTTTAGGTGAAGAAACATGTGTTTAATTTTTTTGCGGGTTTTTCAATTCGGCTTTTGTTATATTTTGCCAATTCCTCCTCAATTTTTCCCACTTTTTTAATGGAATTTATTTTTCTCATATTTCAAAATTTTTCATACAAATTATTTTTATGTTCATCGCAAAGTATTTTATACATTTCCATTTACTGTCGATAAACAATTTTGGTTTGCCGCTAAACGAAACTCATTAACTGCTGATGTACAAATACGATAATAAACAATTTAAATAAAAAATTCGCCTAATAACATATTAGTTAACAAACCAGTTAAGCTAAGCATCTAATTAAAGTAATAAGCACTTGAGAGACAGTTAAAATTGAGTGATAGCTTTCAAACAGACAATTTTAAAGCAAATTGTTACTATCTTTTTTTCTATAAAGATATAAGCATCTTAAATCTACTTGTTCTCCAATGCTTCCCCTTGTACCAGAAGTGCCATCTAAACCCGGCAATCCATCTTTTGCACTCTCTCCACGCGTTCCAGAACGGCCTCTTGGCCCAATTAAACCAGTTTCTCCGGGAATGCCTTTCTCACCGTCACTTCCAGCTTCTCCAGCTTCTCCTCTTTCTCCAGAAGAACCCTAAAATTGAGAATTATCATTACAAGTTCAAATATACTCCAAAGACAAAGTCTATTGCAAGAGTAAGGGAGTGTATAACTTTGGAAATGAAATAGAAGTGTTAGTTTTGCATTTTCATCAAGGAATTGTGATGAATGGTGGTGCAAGAAACAATCCACTGAGGACTTATGGGTAGGGCTACATACAATCGATGTGTGTCTAATACTATTGATACAAGTTTATTTGCTTTTTTATTGCAAATTAAAACATACAACATCTTTCGCTAAATGAAATAAAATTTTTGTAAGAAATACATAATTTAATAAGTTAATTTAGAAACTTTATATAAAATATAAACATTAAATTAAATTCAATTCAAAATTTATAGAAAAAAATTCCAGCTAATTTTTTCATAAATATTAATCAAAATTATCTATCTATAGTACTAATTGATCAATGATTTAAATGCAATGAAATATTTTCAACTATAGTTATTTTGGGATGCCTTATCCCATGTTATCCCACCATTTTGTTTTAATGCAAATCCTTTGAGGCACAATGAGGTAGAGGTAGTAGAGGTACACGGCATACGTGTCCCACTTGCAGCGAACTATGAGAAAAGTAGGCTTGATGCGAGATCGAATCCAAGACCTTGAGTTATTGAAAGGCAGTGTCTAACCAACCTTAATCGCGTTCAATCACTGACCGAAGAATTATTATAAATCGTCTGCTTAAAGTTTTATGAAAATTCATTTAAAAAGAAAGGCAGAGGATTCGTTTTCGTGATTTATTGCTTCAAAAGTGAACACTGACCTTTAGGTACCAGAATCTCAAGGAAAATTGTTTTAATGGCCTTAGACGATCTTCATTTCTTGCGACCCTTATGTCCAAATGGTCCTCAAAGGGCCAAGGTAGTTTCAGCGATCCAATTTGTTAGGTAGAGGACTTTGCTACCACTTAAGAACTTTCTCTGCGATTAAAAGCAAACCTGTTGGCCATCATTGCCCGGTTCGCCATCTTTGCCAGGTGATCCATCAAGTCCAGGTAGTCCATCCAGGCCAGATTCTCCAGGTTCTCCTGAAGCACCATCTTGACCATCTAGGCCTGGCAGCCCGTCCTGTCCTGGGTTTGCGTCATTTCCATCTGCTCCAGGCAAGCCATCTTTACCAGCCAAACCATCGATTCCGTCATTTCCTTTGCATTATATTTTGAATGAGTTAGCTACATCACTTCAAACACCCATGCAATACTAATTCATACTCATCGCTAGCATTTTTAGAGAACTTTCTTCTATAATTACCCATTAACTTTTAACCATTATTAACAAGTGTATTGTTAAATCTATTATTACCAATTATATATAAGTACTATTTAATCATTTTGTTAGAAGGAGGAAATCTGCATGGACAAAGATAAAGTTAAAGGTAGGGTGGGGTGTTTTCATTGAGAAGGCATAATTGTGCCGCTTGTATCGAACTATTAGGAAAGAAGGCTTGATGCGGGATCGAACCCAAGACTTCGAGTTATCGAAACCAGCATCTAACCAATGCTACTCACGCCCAAAAGGCTTAAAAGCAATAATTCTATTATTATACAAAAGCCTGCCACGTTATCTTAGTAACTCACAGAGTGTAGTTTAAATTCAAAATTAGATTAGCACTTTATGTTTTTTACTGATTGAACACTAAATTTTTCAGATGCTATTTCAAATTTAATTAGTTAACATCAATTTTTTTCTCTCCAGATATTCATTCAAATTAATGTCAATTAAATATGTTAAATATTATTATTATTTGTTCAAATTTTTTTATATTTGACTTTTCAATCATTTACCTTTGTTAAAAAAAATACTGATATGTTCATTTTACGCAGTTTAAAGTTTGGAGTTTAGCCAAGATCGAAATTTAAAGCAGCGCGAAAAGTAGAATCATGGCTCAATTAAAACAACTTGCATATTTTGAATATATTAGAAAGTGCGTGCTTAACTTTTTGATTAGGAAAGCAGGCTGATCAATTATTATTATGCCTCTTAGGGACAACACGCTCTCCCTTAGTTGACCTGCCTATCTTAAAAACGCGAAATGCGTTAGTAATGTAATTTCATTCCAAGAAATTTCCTTCCTACATTTACATTGCATCGATAAAAAAGGTATCTAAAGTTAACTTTAGATTTGGAGTAACCAGAATGCACAACAGAGTTAACTTGAAAATGCATCCGATTACTATATAAAGTAGATTCATTATGTGCGAACATTAAGAGATTATGCATTTTCAAAGTCGGGTACGAATCGACTGGACTAGACCGTCTATAATTTGGACCAAATAATAACATCTACGGATCAGATCAAACCGCACTATAGAAATTAAGGGCCGACTGAAGGAAACCACTAGGATCGGTATTAATGAGTTTGTGAATCGCAGCGTGAACACATCTACTTATAGCAGCTGTTCATAAACAGCGATCACTTTTGCTAGATTTGTTAAATTCAATATACTTTGAAAATGATGAAAGAGAGAGAGAGAGAGTGAGTGACTTATAAAACAAGTAAATTTGATTTTCTTGAATGCGTATAAATCAACGAAAGCCTTTTTGAAATGATTTACCTGGTTCTCCATCTGTGCCATCCCTTCCTGGTTCACCAGGATTTCCTGAATTTCCATCTCTTCCTGGAGCGCCATCTCTGCCAGGATTTCCATCAAATCCAGTGGTCCCATCTCGTCCTGGTCTTCCGTCATTTCCGTCCATTCCAGGATTACCAGCCTGACCCAATGGTCCCTACAATAAAGAGAATTACTTACAAAGACTCAGATTATCCACAAACAAACCTACTTGAATTCCTTCATCACCGGGCTCTCCATCTTCTCCTGACACTCCATCCTTTCCAGGTTCACCGTCAAGGGCGTCTTCACCAGCTTCACCGTCCAATCCATCAAGGCCAGGCGCTCCAAGACCTCCCTTTGATAAAAAAAAGTCTTCTGTCAAGAAAGTACAGATAGTTTCAGCGATTTGATCGCACCATCATCTTTAAATGACACAGGCGATTTTTTCAGTGATCTTTTAACACTACAGTGTTCAGTTAGCTGATCGTAGCTCATTCATTAAACATCACAAAATTTAGTATTTTTTCTGTAGATCCAAAATTTAATAAAAGACACATCACATTATAAACGCAAAGACAACAAAGGTTGCATTGTTTTTAGGTGCAACATCCTAGAAAATGTATCCTACCGTATCAGGCATATAGCCGGGGGAGTTGGGACGCGGTCGGCACAATTTACTTTTTAAATAAATAATGATTTTTTTTAAATAAGTTTATATTTTTAGTATTTTTTTAGTTCTTACAAAAAAAGTTGATTGTTATATTTTCCATTTCAAACAAATTTTGAAGTAACAAAAATAAAACACTACCCAATTTTATTTTTAGATTCTTTGAGTTATTCTGAGTGGTGGCATTTATTATTGATAAAAAATGATTAATCATGTCAAAAACTTTTCTAGCAAAATATAGTTCGAAAATTCGATAGGCAATCAGGAAGATTCTTCATAAATTTCATAAAAAATGTTGAAAATAGACTCAAAAAATTCTTAAATTTAAAATGGTTGCCTCATTTCTTGGGAACGCGCTTTCGGATATTTTAAAAACATCACAAGTCCAATTTTTATGTTATCAAAAAAGTTGGAATATTTGGAGGAAAAGAAAAAAAGTATTTAAATGCCTATTTGAAGGTATGTGCAATTTAGTGGTGGCATTTGTTTTGAATCAAAATCAATCAAACAAACGTCTTAAAAAATTTAATCAAATATGGAAGTTTATCTCAAAATATTGAATCTATTGTATATATAATAATGTAGAGCGCCTCTAAATTAGGTATACATGTTTTATTGTATGACATTAAACACGCAAAATCATTTAAGCTGCTCATGGGTCTTTTGAATTGCACAGTTTTTTTTATTTATTTTTTTTATTGTTATGTGTCTTTTTGTTGTGGTAATTTTAATGTGTCACATTTTGATTTTTCTATATTTCGAGTTATTCTTCTACTTTTTTTTTTAATTCAAAGAGCTTTGATGGAGTTTGATTCCATTCACATAAATTATAATCATTAATACATTATGTAATCATTGTGTCACTCCTGTTTTGTTTCCTATAAACTTCTTATACTTCTTACATTAAACACGCTCTGGCAATAACTTTGTATTAAATATATAGAAAGATTGGAATGTTTCAAATTGATTTATAAATGCTCTCTGCAAGTCACGCTTTAACGTAGACAACGCTATTTCTTAAAGTTGTTCAGTTTATAGAGAACACATTTTACTTACTTTAGAACCGACTTTGCCGGGCTGTCCTTCTCTTCCTGTAGCACCTCGCTCTCCTTTAGGTCCTTGTTTTCCGGGAAATCCATCTGTTCCTGCAGAACCCTCTTTACCTGGTGCACCAGAAAGGCCCTTAATAAAGATACACGTTAAGTTTTTGGTTTTTACACCTCTATCAAGTCATACCTTGAATCCTTTTCGCCCCTTTTCGCCATCTCTTCCAGGTCTTCCAGCTATTCCGTCTTTTCCATCTCGACCTGGTCTTCCTGGATTTCCTCCTTGGCCTCTGTTACCGTTACTTCCTTTGTCACCCTGCAAAATTGAGGGATTTGATTTGAGTGCTAACTACTCAAATTTTTAAATCATGATAAAGCATTACGGGAAATCCTTCAAGTCCTGGACCGCCATCTCTTCCTGGCTCTCCATCTTTTCCTGGCTTACCATCATTTGCTGGATTTCCATCTCTGCCGGGTATCCCATCTAAACCAGAATCTCCCATAGTACCCTTAAAACAAGTATGATTCAAAATATACTTAAAGCAAATAAGCCCAAAACTTATAATATTAGTGCGTAATAGTGCGAGCGATAGATTGTCAAAGGCGCGTCTTTTCAAATTTGTCTGTGATCAATATTTATTTACTTCAAGTACAACAGGTGACCTGCGATTAACAAGAAGCATGCATTGGATTCCACATTGATACGCTGAGTTTATTTGTTTCAGAATAAAGAAGCTGGCATTCGTATTTTATAAGCGTAGTTGATTTGGGGCTTTCAAACAAATTTTTCATGTCAAAGATTGAGGTTTTTCCATTGGATTTCAGAAAGTGTGAATGCTCTGACCCATGTCTATATCTCAGATATATGCAAACTGCATTTGTGCGATTTGGAGAAGTAGCGTTGACCGAATGCTTATTTTCCCAATTTAAGTGTAATTTTTATATTTAATGATAAATTCATCTTCATTCTTTCGCATTAAATTCTATTTGTGGTTACATAAAGAAACTAACAGTCTTTTTTATTCATGAGAAACTTAAAAAAACGAGTATATCACTCATCCCTAGACCAATCATCCAAACATTCAATAATTCGGTTTTAATATTTACATAAAATTCTGACATCATTAATTAAGAATTATGAAAATATTTTGTGAAAATATTTTGAAAAAATTAAAAGACAAATGAATTAGATCACTCGTTGATAAAAAGTAATGAAGGCTATAAGTATACGTAAAAGTGTCTAGAGGAATAATCAGAGGAGTGGCTAAAACTTTTCACTGAAGAAATAGAATTTGAGCATAAGTAAGAAGACTCTGACTGTTGGTCCCTATGTTTTATGTATCATTTTATAGTCGCTATTATTTCTTCCAATTTGCCCTAATTTGTAGCGGATAAAGACACAACTGTCAAATTCGTTTATGATGAAACTTAAAGTCCTCATTAATCTAGCATATATACGAATGAGCATTTGAAATGTATGCAAAACCAAGTGCTTTTATCCAAAAAACTCTTCATAAGAAACACATTTTCAAAATTCATTTCTTTCAACGTCCAATTTACACAGATTTTGAATTTTTTTATTCCTTTTTTTCAATTTTTTTTCTTTTTATTTCTACTAGAAAAAAATTCTTTTTTTATTTTCTTTTTTTTACTAGACAAGTAAAAATATGAGTCAAATAAAGTTAAATTTTGTCTACTGATAATAATAATAATAATAATTCAGAAAAATCACTACAATCGAAAAGTTTCTAAGGAAAGTCAAATTATGCGTAGTGAAAGTTTTTATAAGCTTCTTAATTTTGGGATGTCTTGTTTTACATTTTTTGGATGTCATGATTCTGCGCCCAAACTTTATGCATGGAAAGTCTCTTTTTTCTTTTGAACAAATTTGAAAAATTAATAAAGACTGCAAAAATCTGGATCGGAATAATTATGACCAGAAAATATGCAGAGATTATTGAGTTGTAGTTTTTATAAATAGAATTAAAATTATGAAGAGTTAGTTAGCTGTTAGTTCTTAGGTCATTTATGTTAAAACATTTGAAAGAACTAAAAAAGCTTGAAAGTAATAAAAAGTTTTTTGAAACATAAATAGAACAAATCATTGTTAAACTAAAGGAATTAATTATAATAAAAAAAACGTAGAGCAAATGTAAACAAGATTGAAATTCCACACAGATTTTTTAAAATGATTGAAATAAAGTTATTAAATGTATAGAAAACATGACAATACCAAAATCGTGATAGACTGACCACTATCTTGTATTACTATTTTAACCCACGTGGGAATGGAAAAAATGAGTGTACGATGTCTCAATCATGAGTTTTTGAGTAATGGAGGTTTTTTTACTTTTAGGGTGAGTGAGTACTGCTTTCTTATAAACTAGTTTCTTATATACCATTTTTAGTTCTATTTTATCCTTTTGAAATTCTATGTTGTCTTTCTGAAATTCTATTTTGTCTTTTTGCAATTCTATCTGAATTTAATTTTTTGATTTTGTTGTGTTTATATTCTTTTGACACATGTCATTTTTATTTAAACTTTTTTTAAAAAATATTTTAACATTATTTCCAAGTCTAAATTTCCTAAATTTTTAACAAGGAATTAGCAATTAAATTATTACAAATTTTTTTTATTTTAGGAATTTTTTTTCATTATCTTTTTAATCCACTTTTAACATTATTTCAAAAAACATATGAGATTATTTGTTTAGAATCGCAAAAAGGCAAATAAAATTACAAAAAGACAAAATAGATTTGAAAAAAGACAAAATAAAATTGCAAAAGAACAAAATAGGATTGCCAAAAGACAAAATTGAATAAAAAATGGTATATATATAAAAAGCGTAACTAAATATAGTAACTAACTAACTTACCAATAAAAATAGAGTATTTTGAGGGTAGATTTTTGAACATCGTTGTACTATCGTAATCTATATATACGACGGGTAACAAATTTTCTTATGTTGAAAAAATTGGAACGGGACTCCCACAAATTGGGAATCGTAAAACTGAACTCTAGGCAAAATGAGAATCTACAAACTCGGTTGTACCATTTAATTATATGCAATGTATATAACAAATAATGTGGTGTCTAATAAAGGTAGAGGTGAGGGTACCCTCTTGTATTATAAAGACCAGGCATCTACACCACTGGTTCTCACTCTTTTTAATGGCATGGAGTCCTCTGATTATGATTATTTGTGAAAATTTAATTCCCCCTTTCCAAAAAATTATATGCCTCAACCTTTGTATTTGATAAAATTTTATCAAGATTTACATTCAAAATTTTCATAGTCGATATATGCACATTTAAAAACAGATAAAAATGCTATTGAATTTTTATACTTAACAAAATTATTAATGGTCTTATCCGTTCTTATCTCCTTATTTAAAGTCTGTCAGTTTCTGGCTTCAAATTTTTCTTTCACACATAGGAACTGCTGAATTAACCCATTTACGGCCAATGTTCCTATTTTGGAACATAAGTTATTTCATCTTCGTCTGCTTTTTTCAATGACTTTGAATATAAATCGTCTGCGTTTTTTTAGATATCGTCTGCTTTGCTTGGTCTTAAATGGGTTAACGCAATTCCGATTGGTAAAAGTCGAGGAAAACTACGTAAAGTAGAATTGGGCTGAGATTAGAAAAGAGGGAGACTTACAGGTCTTCCAGGACTGCCAGGACGCCCTGGTTTACCATTGGGTCCAGGAATTCCATCAAACCCAGCAAGACCGGGATTACCTGACGGTCCATCAGGTCCTTCGGGGCCTTTTTTGCCAGCTCTTCCAGGTCGTCCATTTTTACAAACTTTGTCGCACTTTGCTAAAAGCATAGAAATTGATATTAAGGAATAACATAAGAAAGTAAAATTATTATTATGCATTCATTTGTGTAAAATGGGTGTGTCTATGATTCAGGATTTTGTCCTTGATTCATGGCATCAATGCCTTTTTATTTATTCCCTATTTTCCACAACTAGCAGCTCAATCCATGCGAGCTTTTGTCTATTCTGAGGAACAGATTCAACGCTTGAAATACTAAAAAACACTAAAACGAATCTTTTGTTGCCGGAGTGTTGCATATACTCATGGTGAATAATAATAATTGAGTAGCATGATAAAATTGATAACTATTGATACTTCCCATTACCCTCATCTAAGGTTTTAAAAAGGTGTGGGGACCTTTAATTTTTTATGGTTATAACCGAAATTAGCTATATATCAGAAAAGTAGGAACATTGAAGACATATGAAAAATTTAACATTTTAGGTAATAAGATTATTATGAAACAGCCGTTGTAATGATTTTAAATTTACACTATTGCCGATTAGATTAGATTAAATTTTGCTAATTCTCCTAACTAACCTTAACTAGCCGTGCTCCTTTATTTATCTAATCGCTATCAACATCAACATCCTCAAGACGCCGACTAGCAATAATAATCAAAGTATAATCGTTTTGAACAAAAAGGTCAAAACCACTTTCAATTGCTTCATTCACTTACCAAGAACCAATCTGATTTCAACAAAAAATGCATCAAGTTGATTCCCTTTTAAAAGTCAGACTTTCCTATTTTTTCCCACTTCATAAAAGTTTAAAAATTTTGCATTCATTTTTTGCGATAATGAAAGTCATAATATTCGGTAATTTCTCACAGAAGTTGATGTGCTAATTATAATTCTTCAGTTAAATAACATTTTCTTCAAAAATTTATTCGTTATAATGAAATTTCGTTTTAAACGCATTTTTAAGAAAATTTGGTTGCATTGTTCGTTCAGAAAGCTTCTCCATATGTTGATATGCAATAGAATTCTAGGTGATAGATTCTAGGTGATTTTCTCAAAATTATTTGCTAGTAATGGATTGATCTATAACACTGCATTACAGGTTTTGACGAATTTTTTATTTCGTTGTAAATTATAGTGTTTTTTATGATGTTTGCTTTGTTGATGTGCTAATTATAAATTTGACGTTATTTTTCGTATGTCTTCAATATACGGGGAAATATTTGATAAATTTTCATCTGGGCCTCCCTTATATTATTGCTGATCCCTGATAATTTGGTTTGCTCAACATTGCTACTGGATTGTGCATCTATTTTTTTCTTTCTGGTTATATTTATTGCTGAAGAAACAGTATTCCTTATTCTTACAAGATTAATAAATGTGCATGTTTCATTGCTTGGTCAGGTAATTACAACTTCTCACTAAAGTTAATCATGCGATCGATTTTCCCCAAAATTTGATTAGTAACACTTGTTAGTGGTTATTTTGTTTAAAAGTGAAAATTCTGTCAAAACAGTTGTTGGAAAGGCTAATAATATCTTGAACTAATAATGATGATCTCTTTGAATCAGTGAGAATATATGAAATTAAAATAAATTTCCTACTCTTGTAAAAATGGTTCGGTGATGGATGCTAAGGTATTGTGAAATTAAAAATGTTTACCTTCACTCTGATATCTGTAAGGCGTTTTTGGCCTGGATATCGTTCTTTTTTCTCTTCTCAAAACGACTTTCTCACCTTCTTCCAAACTTGAATACTTCGGAGAATACAAAGGTTCTTTTCCTTTCTAAAAGTTGAATAAATTGGTGATTTATTATCCTTGTTATCTATGCCAATAATTATGCTAGCAATTTGATTCTAGGTGATTTTCTCAAAATTAATTGCTAGTAATGGATTGATCGATAACACTGCATTACAAATTTTGACAAATTATTTGTTTAGTTATAAATTTTAGTGTTTTTTTATGATGCTTGATGTGGTAATTATAAATTTGACGTTATTTTTCGTATCTCTTCAATATTTATAAAAAAGATTACAAAGACACATTTTTTGTATTATTGCTAACAAAACTAAAAAAGCCTGATTGATGAGTGGATCTAGGAATAAATTTACCGCGAGATAACATTTTTTAAATGAACTTTTAATGAGTAGCAATCAGTATACGAGAGTATTTTTAAGTTTAGCTGATTTTTAACAAGCACACCAGCAGCTACTTTGGCTTCTGACAGCTTGGGAAAGCTTCGTCTCGCTTCTGCATGCGAGGAGCGGGACCCTGAAGGAAAAAAATATTTTTTTATCAAGAACACTAAAATTTTGAATTTTGATTTTAAGTGAACAAACAATTAAAATCCAGAAATATCATAGTCTGTTTTTGTTTACAATTTGAATCATGGTGAATTATAAATAATACATATAGCTTTGAAATACACATACATAATACATAAATACCACCACATATGGGATCTCCGGGGTGCAATCTCTATCCCTCACAAATGTTAATATGATGCGGCGTTTCAATGTGAGATGAGAAGGAGGGAGAGAAGATTTTTCGCTAGGGACAAGAGAAGCGAACTTTACATTTTTGTGACACCTGGCTCAAGAACTTCCTTTAAATATGTATATGCAAATGTATGCCGTTTGTTATAGTCGAGGTCCCATTCACCAAAAAATGCCCACTTCTAAACAAAAAGTGATCATTCTGCTGAGATTTATGAACAGAAAAGATTTTTCTTTGATTGAAATTTCCACTTCATATAAAAATATTAGTGCTACATTTGTTTATTTCCGAAATATATTCTAAAAAAATCGCCCATCTGAACTTCATTTTCCCCCAAAAGTGGGTCTTTTTCACGCGATTGAGAAACTCTGTCCTATGTGATATGGGATAATTACGTGAAAATCAAATAGTTTGAACAAAAAATTATACAAGTGCAAAATAACTTCTATACAAATTTAACTCATTAGATCCAATGAAAAACAGAAAAATTAAGTTTGCCTAGGGTACTTTTACTGTACTAAACTGAGTAGGTTCAGCGCTAACTAATGGCCTGTAGCGAATCTTAGCATTTAGCATTATCAACAATATCACAAGAAAAAAATTTAATAACTATAAAATGGACAAAATATATCAGTAGATAGAAAAGAAGTGATGTTTCATAAAGGTTAGGCAAAGGTAGCGTGGGGTGTTTTCATCAAGAAGGCTATTATTAAACCTTTACCTTTATGAGTAAAGTAGGCTTGATGCGGGATCGAACCCAAGACCTTGAGTTATCGAACAACTTTATTCACGCCCCATAAATGAGCTAGATTCTCTCTTTTCCTCGCCTCCACTTATTTACGGTATATTCTAGCTCAAATACTTTCTTAAAAGCATTGACTAACATTAAGCCATTCTTCTTAAGCTTCTTTGAGGTCCACGGTTGAGAAGCACTGTTCTAGACAGTCCTACTCACATCTATGCTGGAAACTCAAACGGTCTCTTTGTGAGTAAAAGTACCAGAGACTTAACACTAGGTATGAGCGTCTTATATTATATAAAACAAATGGCTCTATATCTCTTTATACTTACTCAATCTCATCAAGAGTAAAATGATAATAATAGATCAGAAAACTTACATGGCATTTTTTTTGTGAAATTATTTACAGGGGAATTAGAGCAAGGAATCTCACCTTAACGCGATTAATCTCCATGTTTAGGAATTGAATGGTGGTGGACTTTTCGAAGAGACTGTCTTCCAATCTAAATATCATATTGTCATACTCTTCCTTCATCTGGTTGATTCTTCGGTAGAAAAGGGGGACTGCAAAGCACGCAACAATCGTAGTCACCATGAAGCACGCAAAACTCACAGCCAATCCAGAATTCACTCTGTCTTTCGCCATCTTGTGCTGAATTTCTCACTGCTTGTAAAAACTGCGCTAATTTTGCCAAAACTCAACCACTTTTATACCCTGCAACCCCCAAACTGATAAATAAAGGTTTGGCGTTATCATGTGACTTTCATTCACTTTTATCTTGAATACTGGTGGGAGAGGAAGCCTTGAAAAAGGCGCTATTATTTAAGTTCTTAACGCTTGATAATACAATTGACATAGAAAGAATATGATAGACCCTTTACTTTTGTTTGTTTGTTTTTTATCGTTGTGGGTAGGTTTGCGCGTTGTCAATCTGCGTGTGTGCGCGCGTATGTTTATGCGATTGAGCACGCCCTCTCCACCTAACTTTGTGTAAAGTTAAAAGGGATGCCTGAGAGCATGATTGAAAGAGCATGTGTGAGGGCCTTTTGATCATGAGTTCTTTCTCACAACATTCTTCATTTCTTAGGATGAGAAGACCTTGTTGATGATAGTGAAAGTCGGATAATAGCATTGCATATAGCCTGAACAATGAGGCTCAGTCAATGCAGATACTGTTATCGAGTAACCACCCTGGGTATAGCCTTTGTTTATGCAACTTATCATGAAAATTCTGTCATATTAATTTTTTATCCTTTTATGTAAATGAAAGAATACGCTTGAAAGGAATAGAAATAAACGAAAATAGGCAATAGCAATAGATCATCTCAATTCAAAGTCCCCCTATAATTAAAGTAGGGATGCGCAATCTAAGTCCACGTGTGGCGCGGGACTTGTTTTTGTCCTCATTCAACGTAATTCCATGTCCTGGATAATGAAGATGTGATAACGCGGCAAATGATAGGAGACGAAATAAAGATCCTACTAATAAACACTCTTCAGTATAATTTTAACCCATTAAGTCCCAATGCTTCCATTTGGGAACATAAGTAATTTCATCTTCATCTGCTTTTTTCAATGACTTTGAATATAAATCGTCTGCGTTTTTTTAGATATCGTCTGATTTCTATGCTACTTAATGGGTTAAAGTTGACGGTCTTACGAGTAAAACAAGCAAATCAGAATTGTAAAAAGAAAATAATATTTTGGTCAAAATAAAATGACGTTGATTGACAGTATGTTTATTCTTTGATGTTTGCATATTTGATAAAATTACTTTTTATTACTTCGGATTCTGGTTCCAAGCAGTTTTAAGATTGTTGGTTCCCCAAATGTTCGTGCAAATCCCAACTATATCAAGTTAAGCTTTGGGACTTAATCAAAAAAATTGACATCACTATAACTATGCCAGCCTTCTCATTCATTTATTCCAAATGTTATATAAACAAATTTTAATGAATTTGGAAACTTTCAAATGTTTGCTTTTTTTCAAAAAAAATAGTAGACTAAACCTCAAGCTCTCTGCTCTGAGTCCCAATATATTTTCTGGACCCGAAATCATTCTCACTCAGACTAATCCAGCCACTCGTTGTTTTGACATCGCTTGACTTTCTTCAACGCTCCTTATTGAGCAAGTAACACAATTATGTTTTAGGTATAAAATAAATTCATTCAATCAAAATACAATTATTTTTTCTTGAGGAACAGTCGTGTGAGTTTTCCGAAACAAGTGTTGAATGATTTTCATTCATAAAGAGAACACTTGTTATATAATCGAATAAATCAAGCAAACATCAAGAACTATATTTTTTGATATTCTTTGAACTTCCCATTGAAATGTAGACATCATTATAAACTCTATACCTTCCCGATACAAGTTTTAAAGCGATTCTGCTTAGTCTGTGAAGAAAAGAAATCTGTAAAAATATTAATACCGTTATGAGAAAAAAAGTGCGAGGGAGATTTACCCAAGGAATTCATAGTTGGAAAACACAGATCGCCAACGTAAGTAAGTCTGAGTACATGACTGTCTTCCAGGACGATCAAAGATCTTCGCTAAAAAGACTGTTCAGTGTTCACCTGTATGGAGAGAGTGATGAACTTTGGGATGAGGAAGAGAAAAAGGTCTATCAGATCTACCCTATACTGAAAGGAATCAAAGAGCTCTGAGAAGTAAAAGATGATAATCGTTATATGACAGATTGAATTGGGGCATTATTATATTTAGAATAAGTGGAAAAGCATTCACACGTTAACCCGATCAGTGACGGGGGCATTTTAGCTTCAACATTTTTATTGTCGAAATTGGATAAATTATATGCTTTCAAACTTTGTGACTTTTTCTAAAAGCGCTAGCTGCATCTTTTAAAACTATTTTCACGGTAGTTGAATAACCCTCTTATGTCAAAAACTGTCAATCATAATGAAATGTTCATTTTATCAACAAAATTTTTATATTATAATGTCTATAGCTTATAACTTAGGGTTTACATAAGATGCACTCTTGGAATTTTGTATCATATATATATATTGAAAGACATAACACCTATATACACATTTTCCAATAAACATCAATTCTAATATCTTATAGGCTTAAAAACTTAGTGTTTACATTAGATGCACTCTTGGAATTTTATAATCATATATATATATATTGAAAGACATAACACCTATATACACATTTTTCCAATAAACATGGCAACTTTGTAGAAAATTTCAATCAAATTTTGATTTATGATAAAATTGCTTACGAAAACATTCATTCAAATTTTAAATAAAATAAATTTTTTTATGCCAAATTGATTTCATTCCAGACTTAGTTTTTACTTTTGGGATGTCAAAATTTCTGATGAAAGTATCAATTTAGAATGAAGAGTATAATTTGTTACCATATAAGATATAGGCGAAATGAAGTAGAGAGTTCAAGCTGATAGCGAAATTGTAAGCAAAAGAATAGAGGTCCAATTGGGATATATAGTTCAAAGCCGTCCCTTTAATTAATAAAGGAAAAATTAAGGAACAAGAATCAAATCAAGGGGCCAAAGTGCTCGGTTTAGTTACACTAGCACCCAGTAATATTTTTCAGCATGTCATTTATAACAATTTTTATAAATTATTTTTTGCTAACTTGATTATTTATCATTAAATATATACTATAGGATTATTATTGAAAAAGGTTATGAGAAATAAAAAATTATAAATTTAAATTTTTTGAGTTTTTATCGAACATGATCACAAGTTGCTTTAAAAGTAGAAATTTGGCTTCATCCCTATTTATGAAATGGAAGATATACCAAAGATCAAGGATATCAACTTTATTCGAAGCTGCGTAAATTTAAGAAATTCAAAAGTAAACATTTTAAAGGCTTCCATAATAAAATATTAGTGTTTCTACAAAAGATCAATAATGTTTCAGTAATAAAAATGATTAAAATTTCCTTTTATTAACTTATTTGGGAACAAAAATAATACATATTGAACATATATGATGCGATTAGAATAAGACTAAAAAACAGCTAAAATTAATATTTATTATTAAAAAAATATTGAATGGGTATAGAAGGGAGGAGAAAGGCAAATTTTCATTTTGGGTTTTTATTTCTCCTATCCAGCGTGTATGCCTTTTTCACTGTGCCAGATGATCGGTGTCTTTGCGTGAAGGAAGGAGAAGGATTCGTTAAAGTTGATTGAGAAACGGTGCTCGTTGACACATCTAAGTCGAAGACGATCGGCTTTATCTTGACACTCGTTGCACTGGATTTGGATGGACGTTCAGTCAAGTCGGCCACCGAAGTAGAAATGGCGGAAGAAGCAGAGACACTAAGAGTCGATCCTGAAACTGAAGACAGGAAACCTTCATCATCGCTATCGTAAAGTTTGGAGACTTCAGCGCGTTGTTCTGCGTCAGAAGGTGGGGCAGCGTGAAATGGGAAGGAAGGGAGTGGACTTGGCGCGCTTGCTTTGCTCGAAAAATCGGAAATGTAGGAGTCCTTTTGGCTCGAGAAGGCTGCTGAGATGAAGGAAAAGGTTGACGCGGGTTCACAAGAAGTAGACCTTGTTGGCGCTAAAATAGTGCATAGCAAAGTCAACATGTTATCAATGGTCTTGCCGCCTATAATAATTGCCCGCCGAACAACTGCCCTCGTGATATTTATTTAAAAGAAAAAAAACATTTTAACTATTGAACAAAATGTTTAGAAAAATATGAAAAACATTTAGAAATAAGAAAAAAAAATTAAAATAATTTCAAATTTTTGAGCTATACAATTTAATCATAATTAATTACATCACAATAACAAATGCTAAGAGAATCACATTTTTTAAAAATAATTAGATATATTAAATAACAGTTATCAATCATCACTCATTCTACATATAGCGGCCTCAGGCACCCTATGAAATCATTTACAACATGCATTTGCATCGACAACTGATAGATAAATAAGTAAATTATATATCGAAAACCTATACACAAACATGAAAAAAATAACCATTTTCTCATACACGCTTAACAATCGCGATCCAAAATCAAAAGTAGATTCAAAAGATACACACACACACCGGTATATACATTTGTCGTCATAAGATGGGGAAAATGATATTAGAAATTTTGTGCCTGAATCTTCAACTTGCGAAAATAATACAAATGCATCAGTAATATCGTGTACATAGTAAAAGGGAAACCTAACTTTAATACACGCAAATGTAGTCCAAAATGGAACTTAATTTGATGAGAGAAAGAAAAGATAAACCTTGAAAAATCCTAGAAGCATCTTGGGAAGGAGCAGTAATAGGGCATACCGCAAAAGCGTCCCCAATTCCACTGCTGCTACTCGCCCATTCACTCGTGTGTGGGAATAGAGGGAAAGCGTCTGGATTTTCGAGAAAAGTTTTGTCTGATTGACTCTCTGTTATGTTAAATAGGGTGGAAGTGCTGGGCATCGAGCAACCAAAATTTTCTGCCTGAAAAAAAGAATCCACACTCGTAATATCACATATGATTATAGTGACTATTATGTCGAGAATATTATGGCAGAATAAATAGTTTTATTACAACGGGGCAAGATATGCAAAATTTTTAGTGCACTAAGTCGCTTGTTCAACCCCAAAATTTTTGGAAAACAATTAAAACTGTTTGAAATCGCATGGGGTCTAATAGCTTAAAAGTAGTATAAAAAGGGTTTTATATCATTAAAATTTTTTTAAGTCTAGAAAATCTACATGATGAAAATTAATACATAATGCAGGTATTCTCAAATTTTTTTTTAGCATATTTCCATTTTGTTTTTTTTCTTCAAAAAACGAGTTTTTATCTACTGTGTGGTCCAATTTACCACACAAATAATAAATAAATAATAAATAACATAGTTAGTTTGCTCCATCTTTCAACACAAGTTTAAATTACTTTGTATGAGAGCTCACTGAAGGGGATTTGAATTTTTTTGGTTAAGAACAAGAACGTGATTTTCCAAAAATGAATATGAACACACGTATGCAATACTAGCTAGCACCCAAATTAAATATAATATCACTTTTGTCAAACACAAATAGATAACTTTTATTACTTCAAGGTAGGGGTGTGGAGTGGGAAAATATTTTGAGACTCCGATTCTCCTTACTTATAAGTTTTGGACTTCCATGCACCTATTTGTAATTTTGCCGAAGAAACTCGATTTATCTCTAAAAAATTTTTTTTAACACTGATGACTACAGCCATTACTTTTCTGTTTCAATTATTATTGATCTCCAACCTCTAATTGTGTAAAATCGCTTTTGAAACATCGCTTATAAATTACTGTATTACTAGTTAATTTTCAATGTATAACTAATGTCAAAAGTGTGATGCGATGTACCATACTGCAACTTGCAAGGTCCTTTATGAACGTCGATTTTAGATAGTCATTGAAAGACGTTATTTGTAGTGTGTCTTTCCTACATTGTCTTCAAAAAGATTTTAAAATTATTGTCTATAAAAACCAAAACAATAATATACTTCAAAAACTAAATTAATCTTAAATTATTTTTTCAAAAAACTTTCTACTCATGAACTGAACTTTGTAATCTTAGTTAGTTAAGTTAGTTTGAGTTAAAAATTGTAAGATAAAAAAGTTCTTTCTTACATTTCATTAAATTTTTCAGCTTCTCACTAAAGAGAGTGTCTATGAGTGTATTTTTTAAATCTAAAAATATGAACATAACTATTTTAAATTCGGAGTCTTCAAAACGTGCGACTCGAGATTCCGAATCGGCAGCCTTGCTCGAAACAAATATTTCATAGGAATTTTAAGTTGATTTTTTACGCATTCGCAAAGATTTCCTGCAGTTTTAAATTTTGGAAAAGAAGAAATTTTTACTTCATAAGGTCTTTGAAGTAAATACAAAGTGGAATAAAAATTCCTTAAAATAATTCTGAGTGTCAGCCAGCGAAGCCATAATGCATAGCTTTACTAATTCCCAAATTTTTGGAAACTAAAGTGAAAAATATTTCTAAGCATAGTTAGAATAAAAGAAATTTACCTATCCCATAACATATAAATGAATTATGAATGTTAATTGATAACGTTAGATAAAGCGAGTTTAGACAAGGAATCTACTGATCACTACTGTAAAATAATGAAGAAAGGATACGAGTGGAAGAAAGAAAAAAATTATCATCTAATAAGAAAATTTAGTAGTTTATCCCAAAGCTTAGAGTTAAACATTTATATAAGAAATATTTTCTTTGGACCTAGCAAAATTTTGCCAGAAGTAAGGGATCTGAGAAACAGGAAGATATGACTACTGCTAAAATAAAAGCCAATGGACTTCTACAATGGCGTATTAACAAAACATGGTATGGTAGAGCAAAATTACATCAAAGAAATTGAAAAGTTATGTAGAAGTATAAAAAGCAAATATTCACTTCATTTTTAGGAATAGCATCTGAAGAAGCTTGATCTACGCCAGTAGGAACTATGACACAGGACTTGGGAGAAGCAGATTTCACAAAGGAATCACTCTCGCTATTCGACGCTTCTTGAGGACGGAGGTGGGAGTGAACTTGGACGTAGGAGGTAATTTCTCCCTCTTCGAGGCATTCATCGAAACGGTCGTTGTCAGAACGTACATTATGAACTCGAATCTTTTTACTGCCACACACGTTTGGGGAAAGGATGGTGACTGAGAAAAGAGTGAATGGCACTTTGAAAAGAAGGAAGGAAAAAAGAGGAGCTCACCATCAGGACTGTTACTCCGCTTCGATATCACGGTCGGCTCCTCATTCCGAGCATGAGATGAAGACAGCATATTGTTTGAGGAAGAAACCGTGCTAACCTCTTCTTCCATCTCAGCGCTCTCACATTGCTCAATTTGAATGACGTCTGAGCTACTATTGCTTCCATCATCGACGTTCGATTCTACATTAAGAATGCAGCTGTAAATTGTACACAAGTTTCTAAATCTAACGACCTTCTATACTCAATTCGTTAGCAACTTTGAAAAGACACGTCTCTATTTTCCAGCTTTAAGAAATTGATATACATTTGTTAAAATTTTTAAGTTTTGTTTTTACAACTTAGAGTGATTGAGAAAATAAAATGACAAAAATGAGATTTTTTGCTTAAAAAATAAAATAAAGATGATATACCAATTAAATGTCACAACCAAATTATACCATCTACACTTTAAAATTATTGATTAATAAGTTAATAATTATCAAATAGGGGTCTGGTCAACTAACACCAAATCACCTTTGCCAACTTGCTCCAATTATTTTTTAATTAATTGCTTGGTTAGTTAATTAATTAGTTAGTGTGAGTTAGTATTACAACGGGCGAGTTGGCTGTAAGCCATCAAATATAGTTAGTGTGTTTGATGAACCATTTTCTTGAAATTTGAATGCGCCTTTTTGCACGGTGAAATCGATGGCTTTCGCTGTAGAAGAGTAAAAGCTTTTGTTGGAATTAAATGATAGATTATTATCTACGATAAAGTTATGAAATTGTCAATATCTTTAAACTGGTTCGAAGACAATTCTCCCTATATATTTATTTTAAAAAACAAAAAAAAACATTTTAACAATTGAAAGATTACAGATCTTTTTTTAACTATTACTAAAAAATATAAAAACATTTAAGATTAAGAAAAAAATATTAAAGAATAACTTAAAATTTTGAGCTACACAATTTTATCATAATTAATTACATCAGAAATACTAACTCAAAAATCAATGACATCACACATGCTAACTCTGGAAGTAATCATATTTTTTTAAGTCATTAGATTAATTAAATATGCCGGGGCAACTGTTCGCCTAACCTTTAAATTATGACCGAAACCACAGTAGAAATTAAGGAGCTTTATTTCACGTGATTGTATTCAGAAGGATCTCTTTTAACCCATTTAGGGCCAAACAAAGCAAACGACTTTAGAAATTCCTATTTAATTTCATTTAACCAGTTAACGGCCAGAGTCGACTTTACAAAAATAAAATCATCTGCGTTCATCAATGCCCTTTAATACAAATCTTCTGCTTTACATTAGATATCGTCTGATTATTCTGGTCGTTAACGGGTTGAAGTTGGATTCGCTCATTAACAGCCACAATAATCAGACGATATCTAATGTAAAGCAGAAGATTTGTATTAAAAAGCATTGATAAACGCAGACGATTTTATTTTTGTAAAGTCGACTGTGGTCGATAACCGGTACATAAAATATTATAACACACGTTGTTATGACTAACATATAGATAGAGTGGCATCGTGTTACAGGATTTTAAAGCTATCTATTAAGTTGTTGTTGTTTTGTGCACATCTTAACGTATTAAACATACTAGAGAAAAGTTGGAAAAGGGTGCGATTTAAAGTGTGCGTGCGAAAGATGACAGGTATTTAGAAAATGCCAACCACAATTGGGAGGAGAGAAGTCAGATGACTGCGTCGGAAAATTGTTTGAAGTGGCAGGGAAGAAGGATGACGTCAGATTCAGAATGGAAGAAATGGTGCTTGAGGTGTGTGGAGAGTTGGGATCTAGGATCTGGTTTTCCTGTTGAACTAGCGCTGAGCTGAAGGGAGAAACCTTAGCTTGGTGAGTCGAGGAAATGGAGGACGAGTTACACGGTGCTTGGAAATGGGCGTTAGAAGTGGAAGATGAGGAGGATGAAGACGATAAAGGACCTGGAAAAATGAATGATCCAATAAAAAATTAGGCAGTTCTTTTTTGCTAAGTTAATTCACAAAATCTTGATAAGCTTTACTGCACTTATAAATTAGGGAAACAATGAGCGTATATTTTATACAGCTATTCTATACAGGGCCCGCGCACCCTATTTATTTTGGGGGCTTGAGCCCCCTCAACCCCACTCAATTTTCCAAGCCTCTCCACTCAATTTTTCAAGCTTATTAAGTTTTAAATGAATTACATCCGATAAAGTGCGCTTGTGAAAAAGTCTTTTCTTTGTACATTGGTAGTTTCAATAAATATATTATAAAATTGTCTAGAGTATTTTTTGAGTATCAAGCTGCTCTAACAATAGGAATCAGTACTGCATCCTGTGAGAGAAGTTTTCCGACCCTTAAAAGAGTTTTCGAACTATTTAAACGAAAAGTCAAGAAGGCTGAATGTTTGACATGTAAATTGCTTTATTACTCTAAAAATGATATATTGTTAATAAAATGATTTTCTTCTTTTACTTTTGTTTTATAATAGTTAATTATACTCCTCAATCCTCATCACCTTACTTTTATGACCTTCTTTAGCTCTTGTTTCCGATGTTGATCGAATTTGCTTCCAGAAAAGAAAATTTTATAGTGTGTATTTTCATAATGTATAGTATCAGCACCTTTGAGCGCCCCACAAAATTTTGGCTAGCGCGGGCTCTGATTTTATATGCAAATAATACAAATAAAGTATGAAAAAGCACAAGTATACACGAGAATTAAAAAATAATTACAAAATCCAAATTTTATAATGTTTAGTAAAAGCGTTATTGTCATTACTTTAATTTTATAATAAGCACTATTTTTGTTAAAAAAGTAAAATATTCTTGTGCGTGCAAGTCTAGCAAAGTGCATAGAGACTAAATGACCATTAAGAATAACTTTCTGAAAAAACTCGCCACAACTGGAAGTAGTTATTGTTAGCCCCTAGGTTGCACCATCTCGCTATTAGTGTGAACTATATAGTTGAAACATAGTCTTAAGAATAGTGCAGCCAGAATGACAACAGACACCCAACGTATATAATAATTTGCTTATACCCAAAATTGATCTTTCCCAATCTTTGCGGTGAACTAAATACATCAGATGGAATTACAAAATGATTCAAATCACTAAAACAAACTTTATAAGTGAAACTCTTTAGGTACTACTACCCTTTAACCCTCACAGTACAGTCAATTTATATAACGGAGCAGTGGGAAAAACTCCACTCCACAAATGACGTCACAGACATCATCACCGTGTACATTAAAAGCTATAGAGAGAATTAATTAAATTCATCACATTGTTAGAGATCACTCTTCTCATATTCAAGAAGAGTAAACATTTATGACTCAATGAGGGATTTGATGATATGAACTAGTTTTTTTTATTACATCACATTTGTAATTAGATCAGATATCATTTAGTGTGTATATCATATGTACTTCATAAATAATGAAGAACATTCATAATCCTAAGCTAATTTGAAATACTGTTTCAAAAAGCAATACGTCTGGGTCTTTTCTTTATTTTATCACAATGAGCGATATTGAAGATTTTGAAGACCGTTATTTGTGTGCTTCTAAGTCTCAAACTCAAAGTTCTACCTTAGATTCTTCAAGCTCTTATGAAAACGGCATTGAATCGTTGAGAGATTGTTTTGACATTTTCAAATTATTTATGACTGAAACCCTGATTCAATATATATATACAACTGTATAAAGTCTAAATGAATTAAACGTATGTGTAAGTATTTCTAGTTTTTATTTGTAGATGAGACACAAATTTTTTTGTTTAGAAGTAACATCAAAACCTTTTTCTTTCCTACCAAAAATTCTATACTCCACACTGGTTAATCCTATTTCAGTTCAATACTCCACATTGGTTAATCGAAAAACCAATCTATTGACATAGAGTATTTGTTTCAGAACATTGTGGCGAACCCCTTTTTGAAGGCCTCAATTTCTAGAGACATGTTCTACCTCAAACATATTTTTATTCGATTTGATGATAGAAATCAAAGAGATAGTAGTGAAGATAAATTTCTTCTATTCGATATTTACATTGTATTATACTCCAACAGATTATGTAACTTTACGACGAGCAGTTCACGGTTTAGAGAACAGAAAATATAGCAAAACGTTAAGTCTTTCGGTCCCAAAAAATTATCTCTTAATTTTTTTAGGAAAATTATTATAAGTAGATTGATAGGCATCAGTTAAACATCTTTTATAAATCATTTTATCAATTTCCTTTTTTATTTAAGGAAAAAAATATTTAAAAATTTTGGGTGGAATCCCACCCACCAGGTCTGAAAAGTTGAACTTTATTGGTAAGGAAAGTATGATAGAGTATTTGTACTTTTTTTTGAAAAGATCAAAACTTAATTAATTTTATACAAAGTTTGCTTAAATAACTCCATCTACTTATTATAAAGTATAAAATTATAAAAAGGTAATACAAAATGCTTTATTTTTATGTAATAAAAAGTATTTTTGATAGTGAAAAATTTTTTTTCACAAAAAGTAACTTTAAAATTTTCTTTATTCATGATATTTTTCCCAGCAATTTCGATTTTTATTGAGACAGAGATAAGCGTCACAATCTAAGCACTTAATAAATCCTTTATGATCATTTTTTTCTTTGTCATAACACTGTTTGCATCGTCCATGTTTCTCAGCATAATGAATTCTATGTCTTTCTGGATTGTAAGGTTTTTGTATAGAAGGAGTTTGCTTTTTTCTGGATGAAAAATTTCCAATAAGAGAAAGAGATAATTCTCTTCTAAACTCTTTTTGCGTTTTTATAGACTTTTCTTGTTGATCGAAAACTTCTTTTTTTTTTTAAATTTTCTGGTAAACAATGAAAGAATTTACAATGCCCATATTGATGTAATCCCAAAATAGTCTGCAATAACATTTTCCAGGGCATTTTCTATCAAATGTATAAACACTGGTTTGTTGATCTAGAAAGTCAGTTCCTCGCATAAACATGTTATAACGTTGAACCATTGCAGGTACTTGAATATTGACTTTACCTGGTTTTCCCTTTTGCCTACGCTTCACAGAAACCGTGTTTGTTTCAGCTCCTGAGTCAATAGTTGATAACATCATGACAACTTTTGTATCTAGCCATTTCACCAAGGACATCCCATTATAGAATCTTGCTTCGATTTCACCCTTTTTTAATTCTTTATCCAACTTTAGATCTTTTGGGAGTCCTTTTCTATTTTGTCTTACAGTACCGCATGAAAATATGTTATGCTCTGTCATAAGACGGTATACTAAAGCAGGTGATGTATAGAAATTGTCAAAAAACAAATGACAGCCTGAGTTTGACAATGATTTTGTCAATTGCATGACTACGCTTCTTCTACTAGCAACTTCGGTTGCACTAGATTTTCTACCAACATAGATGTCAAATTCAAATAAATAACCACTTCTTGCATCATTTCTGCACCAATGCTTGAAACCTCTTTGAATAGGTTTATCTTTCATGTATTGTTTCATCAAACTCTGCCCTTTGAATTTAACCATTCGTTCATCAATAGCTTGCTCAAAAGTTGGTTCCATGGCATTTTGAAATGATCTATTAGAGGTCTTATTTTCCATGCTCTGGAATTTTGCAGACTGGCAAGCGCTTTGTTGTTATCAGAAAAGTGCAAAGCTCTTCTGATTGCGTACATTCTATCTCTAGTCATCGTCTCAGCAATTGGCTGTATTCTCAAATCAGGATCATTAGAAAAATAATCGCGTAGTTCTGGCAAAACATGATAAGACATCATTATATTTATGCCAATGAATGCTTTCATTTTTTCTTTATCAACTTCAAAAGGAATTCCTTTCTGAAACATGTATAATTTGATCAAGTTTGCACACATCATGAAAGACTTCAAAACGGTTTGGGATATCTTCATATTCAAGTTTAACTTTACCCCATCTCTATTTTGCTACGATCCGTCAGAGTGTAAAATTGTAGTAAAGTTCCTTGTCCACTTTCTGTTTTCAATTGTCAATTCAGGAGTCGGTTGTGTATCAACATCAACAAGAGGATCCAAAATTTGAATAGTCTTGGGATTCTCACCAGACTGAGGAATCGATTCTTCTAGAAAGTTTACATCCTCTTCATCCAAGTCAAAAAGACCCTCTTCACCACGGTCTGCAAAGTCTAAAATTTGAAGCAATTCATGGTTGGACAATTGGTATTCTCTTTGGCGTATGCGATGCCTTTTTCAGAAATTAATTAAAGACTCTGTAAGAAAAAAAATTGAGAATGAATGATGTTTTGACATTAGAAAAAATGTACATTGTACGTGTATAATTACACACATAAAGCACATAAGTACACAACATGTTGTGATGGAATCATGAATCGAAAGCAAAAATTTATGTTAGAGAAACTTGAAAAATACTCAATTATGTTTTGCATTATACCTAAGCTAGGCGACCTATGACTCCTTTTGGGTGGAATCGCACCCAAAAAGCAAATGAATATAACTACAAAGCAAAACTGTTTTTGCTCAGAATATTTATATTATTAGCAAGATGGAACTTAAAAATATATGGAGAAATAAAGTTCAAATATTTTTTAAAGAATTAAAAAAAAAAAAAAGAAGTTAAAAATGTATTTTTAAAAAATTATTTCTCTGTTTAAAAGAGATGAATCATTTTTTTTTAAAAACACATAAACGCGATAAAAATAATCAAAAAAATCATTATTATTTATATTTTCATAAAAAACTTAAGTTTATAAAAATACTTTCTAGCTACTTCATGAGAAAGATTTTTGTAATAAAAACTTAATGGGTGGAATTCCACCAAACAGGTGTGAAAGACTAAAGTGTTCCAGAAACAATGTTAACTGATAATAGATTCAAAAGTGGAGTAGATATGGCCAAAAAAATGTTGAGAGCTCACACATGTTAGAAGCCGAGTAGAAAATAGACATATGGACTTTTTGCCAACTATTTAGACATAGTATGTCACAATAGTTGGGTTATATCGAAATGTAATTCCTCTAACTTGTATCCCTCAACCAAAGCTGGTGGAAGAAAATAGTTTCTTAGGGACTTGTGTTTAATACTATCCGAAACATAAATTAAGATCACAAGATTTATTGACCTCAAGAAATATAATGTGTGATCTTTTACGGTTTTGAAAATCCTCCAGAGCATGGGGAACTCCCATACTCTCCATGCCTTACTACAAAAGCGGGTGGTAGGAAATATTTCGTGAGAAGATTATGTGTAAAAAGCTATCAGAAACCTCATTGAGCCTGAGATGTGAAAATAACATAGTACATAAAAATTATCAATGAATGAGCCACGGTCTACTTCTAGAGGTAGTTGTTCTTTACCTGCATGCAAGCTTAAAAAAAGAGGAACGAAGAAATGCCAAAGATTTCACAGATTGATTTGTAAATTGCATTCATAAACGAGTTTTCGTCAACTAAAAAATCTACCAATTGCAATGTAGTTTTTTTGTTCAAAAAATTTAAAAAAGATATGATCAAAGAATATAAATATGTGTGCATATGGGTTAACTAACTTTTTTATGAAAGAATAATAAAATCTACAAGCGTAGAATGTGTTCCTGCTCACTTTTATGCTTCAAATTTTTTCTATAAAATATTTTTTAAAAACGTTTTGGTTGAGCCAATTATGCCATTGTTATCAATTATCGTAATATCTTTAACATATCTATAAAAAGTTGATATCTGCAAACATTTTTCAAAAATTAGAAAAAATATTTTTCCATTTTTTTAATATGATTGTTCTGTAACTAACTTGAGTAAAAAATATGGCTGTCATATTATGAAAAAAAATTTCGTTATACACGCAATAATTTGAACAAAAATTACACGGTATTTTTTGTCTAAGCTACCTATATTTTATTTCCTTAAATATTAAGAAAAAATGTACAAATAGAGAAAAAAAGCCACGGTCTGTTGTAATGCGAAAGTTAAAACGTATGCTCGTTCACTATCGTGATAATGACAGTTTTTGAAAGGCATTTTTAAACTTTTATTTTAAAAAAACGGGTCCAGGCGCTGCCTTTTTAAGTATCATGGCTTAAAAAGCGCCTTTAATTGAACATATGCATGAAATTATAGTCAAATGATAAGAAAATACCCTCATCCATGGACTCCGCTGCCAAAAGAGAAGTAGAAAGTGTCGCGGATGAATAACTAACAAATGAACTCCTTTCACATCTTTCAGGTACTGCAGTGTAAATAGTCATCGGCCTTATACTGATGGCTGGTTTTCCACTAGTGCTCGCAATGTTTCCAGAAATAAACGGCTTTATGTTCGCAGTTGGCGTCTCCACAGATACCAGTTCTTCAAAGAGAGGGAAAGTGACAAAATTGTAGCTTGAAGAATCTTGACAAACGGAGGAATTTGACTCTTGGATTTTTCGAATATCACTTCCTTCTTGTTGCGAATTCTCTAGTTCCGTTTTATGACGCTTACTTTCATATTGGGATTTAAGACTCAAAAACCTCAAGTCAAAGTCTTCTATTTGTTGCGTCAAGTCTAAAATTTTAACTTTCTGTATCTCAAGGTCTTCAAGGAGTTTTTTGTTGGTAGTCATAAGATTAGACAACTAGAAAAGAGCGTGTTATAGTAAAAAATAATAAAATTTAACGTCCAAAATACCGATGAGGAAGAGTCTGCTGAATTATCATCGACATAATCCTGAACATCAGTTTGAACAAATACTTCATGTGTATTTTTGTTAATACATTCTTCATACTGATTACGGTACTTGCGAGCAATGAGTTTGAGTTGTGATATTTGAGTTAGCTAAAAAATAATTATAACTTTTAAAATGATATATAAGCTTACATCAAAAATTTTATGTTTGCCTTGGAATCAATTTCTTCAACTTTTGACTCTAATTCCGCTTGCAACAATGATTTGTCTTTCAAATCTTTCTTGGCTTGTTCTTCGTTTCTTACAGTTTGTGCTTGTAATCGTGATATTTCTGCTTTAAGGTGAGAATTTTCTTCCTGCTTATCAGATAACATTTTATTGATCATAGTGCAACGGGATTCGCGTTCTTCTAGTTCTATCATTGTTTTAGAGCACTTTGCGTTTTCTAGCAAAATCTTTTTATTAACTTCTTCAATCTTTGAGTTATGGTAGATATCGAAATCAGCCAAATTCTTAGATACTTTAGAATACTCCTTTTCAAAATCATCACATGTTTCCTTAAGGGATTTAGCTTCCTTAGTCAAATTGCTAATTTCTTGCTTCAAATACTCGATTTCACCCATTAAATTTTCCTCTTTAGTTTTATATGAATCTCCATTTGTTGACAGTTGCTCTTTATAGTGTTTGATCGCATTTTCACTTTCAATAAGCTAAAATATTATAATGAAAAATTAAAATATATTATTCACTTTCATACATTCTCTCTATAAAAAAGAGAAGCAACAGAAATGTTAAATACCAAAAAATATTTCTTTAATATTTAGATACAGACAGCAATTTTAACAATGCAACAATGGTTGTAGAAGATTGTCAATCAAATCAATCTTAATAAATTTAGACAGCTCTTTTTGTAAATGGTGAAAGCACATATCAGATAGAGGCACGAAAAAATAAAAAGAAAGAGAGTAAGCTGTTAAAATTTAGTGAGAGATTCTGCATATCAAAAGAATACATATGCTTATACCGTATAGCATAATATATAATAATTTCAATCTTAAAGAAGCATAAGTCTTCTCTGATGAGTGCATATAATTTCTTTGACTTATATAAAGGCTCGCATTCGAAGAATTGCATCTGTCATTATTTTATAATTATATATTTAAAAAAAAAGTATCATTTACCTTGGACTGTTGAGATTTAACTTCATCTTCAAGTGATTCAACTTTTTCTCGAAGTTCTACATTACAATCACTCATGGCATTAATGCTTTCAATTTTACCATACACATCTTCAGCATTCTTGTAATGTAACAACTTTGAAAAATTTTCATCTTTGAGACGACTTACAAGTTTGTTAAGGTTATCATTCTCTTTCTGAAGAGCTTCAGTCTTTAGTTTAAACTTTGCGGCTTCTTTTTCATGCACACTACACTTAGACAAAGCGATCTTTTTATCATTGCGAAGATACTCTAAAACTTCTAACAACTGTTCCGAGTTTTTAAGTACACTGGGATCTTTACTAAGAACATTAAGAGGGCTCTCCATAGCATGAGATAGCGTAGCAAAATTATTGCCGACAACACCCAGTTCGTCGTGGAGCACAACATTTCGTTTCTCTAACTCTGCATAACGAGTCTGCAGTATTTCAATCTCTCCCTTGTGATTTTCTTCGCACAACTTTATTACACTATCGTGCTTTTGAGCAAGCAAAGTTTGTTCCTCCAACTTTAAGCTGATTTCTTCATTCTTTTCTTGGTAAGTAGCCAAAGACGCGCGAATATTTTCAAGATCTTTTTGGTCAGAGGCATGTGCTTTTACCTCATTTTCGTATTTATCCTTCAAATCATCGATCTAAAAAAATAAAATATATCCATTTAGTGTAACGAGAGTTTATGACAATAAGAAAGGTCAAACATGTCGACATTTCTATTCAATGCAAATGCTAACATTATAGGTGTTAAAGAAAATTAGCTCGTACACCAAATGTGCTCGCAAGATGCGCCACTTTTTCAACTCCTTCTATATGGGTCCATCAAAGCTGAGAAAATTTGACAACACGCATATGATAGTAATAGTAACCTATATTTTTACCAGTTCTCGAATGTACTCTTTCTCAATCTTTTTAACTTAGTTGAACCCTTGAAAAAAATTAAAACTGTCAAGGAACTCTGAGCATATATATATATATATCTTTACATAACCACGCAGTGGGTAGTTCTTTGGAGGCATTTCTATGATTTCTCTCCGTGAATTATTCTTTGTGTATATTGATATAAAATTATTCGGAGGCAAATTAACTCCTGTAATATTGAAGATTGAATGACATACTATGATAGTTTAAATTTAAGGCTAGTTTAGAATGATTTATTTTTTTTATAAAAAAAATTGTTTGAAAAATTTCTTTACGTTGCCTCATTTGTTGTTATTAAACGGTAAAAACTGGGCATCAAAACTTCAGGTGTATTTTAAAAATTCATTATTTACAAATGTTGAAGCTACTCAAAGTCACATAACAACAAAGAAGGCAACATAAAGAAATTTTTCAAACAATTTTTATTAAAGTAACTTGTATACTGATTTCTTTTTTAAAGTACTCTTCGTTAAAAACAATAAAATGCTATTTCCCAACTACTTATAATAAAACAATGTATTCTGAAAGCCCATAAAAAATGCTTTAATTTGGTATATCGCATGATGCATTTTGTTGAGAAATGTGAAAGTTATAAGCGTTTTAATATTTGACTAAGATTTAAGCTAGGAACACTACAAATAAACTAAGCGTACACTAGCCCGATAAATAAACCACACACGCGTGCTAAAGATGTGGTGTAGCGTATGCGAAATAAGAATTCACTGCGCTCACAAACGCGTAATGCAACATGTCTTAATCTTTCTTCGCATAGTTATGCTCTAAAATCAATCAATAATGTGATTTATTCTTCGCACACTGTCGATATAAATATAACGAATGCCCTTGGTTAGAAATCAGAAAGATGGTATCTAAACTAAATAAAAATTGTTTCGAAATAAAAGTTGACTACGATTGATCAACACAACTTTTAGATTCGATCGCTATTTTTCACTTTAAAAATTATTTAAAATGTATTAGAAAATATACTGACCCATAAAAAGTAAAAAATATATATTAATTTTCGAAAGTGTTCTTTAACTAGATATTTTAAAATGTAAAAAACCATATTCTACCTTTGTGAATATAAAATAGAACAGATAGTATATAAACTCATCACGTTAATTATTGGTATTTTTGGAATTAGATAAAAGTTGACTGACCTCACATAAAAGCAGATTTTGGAAAAAGAAAAATTTTTTTTTGTAAAACCTAGCATATGTTACCCACAAAGAGTATAGCTTTCCAATGATACCATTTTCATTCCAAAATTTTCTTTAAATCTTCACATTATGCTTATCTTTAAAAGTGGTCTCTTTTTTTTTACTAAAATTTAGTCTCAAAATTTTTGCAGGGCGAACTTTTTTTTATTTATAATTTTCAAAATTTATTATAGAATTTTTGTCCAATAAACACATGACAATTATTACCCAATATTATACTTGCACTGTAAGTTCTCAATCCCAACACAACTGCACAGATTTTATGAATTCAAATTACCTTGTTTGTAATTCTGATTACATTAACCTTCTAGCTCAGTGGTTTTCAAACTGGAGTCCGCGTGCCGCGAAGTTGGATTGTGTACGAGAAGGGGACACTGAGTGAATCGTTTTTCGCAAAATATTGTACCCATATTGGGTCATTTGCCATTTTTGACAAGGTGCATTTAAAAAGAATAAATAAAGTAGTCTTTGAATTGAGCACTATTTTTGTCTTTTATTGATTTTCAGGCCGAATTTGTAAATGTGCATTTTTCTTAATGTCTAAAAAAAATGAAATATGACGACTCACATTTGAAATTTCATTTTACTGTATTAACGTCTGGCGGGGAAGAGGAACATAAGTGTACTTTTTGTTCTAAAGTGTTAGCATCGACTTTTTTAAAGCCCGTCAAGTGAAGCTTTCGCTGGTAGTGAAGCACTCGACTTCGGTAAACAAAACTATTTGCTGAACGATTGCACAAATTCATGTTTGATAAATAATATAGGAATGTTTTTGCAAAATATTAAGTATGGTTTGAAAAGTTTTAAAAAAATATCTGTTGTCAAAAAGTCTCACAACATAGCAGCAGAACAGTTGATATTACCTTGCTGCAAAGATATACAAAAAGAACAACATTTTACTCCAACTAAAGTGGCTACACACAAGCGGCCACCAATTACCTCAATTCACTTTCCATCTTACCGATCCTTAACTCTACACCACTCACTGTGCATAAATCTGAAGAATCTTAGCGAATCAAAAGCAGACGTATTCACGCCCAATTAAGTTCAAACAAATCCTCATTTCTCTTCGAATATTTAAAGAAAAACAGCCCTACAAACACACCCCTCGCCTGACTGTCCTCTCTCCAAAACACACCCACACATACAAAAAAACACCTATTCAACTGCCCACACATAGCTACACATCTCAAACCACTCGATCTTTGGCTTAACACACACGCGGTGACCAACCTCCTCTTCAAACATATATAACTAACATATATATAATACACACATCTCTCCTGGTTCCAACAAAAGCAGGTCGGCTGCCACTGGTATGCTGACAACAGGATATCTGCCAGTGGAAGTCAACAAAAACAAGAAACATACCTCTTTCTTGTAATTCAGCATGGCTTCTTTATTAGAAAGAGCAGAGCGTTCTGCTTCTTCAAGCTTAAGGGTGTTTTGTTCGGACATAAGCATCGCTTCTTGTATCTGTTTATTCAATTCTTCCTTCAAATCGTTGTATTTAACTTCATACTCCGCTAATTCCTTCAACAATTCACCTTTCTTAAGCGTGGAAGAAACTAACTCTTCCTAAAACAAAGTAATTTAGATTACGAATATGAAGCAAGAACCTTTTGATTGGCATCAAAATTTGGTTATTCTTTCTGATCTCAAATATCAAAAAGGTAGTGAAAAGGGTACACTTTAATACGTGTCGATTCAAATTTTTCAAATAAAATAATCTAAGTGAAAAAACACTTTAACACCTGTGAAAAGATTAATGACTCTTAAACTGGGTTTTTGAAAGGAAATATCGCATCCGTCTTTCGATATTCAATTTACGAATTGAGTCGATAAATGTCGACTTTACAAAAATATGAATTGTCTGCGTTTATAAATGCTTTTTATTGCAAATCTTCTGCTTTACATTAGATATCCTCTGATTATTCTGGTCGTTAAACGGTTAGCAAGAGGAAGAGATGAAAAATAAATGATAAAGTATTCACTTCTTAGTAAATGTTTTGTCACCGTTGACTTTTAGTTTTACAGATGCCCTTAGATTAAACATCCCCTCATTGAGGTAGGTATAGCCAACAATGTGAATCACTAGTTTAGACATCCATTTAGTATTATAGAGAGAGAGTAGAGATATGCATGTATAATAGTGGCTTAGTTCATATCATACTTTTAATATATAAGCAAGCGCTTTTAAATAAATTTTCTTACGGATAATCTTTCTATATCATCATTTAATTGTCGTGATTTTTCCAAAAATGCTGCTTCTTGTAATTCAAAGTCTTTGACCTGTTGTACGCATCGCGATTCAATAGAATCCGCCATTTCTTTATATTGCTGAACATCCTTCTTCAAATATTCATTTTTCTGCTCCAAATCTATCAAAAAAATTATATTTCTTTTTAACAAAATAATTAATAGATGGAGATATAAATATTAATAGCATTTATTCGAAGAAATTTTTTAGGAATATATTATTTTTAATATAATATCGCTTGATAAGGATATTTTAAAACTAGAAATTTTGTATATATATATATATATATCAGAGAGGGCGAGTCAGCATTCGATAGATATGCCTACTTTTACATGTGAGTTAGTTCGTTTAACTGATTCTTTAGTTAAGCTTATTTAGAGAATCAATAAACACAAGCTTACATTTAAAATTTTAACGGGAGGAGTACTTTATGAATAGATATGCTATATATTTAAAGTTCTAATGGAACCATTAGACAAATAAATTGTAGTTATCTGTTATATAATTACTTAAAATATTCCTTATTTGCAAAAACACTTTTATCACTGGTTGAATAACCTTTCAACTTTTGTGGGAAAAACTTGGTTCTTTTATATATTTTAAAAATGAAACCAAGATACAAAAATAGTATAGTATATAATTTTTTTTTATATTTGGTAGAAACAGGTACGAAAAGTAATTATTAATTATTTTCAAATAATCTTTTTGATTGTTTGTTCTATATTATTTACAAATTTGGGGAATAGATATTTTTATCAAAAATAGTTTTGCTTAATTTAAAAAGTTCTTAAAATTAAAAAATTTTAAGGGTTGAAATAATTTTGAAAAATTTTGACCTCTTCCAAATTTCCATGATTAAAACCATTGACACCCATCAATTAAAAATTCATTTTTTTTTCATTTTCAATAAAAAAATGTAAAGTTGCAAGTTACAACAATAAAAAAAATCGCTTTGTCCTCACAATATTAATAAAATGAACCATAAGAATGCCAGCGTTTCTTATTCTACACATCATTTGAAGTTTTGTTTTAGTCTGTTGTTTTTACACAAAAAAATAATCATACCTTCAACTCTGTTGGAAATATTCGCAACCGTTTCATCCCTGTTAAGAGGAAACTGTTCATTCTCTGTCCCATTACTGTCGTGGAACACACCAGTACTCTTAAGTAATTCAAATTCCTTTAAAATATGCTCATATTTTTCTGTCAACTTTTTTATCTGTTCTTCTCTTTCATGGCACTTCGTAATTAGTTCATTGTTTGCTAATTTATACTTTTCAAGAGCTTCCTATTTATAATAAAAGCAAAATTAAATTAAAGAAATTTCATAATAAAGTTATTAATATATGGTATGAAATATTTTGCGAGAACACAAAGCAGTGAAATGATGTAAATAAATCAACATTGCGTTGCAAAATAACCAAAGCAAATTAAAAATAATACTCGATAACACTATCTGTACAATAAACTTAATTGCTGCATGAATTAGTCATGTGCGGAAGAGAAAAATGACGCTAATATCCAAATGTAAAAAGTCTGTGAGGGCGGTAAGGATACATCAAATGTGGAAATTTGTGGGGCGATGTAATCATTGAAAACACATACACAAAAATAGAACAAAAAACTCTTGATTCACTTATATATTATTACTCTAAAAATGTGTTTAAATTTAAAATCCATAACATGCATAGAGTTCATTTTTCTTCGATTCAAATAATAATAACCGAACACACTTAAATTATACTTCAGTATAAAAAAAGGAATTGGTAATGAAGAAAATAGATACAATATATAAAAAAAGTAGTTACGTTTCAATCTTAAAGTATAAGATAAGCGTATTAACTAAAAAATATTTGCGGAAAAAGTTTCTGCAGATGTTTAATTTATCATTATAGCAAATAATTTGAGAAAAAAATTCGATGATTGGAAACAAGAAAAAAATTTTTTTTTAATTATTTCTAGCATCCATGATTTGCATTCAGGTAGTTTGTTTCGGATAGTCCACAGCAAAAGTCAACATCAAAAAAAATAACAATCTTACCAGACATATTTATGAAAGAGATTAAAATGAAATAATGTCACTTTTTTGATGAGATCCAATTAATATTTTTCATTTGGTCAAAAAATCTATTTTCATGTCCATTTCACGAAGATTTTGAAATGTTAAAACGTATTTCGGTTTGTCTTTTATAAACTTTACAAAATTTAATGCCAAAATAAATAAATTTTTAAAATGCAAAGAAGTGAGAAAAATAAACTATATATATAAGCTTTTTACTATAATTTCAAAATTGTGAATAAAAAATTCACCGTTAAAAATGATAAGTTAAGCTTTATTATGAGGACAAAGAAAGTGGGAAACTTCAGAATGACATCTGCAATTTCTTCAATGTTAAATTTAAGATTAGTGGCAGCGAATTATTGTAAATCCTCCTCATTAAATGAATCCATGTCATATATACGCAGGATTACTTCATTAATAGTTGGATGAAGTATCTTTTCCTCCCAAGTAATGTATAACAACAATAAAGTAATTTTAAAGAGATCTTAAAAGAACCTCAGCTTCCCGAAGATCTTGACTCTGAGAATTTTTGCAGGAATCAAGCTTAAGATTCAAATCATTATTCTGTTCGCTGAGTTCCTCAATTTTCGCTTCAAGGTTACATGTAGTTATGAAATTTGCTTGCTTCAGTTGATTCTGCATGCTGCAGATGTTAGCCATGATAAGGGCATTTTGGCGATTATTTTCACCAAACGACTCATTTTCTTTAATCAAATGCTCTTCTCTTTCTTTAAGAAGAGAGATTTGCAATTTGACTTCATCATATTTATTATCTATTTGGCATTTTTCTTGCTTTACTTTTAGCAAATCCTAGAAATATAAAATAGTCGTTATGCTAAATGTTAATAAAACGAATAGATTATTATTTATAAAAAAAAACAATAAATAGTGCAGCCACAAAGAAAGCACAATGTAACTAAAAAAATTAGAAGATTTTGTTGTAAACTGAATAATTATATTGGGTTGAGCTTTATTTCATAGTTGCAAAATTTGGCTAAAAAAACTAGCTTGGAAGAAATATAAATCTTTAAGTAGTGTTCTATGTGATACAAATTTTTCTTTAAACATAAAGTTTATCATTATAAAAGTTGTATTAGATCTAGTTTAGTATAGAGTAGTCAAAGTTGGGCGTTTAAAGAATTTTTTCCAATTACTTATTCAAGATTTTAAACTAAAATTATGCAGGATAAGTAATTCAGAACTATGGATACAAAAAGCATACCTCACTTTTGAAGTTAAGACTTTCTTTATTTAAGGTAGCTTAAAGTTAGGACTTTTTAAACTATTTTTTCTATTCAATATAGTTTCAGGATGTCACATTTCAATTCGTATATAAATTTATAATGAAATAATTTCGTTCTAAATGAATTTTAAGAGGAAAGCATCGTTTTTAGTTTGCCAAGGTAGCACGCGTATATATTAGAATAAAAGTCTTTTCACCAATTTAAGAATTCGTATTTGAGTTCTTATTCTTCAATGGGAAAGAAGTCAGGTGATAATTTTTCATAAGGAATTTCACTTGGAGAAGTTTTTGATAAAATTTAAAACTTAAAATGCGCCCATCATAAAATTAAACCCAACGCATAAAATGTACTAAGCTAGTCAACTAGCAAATGATTATACCAACTAAATGAATGCATCAGGTAAGTAATTATTTATTATAACTATTACTTCCCCATAAGATAAACAACTACCAAGTTGAAAATTAACACGCTAAAAAAGTAAGTAAATAGCCCAAAACCTAACCTACAAATCATCTAACAAAGTCAGGTAGACAACTTTATAAATATGCTCAATATCTTCCCCTTTATATGTGTAACAATTAAATTTCAAAAATAGTAGATTAGGATGAAAATGATTTCAAACAAAACTATCAATTTTTCACTATCTTAAAAAAGGAAACAATATTTTCCCAATTTTAGACAGCATAGCTTAAAATCTAATAAGAGGTTTGGATCATGTAAAATGTAGATTTAGAAAAGGTTTTTAAATATAATTTGCATTTTTATTGTAGCTGAGTTGAGCCTTTGTATTGTTAATTTTTTGATTGTTGAGCCTTTGTATTGAAGGGAGCATGCATATGTAGATAGTAAATTTATCAAAAAACACGTAGAAAAAATAATTTGAGTGCATGTATGGAAAATAGAATTTTCGCTCTTTCAAATAAATCAACGATGCATTCATAAAAAGAAATGTTAAAACATGTGGAAGATGAAAGAGTGAGTGCAAGTATTCAGTCTTTTGCTGATCAACGCATACGATTGGGTCTGAGTTGATTACATCATACAAAAAGGCGTTTGATGAAAAAAATTAAAATTACGAAAATCACAACTTATACTAACTAAGCAACTAATCTTTAATGTCCCCTTCAAACGGATGTCGACATTATCTCCGTTCATCGTATTAAGTTTTTATTATCTTCCTTGGTAGAACTAAAAAAGGTAAAGTCCTTTCAATTTTTAGTTTTTTTCATAAACATTATAAAACATATGCTCTAAGACATTAAGCATTACCCACCCACCCACGCCCCCCTCCCCGCTAAATTTTTACCTAAATACATCACTGATAATAAGAAATAAGAAACAAACAGATGAAAGAGTTGCGACGTCTTTAAGAGCTTTTGATAAATCAGATTTGATTTTTGCGTTGGATTCTTTGAGTTGTTCAAGTTCTAACTTGTAGGATTCTGTATTTTTCAAAAGGGTATCTGATTTTTCTGAGACATATGTCATCTAAATAGAAAAAAGTGAGATATTTCAAGAAAGAATGTTTAGTTCAGTTTCTAAAATTAAGAAAACCACATACAACAATATTTATATGTTCATTTAAAGAGATTTAGTTTCTTTTGAACTCTATAGGTGCATAAATAAAAGATAATAGTACGGATAGCTCTTCAAATAGTGAACTTGTGCATTAATATATTGCTCCAATATCTCGTTTCTGTTTAAAGCGGATAATGAGTACATCATTAAATAATGTCTCAAATGCATGGAGAATTATTCTTAAAATAACCATGCGTCAGAACTATTAAATTAAAAGTATATCAACGTAGGCCTACCCTAATGAGTTTAAAGCAAACATGTAATAAACGTAATATTCGGATTGGCAAAACTAATCAATTGAAAAGATTCTAAACTTCTCATAAAAATAATACAAGTAAAGTTTAGAGATTTCACAATAAAAAATTAGATATACTTCAGATGCAGTTTTAGCATTTTTCAAGCGCAAATCCATCGCTTCCTTTTTGAGAGAATCAATTTCCGCATACAGGCATTCCTGCTTTTCTCCATTCTTCTTGGCTGATTTGTAGAGCTCTTCTTGCAATTCTTCAATAGTTTTTTTGCACTCAGATAATTCTTTAGAAGAATTCACGACAGCTACAAAAATTGACAAGCATGATAATATAATGAAAAAGAAAGCAATAGTTTCACAAATATTACAATAAATTTCCAAAAATATTTATAAATTATTATTTAAAAAGATTAAAGTTTCAATCATTTTATGGAAATTCGGGCAGTATATTTAATACAGGCCGAATTTTTCAGTATATTGAAAAATAGAGGATTAAAGCCTATAAATTTATTGGAAAAAGACACTAGCAAGCGCAATGAAGTTAGAAAATGGAATATTAGAATTTTTCTCTGTAGATTTGCATCCAAAATTATATCTTATATAACTTAATAAATGCCATTCTTGGTATCAGAAAACGAATGAATGAATACCCGATGTTATCAGACCAAACTGCAGAAAAAGGTGCAACAATAAACTATATGTTCGCCGATTCATGCTAAAAATATTTAAAAAAAAAAAAAGGTTCAAAAATGCAAACTTTTTGATGAGCTATTTTCTTCTATTTCCATGTCGTGCGAAATAAATGATAATGTATTTGTGTTTCCTTGCGTAAGCAAAACTCGGTACACATCTCTCTGCTTTTTAAGATTTTCCAATTTTTCATTCTTAAAAATAGAATCATTTGACTAGACAAAAACAACTGAAATGGTAATCAATCATACCTGCTCTGCAATATGCGAGTTCATCGTTTGAATTTGTGAGTTGAGCTCGCCTTTAGTGGTGTTGATTTCTTCTTCATGACTTTTTTCGGTCTCGGCCTCCTCTTTCTCCCTTTGAGCAACCAACTCTCTAAATGCTGTTCCTAGCTCTTCATTTTTTTTCAAAAGTTCTTCAACATTTCTTGAAAAAGTAGGTTTATTATATATACTAATGTCGTTACTATTTTTCTCCTCAAAAAGCACAAACTTTAAAGAAACAATATAAAAATATTCAATGGCAGTGGGAAAATATATTTCCAATTGTGATACATTAAAATTACAAATTTTTCTAAAAAAGAAAACTTAAAAAATCGAAAAGATAACTTTATATTGAATGAAATCAAGAGGTTGGAGACGGGAGACAACCCCCTATAATGTTTACCAATTATCTTCTAAACTCACAAAAGAATGGAGAAATCCAATAAATTCTTATAATTTTATCTAGTATAATCTTTCAAGGATAAAAACATTCACTACCCTTTCATAATTTTATCCACTATAATCAATAACACATTACTACCATTTAGGATAAAATTTGCTCCATGCATGATTTGATATAATGACAAAGGGGAGACAAAAGATCATTGTGATTTAAGTATAGCTAGACTTTTTGGTGTGTTTAATTTGATACTGTTTGTAATAAAGTTTGCTCCGTGATTGATTTGAAAGCTGTGCTTTTGATTTGATACTTTCCATAATTGCTCCTTGTTTGATTTGAAGTAATAAAAATTGGAAGACAACTTGGTAAAAATTATTGTGTTCTTAAAAAGGTATAGGGAAGCAATTTTTAATGATCTTTATGTCATAGTGATACTATAACGAAGTATTAGAAAAAGAATAAGAGATTTTTGGGCTTAGAGTTAGATCATATTTTAGGTTAGATAATGTCATTTTTAAAATAACATTATGCAAAAAGAATAAGAGATTTTTTAGGTTTATGGGTAGGGTTAGATATCATTTTTAAAATATATTTTCAAAAAGTGAAACTTTTTAATTTTGTTGGCTCCGGAAAAAATAATTTTTTTGCTAGGGGAAAAATTATCGCTAAGCTCAAATTTAGAACATCAAAATTTGTTAAAAAAAAGTTATAAGAACTTGATTTACTTAATATTTAAATGAATAACTATTTAAAAATAGTCTACATATTTAAATGAGTAAATAATTTACAACGCTTTGATGTGTTATTTGACATGTTTCGACCTAACATTAGGGAAATCGTTCATTTCACCATTTGGATCGTTGTATACTTTACACAACAATACTAATGGGTAATAAGGCACATAAAAACAAGTTCTGATATAAAGTTAGAATAGAATGTCAATAACACATTATTTAATCAAAAGTAGAATAGCAAAAAAGAAAAAGTTGTCTTTTGATTTTGAAACTCTTGAAAACAAATTTTTAATGAATAAATCGATGATGAAAATTGAATTAAATAGGACGAAGACTAATTTTAGTGAATATTTATCAAAAATTAGCCAGTATTTCCAATATTCAGTATAAAATTTGCAACATTTTGACATATTGCACGCCATGATTCGACTTACTTTGAGTGAAATAGCTCAATTTAACCCTTGAAGCAGTGTATGCTTAACCCGATAATGTCAACTCGGTATAAAGGTAGGTGAACGCAAGCTGTAATCTTTTTCATAATGAAGTGATTTTAGCGATTCAACAATGCAAGAGATCAATAATAAATATCAATGGTGTAGCACGCACCAAGATTTAGCGTGTTGTAAAAATCAATATTAACTTCGTTAGAGCGTTCATTCTTGTATGCTCTGGTATTTACAACATTGAAATGCAAAAATAATTTTCTTTATTTTTAAATTTGCTATCTTTTTTATAAAGCATTGATAAAATTAATAAAGTGACAAAAGAATAAATTGACCTATACTGACCCCCAAAATACAAAAAGAGGAAAGTTGGTAAAGTTTTCCGTATTTAAAGCATTAATAAAATGCTTTCAAATTATTTTGTACAAAAGTTTATTTTATGTATTTGTAATTCAATTTTATAATAAGGTTGACAGAATTCTTGTGATCAAAGGGGGCGATAGTCTAAAAAAGTTTTGGATGTAGTAGCTGATAAAAATTTTGACAATCATAACTTTTTTATTTTTTTTTAAATATTTCAGATTTAATATTTTGTATCCACATTGGAAAATATGCAAAGTTTCATTAAGAAATTTTGTTAGGAAGTTGGTTTTCTGAGGTTCATAAAAAACAAAACTATATGTCTAGCAAACGCCTATACTTTGTATGTTACATATACTTTCTATACATTTCATTGTTTCTTTTTGTTGTCTCGGGTGGTCTTGCCAGACCACTGATAGGTTACGGAAATTGTTGAATAGATTTGTGTAAATGTATGTGTGTGCAATATACATGTTCAATACGCATGTTTTTTTAGAAAAATTAAGCGTTAAGTATGAAACGAAGGTTTAGAGAAAATAAAAGATGAGAGATACCATAAAAAAGGAATTTGAAAAACTTTACTTAAATTACCATAACACAGACCCACAAATAAGAAAAACTTAGAGAGGGAATGTAAAAAAAGCCGCACACATTATTTCTTGGGAAAAATGGTATCCACCTGGAATAACATCAATCAATAAAGTATATTTGAATTATTCAATTTGAAAACAATTAATTTATAAAGAAGTATACACGAACCTGAATTTAATCAACTTCTGAGTGATAATGTCAGATGAACTTTGGATTCCAGATGAATCTGGTTCTTGATATTCATCGAGAGCAAAGATGTTCATATCAGAGGACTTCACATCAGTGTATAAAAGAAGATTTTTAATTTGTTCATTTTTATCACTGATACTTCGTTTTAGACGAGAGATTTCTTGAGAAAAAGTATTCAGGGTATCTAAATCTAAAGAATTTTTTAATTTCAATTTGTCAAGTTCTATTTGAGAATCTTCAAGCTGTTTTGATAAGAGATTTATCGTGACTTGTGATTTTTTGTACTGGCTACTCTGTTCCATCAAAACTGGGGCTTTCAAATCTAATTCCTTAACAAAATCAAGTATATGGATTACTAACAGGTCTATTATAAAACATTGAAATTTACATGCCTTAAGAGAAGTAATAAATTTTATTATTAGATCAAGAAATTAAAAAAGGAATTGAATAGAGATAAAAAGCATTAAATGAAAATTTAGTAATTAAATATTTGATAGTTAAAAGCAGGATGCAATCAATGGTTTAATTAGAAGGCAGATAATAATTAAGGATGGGGATTAATCGAAAGCAAGATATGTTAAGAAGGTACAAACTCACTTTAAGAATGAGATGCATTTCATTTTTCAACTTTTTATTTGAAAGTTCGACTTCGTTGAAAGCTTCCAGAAGTTCTGAATGTGCAGTGTAAAGTTGAGTCAACGTCATTCCTGACTTCAATAACTTGCTAACTGCAGCAGCACTGGGAGAAAGCAATGCAAGATTTTCTTCATTTGCAATACAAATTCCTTAATTTTTTTTTTCAAAAATTAATATCCGTGACATACAACTTTTAAAATAAGGTTTATAAGAAAACCAGCCAAAGTTTTATCACAACTGTAGCAAAAGGAAGGGCAAAATTTAGAAATTACAACTTAAAATTTAAAATATTAAAACATGCTTCACACACCATAAATACAATATATATTAAATCAAGAAATACAATTTTTATTGATACCTTTAACTTTATATTCATGAAGTTTGAAGTTAGCTTCTGATATTTCACCCTTCAATTCAACAATTATGTTTTCTTTTTCTTGCAAACCAAGTTTGAAGTTCGCAGTCAAATCACTCATATCATTTTGCAAGGACAGGCAAGATATCTGGGTCTCTTTGATAACTGACTCGCATTCTTTCAATTTAGTCACCAATTCACTATTACATGCTTTTACTTCATTGAAACTATCTTTGTATAAACTTGACATTTTTTCTTGTGAGATCAATTGACCTTGGATTGAAGATTCACGCTGGTTAAATTCATCTTCCATCTAAAAATTTTTATTTTTCAAAAAATAAAAATAATTCCAGATCCACACATCTTGTAGGTCGCATACAGAAAAGAGTATTTGGGAATAAAATTTGATGTTTTATTGACATATCGTTAGAGCCAAATATTTAAGTAAACTATATTTCAAAAAATTAATATACAAACCTTAATCCCAAAATATTGTGGATATATAAGACGAAATCAAATTAAAAAATTTCACACTACAAAAAATAACAAACTCTCCAGCAAATTGGTGTAAAAACAAAACTTCAGGCCAAAATAAAATGCCAAAAATGCGCGAAACAGTAAACTTTCAACAGTTTTAATTCGGGAAAGTGTCTAGATACATATATGCGTAATTTCTTGGATTAAAAAACTGCCCAACAGATATATAGGGAGATGAATAGAATAAAAATCGGCGATAAATAAATTTAGTTCCCCGATCAGAGTACACTTCCTCGCCCTTGTATTAATTTTGAGGAAATTTTCCCCTAAAAACACAATTAAATGCGCTAGACTCATTCATCCTTTTGCATAGAAGAAACAATTTATTGATTTTTAGGTCGTTTTATATCAAAAAAATTTTTCTAGGATCTATTGGATTATTGATCCAACACTTTTGATCTGTTCTTTACCTTTACGATTGACACACTATAGCCGCATTAATGTGTGTACTTTTTTGAGTTAATTTTACACCTAATAACGCATATTTTCAGTGGCTTCCCTTTTATCCAAAAACTATTGAAGCAAAATCAAGAGCAAAGTTGTACTTTAAAGAGGTTCGACGATTTTAAATTTAGCTTTATAATTTAAGTAATTAACTTTTTTTTAACTTTAAGTAATTTAGCTTGTATAGTGATGAAAAAGAAGTTAGGATGTTTTTGAATAGATCAACAAGATCGAATTATTATAAAAGATTTTTAAAGATACAAAAATGGAATACAGGGAATGAACTCAACCTTACTTCTTTTTGTTTGAGCAAAAGGGAGTCAATGTTTTGTTGGTGGGAGGCACACGCACTTTGCAAGGACTCCTTAAGTAGATTCAAGCGCTTGATCTCGACCGATTTATCTTCATTTTCTCTTTTCAAGAGCAAAAATTTGTCCTCCTTTAAAAGTAAAAAAGAGAGAAGAAGATAGAAGAGCAATGAGATAAAATGAGGAAAGAAAAGAAATGAAATAAAAGGAGGAAAATTACGTATTGGTAAGAATATTCATGGAGTCTATTTGCCATACTCTCATTTTCTTTTTCAATACTTCCAATCTTAATTTGATTAAACTCGATTTCTCTTTCCAACTGTTTGATTTTGAACTAAAAAATAAAATAAATCGCTTGTAACTCATATTCATCATTTCTAAATATTAAGTGTATATACATTCATGGAAAGTTTATTTAGTTTAGCAAAAGTTTTACAAGCCAAAATTACAAACTCATTCGTCTTTTCATAGCATTTATATAAAGAAAATAGCTATCGAGGTAAAAATGATTTATAGAAATGATTGAATTTTAGCCAATCAGAATCCAGATTTTCCCGCAGTTCATTTGAATACTAATAATCAAGAGATGTTTTAAGTATTTGGAGTAGGAGTAAAATATTTTCCATACGATTCCACAACTCTAGTTGTGGCTCAATTTTCCTATAAAGTGGAACCCCAATGCTGTCGTAATGGATAAAGAATATTAACTGTAAAGTTGAATTGCTAGTTATAAACTCATTATCACAGTTAAACAAATATGCAAGGTATTTCAAAGAAGATTTTCGTGAAATAATTCAAAAAAAAATTAAAAAAAAAGGTAATATTAAAAATAGTAAACATCAAATATTCCAATAGTAAAAGTTTTGATACTTGAAGCTAAATCCTCAACTAAGGTTTGAAATCAAAAGTAGATATCATCAACATATTGTGAAATGCGTCAAAAGCTCTTGCTATCTACGACATTATCTAGAATCTATGAATCTACTATCTTCCTAGTTTTTAGGATTATTTTAATGGATAAAAAAATGCATAAAAATAAGTATAGGTTGGGTCAATTTTGTTGTCTTAATAAGAAGGAATTTTAATAAAAAAGTTTGCTGATGAGATTACTTTCCGAACAACACATTACTAAAATTAGAAAATACGCCAGGCAAAAAAATACTGAAAATAATACTAACATACCTCCAAGTCAATCTTTTGGCTTCTGGCATTTTCAAGGTTATAAACAACATCATTTTTTTGATCAATAGTTTTGTTGAGTCTTTCGGATAATTCATTATACTCACCTAAAAATATAAAGAGATCATGTTAGAATACAGTACATAACAGTTAAAATACAGAACCTTCTAAAGATTTGATTCGACTGCTTTTATCGACTGACAATTCTACGGCGTGCCGTTTTTCTTTCTCTAAATTTTCGCATTCATCACACTTTTTGCGCTAAAATATCAAATATACATAAAATACCGCAAACTGTTTAGATGTAAATGCTTCAAGCTAGAAAAATTTATTCATAACAAATTGTCCTTATTTTAAATTTTTTTTAGGGGGCTTTTAATTTTTTGCGGGGAAAACTTTCACCCCCTTTTCAGGGAATCAATTTGTATTTGTAAATATTTGAAAATACCGGCTAGCAACTCGAAATCCGAAAGATTGTTTAGTGTTGGTACGAATATTGTGAACAACAAACGGGCTTGTTTAAACCCGGAAAAAGTGGAAGAAATAATATTCGTAGGTCAAAACAATAAAGCACTCAAAAAATCCCCTTAATTAAAGAACCTGATATATTTTCATTTTTTGAAAAGTTTTTTGTTGTAATAAAAAAACACTGAAATAATTTTGTATTTTGATTTATATAAAAGAAAATCTTCACCCCGACCCGCCTCGATTCCCCGGGAGGAAGGCTCCTCCCCGACCCGAATAAAAATCTACTTCCCCGCAGAGCTCTGATACACACACATCGACAAATTATATAAAAGATATTAAAAAAACTTACGAAAAATTACAATGAAGAAATTCATTTAAAAATGAAATTAGCGTAAATACTATTGGTCAAGATTGTAGGAGAAAAGCACGAAGATAATAAATCAATGCTTATTTGACAGCTTACTTTCTTCTCTCTATATGCCTTACTTTAAAAGATATGAAAATTAAAATTGATTTGTCATTTTTGTGGTTTTCCCTTCTTTGTATCCTTCTTTATTTATCTTTGTTAAAAATAGATAAGAAATTATCCACTATCCCTCAACTAATATGTGACTGTATATTCTTAAAAACTCTTAGAATTAAGAGTTGACAATGTTTTTATTTTGAGGTCTTGGCGACCCCAAAAAAATCAACCGCGGCCCTCATCCTCTTGTCTTGCGGCCCACATACAAAAGTTACAAGAAAAACAGACTAACAATATCATATTTAAGAGTCAAAATTTGGCAAATATATTGATGTATTAATTTTATGATATATATGCAGCAATTTGGATTCAGTTAAATAAAATAATATTTTTTGAGTTAATAAAAAAAAGCTATTTATAAAGACCCTTTTTATGCTTTTGATGGGGCCTTCTATTGCAATAATACCATAAATGATGCTCATATGTCTGGTTCCAGGCAGTAATTTAATAATAATAATTATGATTTGCTTCATGAATGCACTAGGCTACTCTAAAAATTGTTTTCATCTGTTCCTTGTCCAAGGGGCTATTATCACCTAGATTTTAAATAAACGAGTTGTAATGTTTTATTTGGATAGTACGAAACGCGTCAATAAACAAGCATCTTTTAGCAAAAATTATGGCTTGTTGAAATTATAAATCTAGTTTACAGTATTTGTTATGTACCAAGCAGTGTTACAACAAAATTTTGAAAATTGACAAAGCTAGAACAGATGGTGCCAGACATTGAAATATTTATGCTCCGAAATTTGAGCAATGGGATTTTTCTGGCGCTGAAACTATGCTTTTGAAGAATTCATGCAAAAATCATCTACCAAATTTTAAGATTTACAAGTAAATGCAAAAAAATGAATTTTGGAATTTGTTAAAATAGACAACTTTTTTTGATTGTTATTGACATTATATCAAAACTAACAAATATATATATCTGTGAAAACTAAAACTAGCAAACTTCCATTCATCATCAAATTAATAGATTCTAATTTTTTTAGCGTTGATAATCGAAAAATTCTTTTAAAATATAAATTTAGGCCTGCCTAATGAAGCCAAAAACTATTTTACGAAGTTTTTAACCAAAATCCATTGATTTTTAACTTTTTTTAAAATAGCACCAGAAAACAAAACATAAAAATATAAAATTACATGACTGCATAAAAGTTCAACATTTTCTTTCTTCAAGAGATCAAGAGTTTCTTTTTGAGATTGAAAATTTTTGTCTAATTAAAAAATAAGATTTAATTTTATAAAGGATAAAATTTAATCAAGACATACGAGATAAACATTTTTCTTCTTCTAAAACGGAAATTCTCTCGTTGCTTTCCTTCAGCTTGTGGATACATTCATCTAGTTCTTTTTTGGTGTAAAACTCGGATTGCTCTAAAAATACAAAAATATAAGATGAGGATGCTTTGAGCATTTCAAGAATAGAAAAAGCAAGGAATTGTATAGAAAATAGAAGAAATGTATCACTAGCATAGGTAAATAGAATGAATCATAAAGGAAAGGTTAAAAAAAGTTTCGCGGTTATATTTAAAATTTCATCGCTATATCATAAGAATGGGACATGAAATTTAGGATCACTTGACATATATATATATAGACTAATATAAATGTAGTGGTAAGAATGAGAATCAGGATAATCGTTATCTGTAATTGATAAGGATACTGGCGCAATTGGCAATTTCTTCAGTAAAATTACTAATCAATTCATATACCAATTTATTGGCCTTTATTAGTATTATAATAAACAACATTATTCATATTGTCTTTTAGGCTCTGAAGATTCAGCAAAGTATGCTCTCTCCGGCTTAGCAGATTAGAAAAATGATGAATACGCTGTTTTAACCCATTTACGACCAATGTTCCTATTTGGGAACATAAGTAATTTCATCTCGTCTGCTTTTTTCAATGACTTTGAATATAAATCGTCTGCGTTTTTTTTAGATATCGTCTGTTTTGCTTGGTCTTAAATGGGTTAAACCATTCTCAGTAAATGCTTTAGGGAATTCAAAGAAGGGAATTTGAAAAAGAAAACACCTAAGACAAAGAAACAAATAACTTCTGAAATAGTGAGTGAAGAAATAGGAAAGGCACTTAAGATGAAGATGGCTATGTATGTAAGCCGATTGATTAGTGCCACCAACATAAAGTAAGTTGAATAACATGTTTCTCCATATTAGGAAATACTTTTTCGCACCAGCCACTTCTGTTGAAAATAATTGATTGTTCAGTTCTGAGGATGCAATGTATTCATTAGAGAAGGTATTCGGCGAAAATAACCGAATATTAACTAGTGATTAAGGTCGGTTAATCCAACTCGCAAAACCTTTAGCAAATCATAATAAATTAACATATATAAATACTTTAAATATTGTAATACAATTGTCTTGTGTAATTATTATATCATGTTTTTTAAACCGGCATTGCATAACCTTATTTTTATCTTCCGGTACTAGTATGTTCTAAGGAAATTGTGTTTCATTTTTTGTTTTTTTTTATATGAACAATTTTTGTTTTATTTTCATTAAATTTATTTTTTTAATTCGTATAAAAAATAGTAAAATTTGAAATCTATTTTTTATTAGTGTATATTTTAGTTTTCAACAAAAATTTTTGTTGCAATTTTCAAAATTACTGGTCTGGAATTACTGGCTCAGAACTCCAGTATATACGATAAATACCGAGCTATAAAACTAACTATTTAAAAAAAAACACGATTCTAAAATCATCGAGAATCGGTTGATATCGAGAATAAGAAATTAAAAAGAAACTTTACTCTTTTCATTTCAAACAAATGACTCTTAAGCACTTTGTTTATAAAAAAATATTTATTATAATTTTCAAATCAATCAATTGTTTCTCATAACATCTCATTTTTCCCTGATATAACTGAAATATCTATATTATATACTTCTTTGTAACACATACATGTTCTCATGCAATCCCATTTTTCAATGAAATGACTGAAATGTTTATACTTGTATGATTGATTTGTGCTAAAATTACGAATGTCTTATCTATAAGTCTTATAGAGAAAGATAGAATGTCTTATCTTTCTTTTTATTTTAAATAATGAAAATTGAATAAGCATATAGAGTTGTCCTTTCTTAGTCGAAGTCAGAAATGAAGAGTTCACGTTAAATATATATCCTATTATGTTGGATATATCCCTCTGACTGTGCAATCCTATAGTGGCTGAATTTAAGATAATGAAAGTAAAAGCTATCGAAAATGATAGAAAAATTAAATTGATCAAATTAAAATAATAAATCAAACTAAATAATTATCCATATAACGCACCCTTTTAAGATTTAAGCTTTTAAAAAAGTTGTAGTTTTATTAATAAATCTCTAAAAAAAATTGAGTAATAATCAGGCAGAAAATGCAAGTTTTGCATTGAAGGTTAAAACGAAAGATAAAGGAATGATGATGGACCTTATTTAAAAGTTAATAAAATAATACTAGATTTGGATAAATATGCCATTTTTAAACAATCCATTCTTATAAAACAGCTAGACATAAGAATAAATTATAAAGATAGAGAATTTTTCATTAGATTAATTATTTTAAACACAGTTTTAGATTTATAAAAACTCTTCTAATGTAATAAATATCTAATTAAAAAAATGATTTCTAGCTAGAAAATGGTAAGAGAAAGAATGAATTTTATTATTATTATATATTAGGTTAAAACATTTCATTCGAAGAATTGACCAATAGATTAAAAATAAATAGCTAATTACCAGAATTCGTTTTTTCTACTTGATATTGTGAATCTAATGAAATAAATTCATTATCACAATCTACTAAAATATTTAAAGTTTCTGAATTATTTTCTAAACCAATAAAATAGTTTTTGTATTTTTCTTCAATAATTTTCAAAAATGTCGATCGAAACATTGCCATTAAAAACTAGAGCAAATTATTAAAAAAATTTATAAATATAAATAACTGCCTTTTATTATCTAATCAATTTTTATATTTATATCTATTTTTAGTTAGGTAGTGATGTTCATTTTTTATGAAAATGAATCAAACCTTATGTCACAATTAAAATTTTTATTGAAATAATTATAAAAAGTTTTTTACATATATATATATATACAATTTTCAAGTCTGCCAAATTTAGTGGTAATGCTTATTTTTTATGAAAATCATTTAACAATGAAAAAACAAATCGATTAGACCTTAATCAATGTCAAATATAACAACTTCAAAATAAATTCTACTTGCAGTATTTCTCTATAGTTTCCGTAATTTATTTAATAAATCAACTTTTGGGGCTTAATTTCATTTTTGAGTAAATTAGGTATCTCAATAAGACCTTTTCCCTTCTTTTGGCTATAAATGTGTTATTGTCTGGTAGTATCTACGTCATTTATTCTATACTTTATAAAGTATGTAATTTTGGTATTCATTATATGATGATCATTTCTTGGTAGCTCTTCTTTAATCAGAAATTATTTTTCTGCAATCTGTATTCGAAAAACTTTTTTAAGTATTTATTTTGAACAAATTTTATCCGCTCTCAAAACATTCTGATAAAAGAAACTTTTTGTCAATCAATTCTAGTTCAACGTTTTTTTTCTGATGAATTCATTCGTGATGTTTATTGTTGAATTACAAACAGTTGTTCTCTTCTTCTAAAAGATTCTCTCTTTTACGCAAAAGGAAAAGATGGACAAATTCAATTTAAATTAAAAATTTCCATTTAGTCAATTTGCATACTTCTTTTTTAAATTTATTTCTTTTGATCATACTTAGCTTTCTTTTCCATTTGTTTAATAATTTTTTTGTTTTCCTTTTTTTAAAATAAATATTTTATCCTAACATGATTGAAGAAAGTATTATAAGCAAAAAAATATATATTAAAAAAATTATATTTTTCTAAACAACGATTTTCTAAAAAAAATTTACAGAAAAGAATTTTTGTAAAAAACTGATTTTTAGGTATGCATCACTAATTTAAATGAAACTTCCTGATATTTTTTAAACGCTTTTGCCAAAATAGAGTAGAGAAATAAAGTAACAATTGTCGATTTAGTATAAAAACAGATATTTTATTCAAAATTTTAAAAATTTTTGAGACAGTTTAATGCAAATTTGATTAAAATTTGAGTGGAAACTCATTCCAAAAAAACCAGTATCTTCAATTTGATATAAAACAGATATTTTATTTAAATTTCAAAAATATTTCTTTAGACATTAGACGTAAAGCACAAATTTGATTGACGCTCCTAAATTTTTTAATACCTTTAAATGCAAAATCTGAGTTTAGAAAAGAAACTAGCATGGTTGTTTTGTTATAAAAATATATATTTCTTGTAAAATTAGAGAAAATTTTTGGAAATAGTTTTCAGACGTAAACCGCAATTTTCATTGACACTGTTAGATATTTTTAAAGTCTAAATGAGAATATTGAGTCCAGAAATGAAACCAACATGATCAATTTGGTACAAAAACATATATTTCATGTAAAATTTGAATCAATATTATTGGGGACAATTTTTAGAAATAAACCGCAAATTTGATTGACACTTAAAGTTATTTTGAAATGCTAAATGCAAAAACTGAATCCATAAATGAAACTATCATGGTTGATTTTGTATAAAACATATATTTCATAAAAAATTTGAGATAATATTATCAGATATATTTCTCATCAATCAAAATTTGATTTGCATTTTCTAAAAAGTAGTAAAATTATTATTGAAAAAATTAAATATATAAAGTGTTACGAGTTCAAAAGTCTAAAGAATTTAAATTTTTGAAGGGAGTATCTAATATAGACACTAACTTATACCAGGGCAAGTAAAAGTCAATAAAGTCAATTTTTTCGTAAGCTTTAGTTATTGTTCATAAACAATTTTTTCTTTTATTTCGAACTTTAATGATCTTTTGTTGAGTAATTTATAAGTCAACAAAAGTCAACTTTTTCTTATAATGTCAATAAAGTAAATTTTTATTTTTTTCACAACTTGAATTATTTTTACTTATAATAAAAACGTATATAACTTTTTATTTATTAAAAAAGAGAAACTGAGTAATACTTTCAATCAATTGAGAGTTATTTTTATCAACGCTTTTCTTATTTCTGCTTTTAAATTGTTTATGAATGAGACATATTTTTACAGTAAACACATATTTGCACAGGTACTCCTTACTCTTGTTTTAATGAAAGATGGTGTGTTCTTTTTTATTATATAGAGTGCATTCGTATCTTACTGGCATTAAATTTAAATGATATCTGTAAACAGCAGTGCTTATTTCCTGTTTTCAACTTGTTATATTTACTATAGCTTGCATACTGTAATATAATCATCATGACTAGATGTTCATTACATGTAGGCCTATATTTTATGTGCTTGTAATTTGCGCATACCTTTGAGGATGATCGATAAACATATGCTTGTTAAACAACACTAATTTTTGAATATAAGTGCGCTTCTTCATCTTTCATTTTTTCAACAATTACTTCCTTAAATCTTTCATAAGAAACTTTATTTTTGTTGTCCAATTTTCTTCAACTGTTGTTTTTTTTGAAAAATAAAATCAAACATGCCAAAAACTGCTAAAAACAACTTTCAAAAAATATCTTCTTTCGTTTTCAAATATCCGAAGTAATTCACTTATTCTACAGATAAAAGTACTTTGTATTGTATATTATGCATGACTGAAGTGAAATACGAAAAAACTTTTTTTGTGGACAAGCACAGATCAACGCAAAAGCATAAAAGAATTCTTGATAATGCTTCTGGAAGTAAAAGTCTTGAATCCTTTGTAAAGATCACTGATAAAAACTTTACTAATAGTTTGATAAGGGCATTTTTAGAAGCAAACATTCCTCTTTATAAATTGAACCATCCAAGTATTAAGTCTTTATTTCAAAGTATTGGCAAAGTTTTACCATCTGAAAGAACTTGTAGAAACGCAATAGACGACTTGGCGACAAATAAATTACGAGAAATCAAAGATTTAATTAAAAACCAACAAATTTTTTTAATGATTGATGAAACAGAACTATCAGGTAAAATCTTTGTAAATGTTCTGCTTGGAAAACTTAATCATTCAACTGTCACACATCTTATCAAAATAGTAGTTCATGAGTCTCACTTAAACTCAGAAAAACTAACTATATTGGTAGATGATGTGATTAAAGAGTTTGGTATTGAACGCAACGACTTTTGTTTGCTTTTAACAGATGCTGCTACATATAATGTAGCTGCTGGAAAAACTTTGAAGATTTTATTTCCCAATCTCTTTCACGTGACATGCTTCTCTCATCTTCTCCATAACTGTGCTCTAAAAGTGAAAGCTTTTTACAAAAATGTTGATGATTTTATTTCTTCGGTTAAAGCTTTAACAATCAAAAACAAAAGGAGGCGTTATCTTTTTAAAGATATTGGATATCCACCCACTCCTATTGTAACAAGGTGGACAAGCTGGCTAAAAATTGCTCTTTATTACTGTGAGTATCTTCCAAACATTCGACGAATTATTCAAAACATCGATAGTGAAGACAGCATTTTGTTAAAAAGGGAGGGCTAAAGAAAGTTTAAATAATCATGATCTGGCTAAAAATTTACTCTCAATAAAGCAAAACTACAATGATTTGATTGATTTTGTAGAAAAATCTCAAAACTCTAGATTTTCGATAAAAGATGCTTACAATTCTTTTAACAAAATTAATTTTTGTGAAGATGAATGCAAAATTAAGGAATATTTTGAAAGACGTTTCAATCAAAATCAAATAAAAGAAATAATAGAAATGAAAAATTGCGAAATTTCACCAAGCACATATTTGAAGCTACAGGACTGTCAAGCAACTACTTCAGAAGTTGAACGTTCGTTTTCTAAATTAAAAAAACTACTGGAAAAAGACCGAAATTTTAAAGACGAAAATATTTTCAAGTATATGATATTTTATTATAATTCAAAAAATAATAATGACTATGAATCAGTGAAATTTAAAAAAATTTTTTACAGCTTTACAATCATTTTTGTAAACGTATGTTACTTTCAAAAAATTTTCAAGGTCAATTTTTTGAGTAAAAAGTCAACTTTTTAAAAAATAAGGTCAATTTTTAAAAGTTTTTTAGGTCAATTTTTCCTTGCCCTGCTTATAACGTTAACACAGATAACTTCAAAATTTTATTGAAAAATGTAATTTTAAGATATTGATTGATCGTTTTTGACATGAGCAGTTCATTCAACTACCATGAAAATTGTACCAAAAGATGCAGCTAACAATTTTACGAAAAGTTACAAAAGTTGAAGTGATATAATTCTAACAATTCTGTACAATTAATTTTTTAGTGAAGGGAAGGCATTTTACCTCCCCCCTCTCTAGCACTAATAGTTAACTTTATATATTTACAAACAAATTTACTAAGATTATATTGCTATTTTGTTAACCCAAAAACTTTTGTGTAACTTTTTTTTAACAATATCAGGAAGTTTAAGAAGATTAAATCAAATAACTTTCGATATTTTTCAACAATAAAATATAAATTCTCTTAGCGTGATTTTTTTAAGTGTGAAATACACGATTGAGCTTAAGGTCATTGTAACGAAAATGAAAAAATAGTTTTTTAAACATACGAGTTTCTTATAAATGAAAAAAGTAAAGAAAATACATTTTTTATATTTTGTCTTTTATTTAATTAGTTTAATTATTTTTAGCCAAAATTATAAAACGAATGCATCTAGATTTGAAACACAAGTTGGAAGTTATTAAAAAAATAATTCTGGTAGTCATGCTATAAAATAACAAAAATTTGGGATAGGCAAAACAGTTCAAAATATAAGAAATAAATATCAAAATCTAAAACATTGAAGACGAGTTCATCTCCTAACCATTTTATAAATTCATTGGTGTATGAGTGGTTTTGCACAATAAGAATCAAAATTGTTCATATATCTGGAGTAATTATTCTAGAGAAAGCTAGAAAATTGGAAGAAGAAATGGGAGCAAGAACTTTCAAAGCGTCAAACTCGTAGTTTATGCGTAACACATAAGATAGGCAAATTTAGATAGAGAGTCCTCTTCTGTCAAGATGCTGTTTATGATTTGTTTGAGAAGATGAAATGATTTTTCCATCTATTTTCTGTTCCTTATTACATCTATTGTGTCGAAAAATCAAAGGAATTTTACCAAATTTATTTAAATAGTATCTTTGATTTCTCTCCTATATAATAAAGATTTCAGTTCGCAGGTTTTTTTGGGTAAATACCGAGCATTACAAATTGCTGCAACAAGAATCCAAGTAAAAACAGAATAATATCATTTTTACCCCTTATTCCTACTCTATTTTTATTTATATTCTAATTCAAACGATCCACTCCTCCTATGTTGCAATTATATTGAAAAATTAAATTGGAACATTGGATTTTAATCGTTTTACTTTCTTTTTTGGAAAACCATTTTTTCTCTAAGGTAAAACACTATAAAGGAAACTACATAATGTTACGACAGTGTTATCCATCCATCTGACAACTATTATATTATGATATTGATGTGTTCATAAAGAAAAACATCCTCTTGTTTTTTTTAGACATTTCTTTTTGAGAAAGAAGTGGTAATGTAGAGAAAGGTCTTTCGTTTAGCGTTTCCGTACAACTATAACCTGAAGATAAAAGTTTTTTCATTAAATTTTCTGATAATAATAGACAAAATGAAATAAGGCAAATACTTTTTATCTTCAGTGAAGTTTTCAATAGCGTTCTAAATTTTGTGCCAACTTTTTAGTACACTTTTTCTTCTACCTAACTGTAAACAGATTAACCTTGATAAAATGCGAAGTAAATGGGATATTTCCTCATATGTGGTAGTACACAAATCTTTATATGCAAATCTGATTTGCTTCTTAAGCACTCTTTGTAAGGATGTTTGCAAAAGTATTCGATCATTCATTCATCATGTTCTATACATTTTATTGAAACAAAGTATTTCCTGAATTTTTTATTCAAATATTTGGACAAACTCAGAACACTAAATTTTTTTCTTTCAAATCTATTGATCATTATTTGGGAATTGGACAAATTCCATCAATTTCTAGTATCAATTTTTTTCTCAAACAGCAATCTTACCTTACCAATATAAATACTTTGAAAATACATTGGCATACAAAGAAATAAAGGGAATTACGAGAAACACTTTCAGTTCATTTTGTCTAAAAATCCAATTTGTTTTTAAAATTTGTATATCTTTTTGTTTTCCAGAGACAGAGTACAATGCCAAATAGCAGTTACCGATTATAGACAAAAAGAAATTATTTCAATAGAAAGACAGCGAAAGTGCTTGCTTGTATAAAATATCATTAAATATAAACACGTATGATGCAACAAAAGAAGGATTGGGAAAGATGAATTCACTACAAGGACATAATATGCTTATAAAGAATATCATTTTCTCCTCAAATTCTATTTCACACTTCATTTGGTCCCTGGGTTCAAGTTATAAACCCATTGATTGCAAGAGCTGATCTAAAGGAGGGCGAATGGGCAATCGTCCCATCCTATAGTTTACTTATGCACTTAAGTTTTGTTTATGAACTTGGAATATTGTTTAATTGGAGCCTGTTATCTATATAGTCTCTGAATTTTTGCTTTTATAAAAAAATTCGCAAATTTGTTTCTATGAAAAATAAAAGCTTGTTAATCATTTGATACAATTTCACCCTCTCTGGTTTTTTTCTGGCTAAATTCTGTCAATAAAATTATATTTAACCGTATATAAAAATTAAATATTCAGAATTCTTCTTTTTTTATACTTGGAAAATTGCAAATTTTCAAAGAAAAATATTTTATTTCAATTTTAAAAATATAAAAGCAGAGAGAAATCAAACTTTTAATTACAACACTATAATTTATTTATATAGTAATAGTTAACATCTACTACATTCATTAACAGTTTAAACTTATGTAATTTGTATGTTTTTTAGAAATGTCTTTTGCAAATGTGGTATTAATTGAAATATTGTTTTTAAAAAGTATATTTCTAGAGAAAAAAATTTCATTTTTTTGGAATTACAAGCAAGTAAAAGTGAAATATATTATTTTAGTTACTGACAATGAGTAAAAATATATTTTGAATGATTTTTAAACATATGCATTTTACAAGAATCACATTTTCTTGCGCCTCTACACTTAGAGTGTCCCAGATTCAAATAACAAAAACCTCTTTCTGTTGACTCTCTCTCAGTTGTTGTGGTTTTTTCAAAACCATAGAAAGATAGGAGGTTTCGAACTTGCAATGGAGTAGTAACACTGTTAGCACGTATCATTTGATTTCTCACAAAGTTTCGAAGACATATCTCTAATGAAATATTTTCTACCTCTCATTTTAGAACTTGGGAATCTGCCAGGAAAATTACTTTTTAGATATCACTCAACTATTATGACACGCTACATCTACAAAAACTCCTATTGTCCATCTTCTAGAATCTAGATGTTATATAAGATGTGTAAACTCTAAGCATCTGTTTTGTTTCATCAACCCCGCTTTTGTATTTGGTTCTATAGGAAACAAATGACTCTGGTTTGCGTTTTCTTCCAATTAACTTTATTTCTCCTAAGTGTTGGCTTGACATGACCAGGGCCGGCCTTAGGCCATTGCAACATATGCGGCCGCAGTGGGCCCGTACTTCTCATTTTTCATTGTGATGATATATTGTATGATTTCGCTAAATGCAAGGTTCGCAAAGTAAAGTTACTTTGATCTTCATTTTGTGTTAATGAAAAAGTAATAAAACAAAACACTTTTCTTTTTTTCAAAATCTTATTTCTCACTTTTAATCATTTTTTCTACCCACACTAGGCCCCGCGCAATCCATTTTGCATAGGGCCTCGCTAACACTAGAGCCGGCACTGATCATGACATAAACCACTTTGACGTTACGATGAGCATGTCTAGGGGGAACATAGGCCGTCAAACAAGTATATTTTCTGTAAATAAATTTCGATTCAGTCTCATCCAATACTAACTGCTGTAAAGGTTTGGGTTTAAAGATATGAGAAATAAAAGTAGGATTGGATCGAAAAGTACCACACATAGTTGGACTTTTTGAGGTAGCCCTTACACACAATTCATGAGATTTAAAAACTTGTCGGTAAAGATTGCACATCCTACGGATAAATTAGTATCAGTAACCAAACTTTTGACTAAGTTTGTTTTAGAGAAATAAGTTTATCAACTAAATCTTAAACATAGATTTCTGATTTTAAAATAAATAAAGAATTAATTTATTTTTAAACTTTTATTATACAATTCCCTCGAAATTTCACTACCTGTTCATCAAATTATTAAAGTTATAACGTACAAACAATGACAACATTCTCTGAAATCCTTTGATGATTTTATAGAGATCATACCCAAGATTATCTTTTCCCTGAAGTTTAAAATTCATTGTATCGATGTAGGACGTAACGTCAAACAAAAATGACTATTTTGACAGTTAGGTAGGATTTGAAAGCTGTGGACCAGCTCTATTTTTTTTCAGTAAGTAAAAGTATGACTTTACTACAGCTCAGCCACCTTACTGCTGTGTTTAAGGCAAATCACAGAAATCAGAACCAATTTCTTCAAGCAAAACTTTGAATTCACTGTGATTAAGTTCATGTTCACGTTTGAAGTTTGCAGGAGAAACGACTGGTTTCAGTTAACAAGAAATGTCTAAGAGTTTTCCATATAGTGCTTGCTGATGTATAATGAATGTATGAACAGAATTTTAACTGGTTTCTTATCTGGCCTAAAAGACATTTCCTCCCCCAACCATGTTTTTTCCTCGATCAACTGTAGTTACCTACTGATTCATTAAACTGTAATACCTAACCCTAAACTCCATTAAAAATATCCTTTCCAGTTGTTCTTCCATGCAGGCTGCAAGCGGATGCTAACTCTCCTGAGTCCAAATCAAAACCACTAATGAACACGAGAAGGTGAGAAGTACTTGAGATTTCAATAGACTCATTCAGCGCTAAAGAATAGCTAAAAAGTTTTCAGCTCTCTCACGTATCTTTAGCAATATGTTATCCCCAAGTTCTTTTGTTTTCCGTACCACTGAACATTCAGAAAAGCGGATGCTTTTAAATAAATCAGCTTTTTCAGGACACAAGCCATTTAAACGTATATTATGATAACGTGCGTAAAGTTAGTCTTGGTTATGTGTCGATGACAAGGTAAACGGAGAATTAATGTAGAAGAATTAATTTTTCTTTTTTATCTTCATTTATATATTTTCTTTCTCAAAAATTTATTTTCTCATCACTTCACTCCACACATCCATAATCACTTCTCACATCACATTTTCACACTTATTCACAATAATTAGGGAAGGGAAACAGAAATTTTTAAGGCTGAATAAATTTTTCTTTTTTTGATTTTCCATTTGAAATATTTTATAATAAAAAATTTATTTTCCCACACTTCACTCCACACATTTTTACTATACCTCACTATCATTATTTCATAACTCTTTATTTTTATTTTTTCTTAATTTGTTCATTTGAAATATTATATTATATTTTAAAAAAGATTTTAACTACATTATTATACAAGAGCCCATAAATTTTTATTTCAGTAATTTTATATTTTTATATTAACTTTAATAAAATTTTATATTTACTCTACATAATTAAATAAATATTTTTTATTTTTTAAATCTATGAATACATTTAGAATATTAGAAAGTTTGAAATTAATAAACTATTTTTACATCTAAAATAATATTTCAATAAAAATTTTTTTATAAACTCAATAAAATATATATATTTTTTTATAAAATTAAAAAATAATTAATTTTTTTAATAATAATTTATAAATAATTTAGATAGATTTTTTTTATTAAATTTTATTTTCTAATTTTTTTTATTTTTACTTCTAAAATATATAAATAGGACAATAACACATTTAATATAATTTTATATGAATTTTTAATTATAAAATTTTAGAAGAATATCTACAAAAACACCAGACACCACTCAAAAAACAATCATATAAAATATAAAGAGAATTCAATAAAAATCAAAATCACAAAAACTATGAACAACATATTTATCAGTAATTTTTTGAAAAATATAATTTAATTAAAAAATTTTTTAAAAATTGCAATCTAACTCAAATAAGAAAACACATCAAAAAACAATTCTCGAAGAATTCATAAATAAAAAAACCCCAAAATTATACTTACAATCCCCGAAAAATACAAACAATAATAATTTTTACAACTAAAATATCCACAAATAAAATAATTCATCAAAATTTTTAATATTTAAACAATAAACAATCAAAATATTTAAAACTCAAAACCAATTTCTTCAAACTAACAACATACTTCCACAATAAAACCTATTTTTATTCATCGATAAAAAAAAATACATTTTATTTACATTTCTAATTTTTTTAAATTTATTTTATTTAAGAGAAATTTATAAATTTTAAATAATTAATTTCCAATAAAATATACATCGATATAATATTTTATCCAATAAAATTTTTTTAAAAAATTTTCTAAAATATAATATAAAATTTTTTTAAATTTCAAATCACAATTTAACTATTTTATTTTCAAATATTTATAGAAACAAACTATATAAATATACCAACAACAACATTTCCAATACAAATTATTCTCCTTTTCTTCCCTTTGAACTTTTATTTTATTCATATATATGTTCGAATTTTTTCTTCAGAATAATTTTTTATTTTTTACTTTTTTTTATTTGGTAGGGAGAAAAACAAAATAGAATTTTATCATATATTTAACCTTAATTAAAAGAAAAGGGAGAAAAAGAGGCGGAAGTCCAACAGGAAAATGATTTGATTTTTCTTATTGAAACCTCCAAGAAGAACAAAGTTTCCTTTTTAATGGAAAAAAAGGAAAGAAGAAAGAGTGGAGGGAGGGGGGAAAAAAAAAAAAGAAGCAAAAACTTTCCCACTGTTCAAAACTGAGAACAAGAAATTGATTCTATTTGAATCTTTTTTTCTTTTTTTTTTTTTTTTTTTTTTTTTTTTCCAAACTTTTTTAAAAGAAAAAAAAATATTTAAAAAACAATAAATCCTCAAGGAAACCAACAAAAATCTTTAGGGGTTCCTCTTTTCGCCAGAAAAAAAACAACCCGGACAAAATTCAACCAAATTTCGGAGTCATTCAAGGCCAGCCCTTTCCCCTCCCCTTTTGTTTCCCTCCTTCCACACACCTCTCGGGGGGGGGAAGGGGGGACCCAAAAGAAATATCAGGAAGAGCTTACTGCAAAAGTTGGGAGAGAAAGGGTGTGGTGAAAGATTATGACGTTGAGGTTTTGTGTGTGTAAAAACTGAACGTATAATTTCTAGGAAAATGTTTTGTGATAGTGTGTGTGTTTTTGTATGTAAGCATGTACATTGTACATGTTTGTGTGAAGTGAGTCTCAAAGATGAAATTAATCATTGAAAATAAATTATTTTTTCACAAATTGGTTTTATTTTTTTATGTTATGATAAAAGGCTTCGTTTTCACTTGTTAAATTTAAACAGTATATAAACTCTCACGCTTGCTACGTTTTCTCAAGCCAATACTGTCGGTGTGTGTGCCTGAAGAAAATACTTAGAGGGACGGATCTAGCCCGCAGGCGTAGTTTGGTGACTCCTACTATAAATTATCGCATCATATATCAAATGCATAATTAAAGATTCAAAAAATTATATAAAGAGGAAATCGGGTATCAAGTATCAAACATGAACCAAAACTTTATCTTTCCAAAAATGATCGATTTTTGGAGGTATTCAAAGAATGAGAATGAACAACAAAATGAGACAAGGTATTCCAATCAGTGATCATTCTTTGAGACAAAAATTTGTTAGGTAGCCTATATGCAGTCAAACTTCTGAAATTTTCAGGAATGAAATCTGTCTTCTTTTAGAATAATCAGGTAAGATATCTCAACTATTTTGAGTTTAAGAGATTTTGTGACCAAAAAATTTCTTACCCAACCCATTTCATACCTAAATTGGTCACTTCATACGCGAAAATAAAAAAGACTGAATATGAAGCGTTGAAAACAAGTTACTAAATGTCTAGCGTATGAAATCTCGTAAATGCAAAATGTCTGGCATCTGTTATTTTAATAAAAGCTTGAATTTATAAGTTTTTTATTTTAATTTTAAATATTGTTAATTTTAATAATGATTAGGTTTACTACTGATTAAAAATGAAAATATAAAAATTTTAGATTAGTGATTCAAAATGAAAATAGAATGTTTTTTAATACTTAGCCTTTCATAAATAGTTAATAAGTCAAGAAGGAGGCCCTAAGGCAGCGATTCTTAACCCTTTTTTTTAAATCGTATTACCCCTCAAGTCTTTCAAATAAATAACCATGACCTTATAGCTATTTCTATTGGTTTCACCTAGCATAAATTGAAGAAAAATTCAATTAGTTTTCCAGCTAAAAGTTTATCAAATGGAGGAGCAATGCTTGAGTGACACACCTCATGTCTGCATCTATTACAATTATATTACGTGCAGTTGTTTTTAAATCCATCATTGCAGAGAATCCAGATTTGCAGAAGAGACTCTTAACAAAGTCAGTGCACGCATGGAAAGAATAGGATATTCACTTTTTAATTTTACCCAAAATATTGGAAGATCTTGTTTAGTGAAATCAAATTTTAATTGAGTAAAGTCAGTGCACGCATGGAAAGAATAGGATATTCACTTTTTAATTTTACCCAAAATATTGGAAGATCTTGTTTAGTTTAATCAACTTTTAATTGAGTATCTCCACGAATTTGAAGAAATTCTACCTTAGCAGCAACATCAGTGTTAATGATGGTATTCCAGCTCAATGAAATTGGCCTTTAAATCCACACGTCAGTACAACGGTCATTTAATCCTGAAAAGTAGCTTTCAATTGCTTCATTCACTGCTACAAGATCAGATGAAATTTCACTAGGAAAACTGCATTCTGAAGAATTTAAAATAGTTGCATCTGAGGAAAAAACATAGTATCATTATCCTTCACCCGTTTTTGATAAAATTTTAACTTAAACTTCAACGCAGCCACTCTGTCAAGAACTATGTGCATCATTTCAAAATTTCCCTGAAGAAAATTTATTGAGAGAATTTATCTCAGAGAAGAAGTCAGCCAGGTAAACATACTTAGTTACAAAAAGATCGTCTTTTCATAAAAAAATTTTTTTGAACCTTTCTTGAGCCTTATTGTTATTTGTTCTCGAAGTTGTAATCTCTCTTCAAAACTTTACCACCAGTATCCCATCGTTCCCATTTGTTCAAAAAGCATTTTAGAAACACTTCCAGTAGTAGTGCTCTATAGGATATTGTTTACAATCTTAACAACGACCGTGAGCACTTGTTGAAGTTCAAATGGAAGAGTTTTCATTGCCAAAGCATAACGATGAATAATGCAATAAGTGGATGAGACATGATGAGCAACATTCTTTAGAAATGCTTTAAATCAGGATTTGCAACCAATCATAGAAGGAGGCCTATCTGCACAAAAGCCAACAAGGTTTTCCAAACTCAATTCATGTTTGAGAATAAAGCTTTCTAGAATTTTGAAAATATCTTCGGCACGATTGTTGTACACAGGTGCTAAGAGAAGAAGTACTCCTCTTTGAAAATTTATTTGTCAAGGTAACGATGCAACATCTGTAGATTCATCTAGTTGCAATGAATTAATGGGGCTACACTTTACAGCACTCACAACGTGCAGTAAAATATTTTCATTGATGTCCAAAATACGACTTTTAATTGTATCATTCGATAGGGAAATTGCTTTTAACTCTTTTGTTTGCTGTTCTTCAAGAATTATCGTGATAGCTTCTAAAATGCAAGGCTTAATCATTTCTTCTCCAATAGTATGAGCTTTTTTGTCTGTTCAAATTTTAAGGCAATTTTATATGACGCTTTCAACGCTGTCTTGTTGCGACGAGCAATAGGACTGGCTTTCAAAGAAACTTCTTGTTGCTTAAAATAGCTCAAGCTTTTGTTCATAAGTTGACTGTGAAGAAGTTCAAAATGCCTCTTCAGGTTCTTTGGTTTCATACTCTTATGACTCAAAACCTTAGCACATCGCATTGCGACTTAACCACAGAATGAACAATACCCGTGAATCCCACAGCAAAAGCTTTATCGTATGTACGTCGTACATATTGAAATCAGAAAAGAATATGAACACTTCGTCGGCTGAACCAGTGTATGAATGTGAACGTTTGAAATCTTTTCAACAAATGAAGTGTGAAATAGAATTTGAATTACATTTGAAGAGCATGGATATTCTTTATGAGCATATGTGGGTGTAGTGAAATCACGTCATCTTTCCCAATCCTTCGTTTGCTGCATCCTACGGGTTTATTCCAATGATATAATTCAATCAGCCGAAGCATAGCATATCTTCCAATTTTTTGAATTTTAGTATAATGTAAGACAAACAAAATACGTATTAGCACCACCGTTGCTAGACTTTAAATACATGGGATGTTGGGGCAAACCTGATTTCAACTGGGGCTTGAATATAAATGATCATTGAATATAAACATATTCAACGTCAATTTCACTAGGATTGACATACGATGCAACAAAAGAAGGATTGAGAAAGATGAAGTGACTTCACTACACAGACATAATATGCCTCTAAAACATATCATGCTCTTCAAATGACATGCAAATTCTATTTCACCCTTCATTTGTTGAAAATATTTCCATTTATCGTTTTTGCTATATGTGAAATATTTATCTGCATCTATATACCCAAATCGATATGTACTCATGTCGATTTGGTATCTTAAATATAACATGAACAAATATATGAAGCTTCATATGAAAATAGGGCAAACAAATATGAAAGGCATACCCAAAACTGAACATTATATTTGCATCTACCAAAAGCACTTTTCTCAGATTTATACATTCGTCAGCAAAGATAAGATTCTTTCATTTGGATTTTAAATATCCACTTTTCTAGTTGAAAAATATGGTATATAATTTTTTTGAATTTTAATTATAAGTGTATCTATACCACAATGTAAATTCAGTTTTTTTATCATATTAAAAAAATATATAGGGTTATGTATTAACGCCATCTAAATATAATTATTTAATAAAAATAAAAATATCAAATTTTGTTCATAAAATCGCTTCATTACTACTTATGCCTCTTTTAGATTGTAAAGGCATCTTTATATCTAATGAAAATTAACTTCATTACTTTTTAAATATTCAATTAATAAGATTACCATTTTTTTCAGTGAGTATTGAACTGTGTAAAATTTTACTATAAAATAAATAACTTTTATATGATATATCACTTTATTTGAAGGCAGTTGCTATTATGTTTAAGAGTGTAACCTTGTTTAAAAGGATGAAAGATTTCATTGTTAAAGAGCTTTATAAATCTTATAGATCAACGACTAAAATTTCAATCAATTGCCCGGAAATCATTTTACTTTAAAATGAATATGTCAATATATTTGTTTTAGAACTCTAGGTTTAGAGCACATAGAGTTTTTAGATCTAGAGTAATTAATTGTGAATTTTTTTAAAATATTTTTCTATAATATACCAAATTTTTGTATAAAAAGGGTGTACAATGATGGCGAATTTATAAACTTATAAAATAGTTTTCTGGATTGTGTTTTTTTATATATCCTGGTGGATTCTTTGATTTCTTTGGAAAAATGAAGGTAAGGCTCCATGAAGGATTGACATCTACGCCATTGGTAATAATCTTAAAAACTGTGATCATATCATTTCTCCTAGATCTGTAGAACCGGGTTACACCCATACTTTTATTACTTTTATAATATATATGCACTCTTTCATTATAGTTAATTTTTCTAACTTTTACATTGTTTTTATTAAATCTGTGTACTTTTTCAAATGCTTCAGGGGTCTTGTTGTGAATTAACATTGACGTATACTTGAGAATAGATTTTATTTAGGATTTATATAAGAAATTCAGCTATCGTAACATTAAGATATCTGGACACAAGTTGGAATAAAGAATAAGCTTTCGAAATAAATTCTGCCCTCTTGTCCAAAGTTTCATTAATGAAATTACAACGCTTGAGTGTAACTGACAAATTAAATTGGTTAAAAAATTAGTTCCATATACTAGCTTAATTAGTACTAAAAGCTCCTGTCCAAAAATCGATTGATGAATAAGTAGTAAGGCTTACTAGTTTGAAAGTGTAACCTACCAGCAAAGTAGTAAAAAAGTTATCTGACTTATTAATCATTGTTTTTGACTTTTGCTAAATAAATGATTAAAAAACATAGTATGTTCGTAAATAAACTACTAGCAACCTTAGGTGTACTTAAGGTGCAGTAAACTTTACCATTTTGAATCTCATAAATAATTCAGTAGTGTTGATATAAAAAATCTTGAATGCTCTGGTATGTCAGTTTTCCTATTTAAATACTGGATAGATTTTTTATCATGCTTTTAAAATGATTTATTTATAAGGTAAGATATAAAGATAAAATTCTTTTGTTTCAATTTTAGATTTTAGAATTAAACTCATTCATATTTTTTAATGACATTGTTATGAAAAAAAAGTGTCAGAAAATTAAAGTACTAACACGAAAATAGAAACTTTCACGAAGGAGGGGTGGAAAGTAATGGGAAGTTGATGTGTCTGATTTGTGATATTACATTGAAAAAAAGCAAGGTAAGCAATTTTAGTCGACATTAAAAACAAACGATCCCCACATTTATCAGCTCATATCCACTCAATTCGAAATAACCAACAGAGAAAGTTATATACCTGCAATCTATTTTTTTAAAACTCCAAGGACTCTAAACTTTGTTTAATCATGAGAATGACACAATACACAAAGTTGAGTTTTCGTTAGAATATTTCTCGCAGCCAACTTCTAATGGAGAAAGAGAATACATTAAAAAACTTAGAACAATTGGTTTAAATTTTGGATCCGAATGATACAAAACGGCATAAATTGATCGCACCCGTTACCTTGTCACGTGGGCGAAAAAAAGACTTGTATTTTGCATGTTTCCTAATTAACTGAGAATCCAAAGTGTTTGGGAAAATTATAGTATTGCATATGAACCTGTTTTTTTATTAAAAGTGCTAAAATACAGGCGGAAGAAACTTTTGTTAGAGTTGTAATAAACATAATACAAGTTTCAAAGTTTATGAAAGTTTTTTTTATCAAATAAAGCCGATAAAAATTTGGTTGAATGATTCAAAGCTATTTTGAAGAATTTTTAAATACTACAAATGAAATGAATCAAAGTTTTTCTTCACCGTTTTCTTCCATTGTGGAAAGGAAACTTTTCGAAGTTACAAAATAGAGAAATAAAAAAGTGTAAAAATTATATCAGCCCAAAAAAAATCTAAGTGTTTATTTGGGGTCTGAATTTTATTGGAAGAAACTGGAAGATATACCAAACTATATAGAAATTTTTAGTTAAAAAATCTTTAAACACTACAAATCTGTAAAAATTGTATTCGAAAATTATTTAAAAAACCAGTGAAAGATAAAAACTTAACCGAAGAAACACGTAGATAAAAAAAGATTTTAAAAAAATTTGGTAGGTTTTTGTCTTTCAGAAGTTTTTTAATTTTCGATACAAATTTCACAGATTTGTCTTATCTAGAATTTTTAAAAGTATTTTGATCTTTTTTAATAAATTTTTACTAACTTTTGGTAACTTCGGTATATTGCCATTTCTTCTGGTATATTTTTATCTTTCAATAGTTTTCTATTAACTTAACAATAGAGATTTTACAGATTTATACTGTTTAGGCATTTTTAAAGGTTTTTTTGATGTTTTATACTAAAAATTTCTATATCTTTTGGCATCTTCCTCTCTCTTCTTGTAAAAAGTATATGACCCGTTTCTTTGTGCACGAAATTATGTGTCTAAAATTCGATCTGCCCTATATCCTTGAACATTAAATGTTTTATGTTTTCCAAAGTCATATATTAATAAAATATAAAAAATTACTATTTTAAATAAAAATATTAATAATTTTAATAGAAGGAATATATGAGTAAAAAATGCAATTTTTATATCGATTATACCAGTTTTTAACCTAAGATTGAATTCTTAGAGCTCATAAATAATGTGATGATCATAAAGATGTCCTTATCATAAAAATTTTGGGTAAAGTGAAAATTGAAAAATTCAAAAAAAATTTGCCGTATATATAGAGAAAAAGTTTTAAAAAAAATGTCATAAAATATTATGCGGATGCGGATGTGATTGTGGATGTAGGAACTTAAATGATCCGCGGATGAAGATGTTTAGAGGATGTAAATTCTCTAAATAATTCGCATAGATAATTCGTAGCAGCGGAAGATGACGCGGATATCCGATACATCTCTAGTAATATGATATGCGAGCAGCCTTGGCACTTGCTGTACCGCGAGTATAGGTCACAAATTATTATCGACGATAGTTTTATCGATAAATTCTCTCAAGAAAATGATTGATTACCGAATTACAGAACTTGTTAATGATACCCTTTGCTATTATGCTTTTTAGCAAATAAAAATATTTTATCTTTATTATGTATATATAGCATACAATTGCTTCGCTAGCTTATATAAGTTATAACATGCTATGAACTTGTATAAATATACCCATAACCTTTAAAAGTCCAGACTATCATCACAGAGAGTACGGATAAACCTGATTCTAATACGTCTTTTTAACTAAATCGTTTCATAACACAATTCAGCATTATGTAAAAGAAATTGTTTATAAAGCGCAAACTTATGTAAGCATAAAGCTGCATTAACATGGCAAGCTTTTTTGTGAACAAAAACAACACCCAATATTAGCATGTCTGTTAAGAACCCCTCGCATAGTTGATCAATGATGGTTCTTTATGATAGACTCCGGTATTAAGTTGCATTTACCCGCATTACAGTATTAATGATAAAAATATTTGCTGTAAATACGCCTTCTTAAATGCCAATAAAACAACAATATATTGTGCCTTGCCTAAGTACAAGTTGTCTGGGTACCCTGATAGCCCAAACAGGTTTAGTTCAGTTTTTTAGAAAAATTACCCTCCAATCGTAACTCATTTTACGTGTTTGTAAATATATAGATACTTTTGTGTCATCTCACTTATTATCTATATTTTTAATTAAAGTTAAATATAAAATATGATAGCGTTCGTCAGATGGTTTTGAGGTTCGGTCTTGATTCTGTGCTCCTGAGTTAGATTGCCAATCTAGCAATCCTTATCCTCCCGTTTTGGAAGATTAATCTTCCCTTAGATGCATAACCAACAACTAAAGAAAAGAAAAAGTAGTCTGAATCGGTATATTGTGTTCGATAGAAAGGAACAGGTAGCAAATGGACCAAACATTTGTGGTGGATCAAAAAGTGTATTTATTTGGAAAATAGCTAAACACTATGTGTGCATTGGTTTGAGTAGGTGCTTGAGAATATCATTTTGTTATTTGGTAATTTCATATTTATTTTTGTTATGACTATGACAATATAATAGAAGAAAATTTGATTTTATAGATAAGAATAATTTTATTTAAAAAAAAGGCCACAAACTCATAATATATAGTTGATATGGAGACAGTATATGTTAATATAATTTGAATTAATGACATTATCTAAAATCATGTTTTTTGCTTCATTGGCCAATATGGGTGGACGCGTAAAAAACATGGCAAATTTCCCCAGTGGAATTCTTCAAATAAATAATTGCATAAATCGATGAGTAAAAAGTATTTTTGAATATCATCGCTTTTGATCAGTAATTTAGTCGTAATTAGCACAGGCATTCATGCTTTTTTTCATTAAAGCAAATATTTATCACGTTTCTTTTCAACTTCTGCCAAAGTAGATAATGAATCAATCGAACATAAAATTATCATTCAAATCCTTGCTATTTCATACAATCTTTTATTATTCCTGTTTTTGATGAATATGACTCTTGTCAGGGCTCATCAAATTTTCAAAGACTCGGAATAGCAGATTAAAAGTTCTATTAATAATTTTCTTATTTAGGCAGGGGGTATAATATATATCTTACTTTCGATTCTATTTATAAATAATAACTTACAACCATTCATTTTCAAGGTCACTGAAAATGTATTGATAAGTCAAGGTATAATCAATAATCATCTGTAAAAAGGTACACTGTGTGTTTTTATCTAGAAGGCACAATTGCGCTGCTCATATCAAAGTTAATTTATTTATTTTTAAAATAAATAAAACAATGAGAAAAGAGGCTTGATGCTGGATTCAAACCCAACACTTTGTGGTATCGAAGATAGGCTTAGTGTGTCAACCTTATTCAAGCATTCACATTTAATCGAACAACACATCACGATTTTAATTAAGGTTTAGAATTCTTTCTTCTGAGTACGTGCTTCTCATATCAATTCAACTTTACATTAGAAAGTTTTAAAATGTTTTAAAAAAATATTGTCCCCAATTTTTTAAATTTATATTTTAAAGATTGAAAAAAGGAATTAGTTAGTGAAGTAGGAATTTTTTAACATTACCTAAATATATCAATGTGTCCTGCAATTCTGGGGTATTTTAGCAATTTTATAAAGTTTGTCATTTTGAATAGGTTTGAAAATTTTTCCGAAAATTTGAACAATATTGTAAGAATAGTCATAATCGAGACCTTAGGCTCCCACGACTAGGTCTTCTGCCAAAATAATTATGTATAGAGGGTAAAGTTGTATGGGCAAACAAACAAGTGATTATTTTAATGAAAATCTATTTCAAAATATAAATTAAAATTAATTTTTAAGATGTAAATGAGGCTTTTTCACCCAAAATTTTAATATTGTGATTGGACCAATCCTACTCTTGAAAGAGTAGATTTTAAAAGAATTTGAATGAGACCAATCGCCTTGAAGAGACGACAACTATAACATCAGCATATTTTTAGTTTTTCACCATCTTTCTACCAATTGAAACGCATTCATTTTATCAAAATTCCTGTCCAGTAATTTGAGCCAAGTATGGGAGATTCTTCTCATTTCTCGTTATGTCACTTTCCTTCCAGCATGCAACTATATGTTCCAAGTCTGAAGTGTGTCTTTTTTTTTTTTTTGAAAAAAAACACCGAAAAGGGGAATTCACTCAAGTTAGGTTTATACAAAAACAGACGTTTTCAACTTTAAGAACAAGAAAGGTTTGTGGCTGGGTCTGTGTTATCTCAGCGAAGCAACTGCCAAACCTACTCATGTCGTAGTAAAACATTTCTTTTTTATGAATTCAATATTTTATATTAAACGTTGCTTGTTCTTTCTTTTCAGCAGCTTATTTTTTACTTACTTGTTGCAAAAAATTTTAAATAAATTTAGAATAAAAATTTATAGAATGAAGCGCATGTTTTTTGAATTATTATCTCGGCACTTTATGTATTAAGTTCAAAATACTAACTATACTCAATATAAGATTTTGTCAGATGAAGCTGTTCCAGCATTTGCGTGTAAAAGAAGTTTAGGCAGGTGAAGATAAGCTTCATTTCCTAAAGCATAATGTAAGTTCGTGTTTACTCCATAATTTACCTTAATCATTATAAGTAAAGGCTTAGATATTTACACCACCGAATTCCTCTGAATAATTTTCGGTATGATCTTTCATATAAAGCAAATAATATTGTTTTTTTTCTAATCAACAAGCATGAATCCCAACACCCAAAGATTGTCGATCTAATCCCATCTCTTGCTGATGACGATGCAAACACGGTCAATGCGTACACTTGATAGAATTATTCGTAGTAAACAAAGTTAAGTTTGGTATAACATTTTACCATTTCTTTCGGCTTATTACGAAACACAATATATAATAATCATCTGAACTAATTGAGTTAAAATTATTGATTACAAATTTTTTCCGAAAATTATTGGTTGTTCATTGATTTCAACATCAAAATTAAATATTTTCATTATATTTTCCTTTTATACGAAATAAATGAATCCATAAACTTGTTGTTTTCTTATTAGAGTTGAATCATTTTAAATTTTGTGCAGCTGACTATATAACACAATTACATTCTCCTGAGATATGGGTATGTGCTTTTAAGATTTCAATTTTGACAGGAAATTTTTGTTTCCTATCTTTAATTAAATTTTAAAAATTGTTGTCAATATTTTTATTATCTCAATTTTTATTATTTTAAAAACTTTTACACTAGAATATCAAAGTTTCCTCATCAGTTACTTGTAAAAGCATTTTTCCTAATGATGTTAGTGTATTTAGTGATAGATTCATTCTGGTCCCTATAATTGATGACGTGGAAGATTATGGTGATGATGATGTAATCTTTATTGATTATTGATTACGTTGATGGTTGTGGTGAATGGTAAGGGGATAATGTGAAAACTTTCATGATCATAAAATGACAATTGAGTATTGATGACTAGAATAACTCAGATTGCTTCAGGCGCAAATGACGAAATTTCTTAAAAAAATTATATTATTACATATATGTTCTTCAAATTAGCCCCCTCCCCCTTCGAAACATCGCCAAAAGGCCACAATCTCTCTAGGACAGGGGTGTCAAGCTGAGAGTGTTTTAAGGGCGTGATTTTTGAATTTAAATCTATCACGGCCCATATTTTAGTTGATAAAAATTAAGTAATAGTTCATGTTCAGCGACTTTTTCTTCTTCATTCATGAAAAAAGTGTTCGCATGTGGATGAACAACCAAAGAGAATATTTGCAGCAAGAAATGTGAACTTCATGTATTATTTATTCTCACAATTTTGACCAAATGTATTTTATATCTTCAGTCACTTGTAGTTGACTCCATTATCTTCTATTCTTTTTTTCTCTTTACTCATTTTTCTTTTGGTAAAATACATGTTAACGTCTTTTTTTTATTTGTTGTCTTTTCGTTTACGTATCCTTTCTTAATCTTCTCTTCTTTCTCATGAATACCTTCAACTTTCCTCCAAGGCTCCAGATTTCTCGATGCCCACCTCATGAAGACCATCTTCTTGTGGGATCAGGAACTCAAGAGTAACTTTATAATTTGTGCACCAATTTTTTTCTTTTACCTCTGTAACTTTATTTCTCAAACTTTATATATATATATAATAAACTTACTTTAGCTTACTTACTTTACTATATCTACTTCTAAAAATTTTTATATTTTATTTCTTTCAATTCTTATTGTAGATAGAATTTTATCCACACTTGTATATATAGATTCTTGTAATGTTGCACTATCCCTGCACTAGTTGAATATAGAGATTTAGTGGAGAAAGTTTTAGCAAATTAGAGTTTTTTAATTACTAGGATATTGCTAATTTTTCACGAAATCATTCTTTCATACTTCCTTTCGGTGAATGAAACACCCACTAACTTGTGAAAAATTTGTTAAATATTAAAAAACAAAAATAAATTTAAACAAAAATATTTAAACGTATGAAAAGTGAATAACGACTATATTTAAGTGTATCATCTATGCTCTTTCGCAAACAACATATGTGTATATTACGCCGCTAAGCGTGTCCTTCGTATTTGCAAACACCTTACAGACATAAATACCATATTAGGGAGGTATTTCAGTGGATGGAACCAAAGTGAATTACTTTAAATGCAAGTTCATCATCTTTGGCACTAATTAACTCAAAAATAACCCGCCAACTTTAGGGAATATTCCCCGAGTTCGCCACTTTAAATATCTATAGGAATTAATTGGAATGGTGGATTTAGTTTTTATCGTGAAGCTCACAAAAAGATTAAGAAAGGTAAAAAAATATCTAGAACTATTTGGATGTCTTAAAGACCTTGGGGTCAATTCCAGGACGATAGGCAAGGTCATTAAAATGCTAACAATGCCATAAATTGACTTATGGTATCTCCATTTTGGGATGTCTACCCTCAACTTGGATGAACAAAATAGACGACGAGTTCTTGGGGGTATATGGCAAAAAAAAGAGAAAAGTTATCCTAGCTGACAACCCATATACAATAGCCCGAGCAATAGGGAATTCTGCGTTTTGCGATAAAATTAAAAGTTAACTTAAGTAGGATTGGCACAAGGTATAAGCTAAGATAGGTATAGCTAGGTTAGGCATAGTGAGTCTGCTTGTAAGACCGATTATATATTCCTATTGTAAAATATATATCCTAGGGATAACATATATACACCTATCATGTATATATGGGGCGTTGTCATATTCTAGGCGTAGTTTGTTCCTAACCTAGCATGCCCTAAATTGTCTATACCTATATTAACCGTAATAACATGATCAATAAAGTATTGCATGCCTACTAATAATTTGTAGGTTTATCTCTTTTATAATCCTACCCTTTTATTTAGGTCCAAGCTACATAAGGTGGTGCCCCTTTTTTAGTAAGTGCTCTGGCGATCCGATTCTAACCTGTCTCCGATTTTGGGAGCGTTCGTGTTAGAATATTATTGACCCCTTTAGCTGCATTGACACATTTGAAACATATATTCTTGTAAAATAATAAACATCAACAAATTCATGCACGTTCTTAGGTTTTTAGTGGTAATGGAAAGTCCAAGTAGATCCTGGACCCAGCATTGCGCGCGGGATCACAACATCCGTTATATATTGGATAAATTTAATAATAAAATTGTTCAAATATTTGTTGAATGCTAAAATTTCAATTGACGTCACACTTGAAGTGAGTGAGCCAAACGGCAGAGAGAGGCAGCGGCAGCAGGAGCGCATCCAATTCAAAATAAAAGCAAATCATCAATCTCTTGCATCACTTTTGTTTTGTTAGGAGGAAGCAAAGTTGATCGTTGTGTCTCGCCAAATATCTCATGGTTTTGAATGGAGAAGAGTGCAATAATATAATCCATTCAAAACACTGCTTATTTTCTGTATGTGCGGGCCTTCATTAAAAGTATTGCATTACTCGCGCACTAATTCATCATAGATTCAACCAAATTTGTGATGTTGCGTCAAATTAAGCTTTTTATTTGCATCTACTCCTGATCATTCTGAAAAAGGATTCACTTTTCAAGTTTGACCTATGTAAGTCTTTATTTTTTATCAAATGGATGGATGATGGCTTTGATTTCCGGGCGTTTTCGCTTAGCACCCATTTCTTTGCCCATACTAGTGCTTCTTCAACATCTTTGGTAACTCCTCTTAAAATGCGGTGAAAGCTGAGCGGATAAATCCCATTTTCAATATGCCCAACTTAACCCACTAAACAATCAAGAATATGAAATATTAGGCTTTGAATATCAGTACTTCGATTAACCAATTAATTCAACTCACAAAACCGTTAGCAAATCATAAAATTGCGTACAATGAATGTCCTGTGTGATTTTTACATCATGGTTTTTTAAAAAACGGCATTGCATGTCCATATTTTCACGTTTGTGTACTTGTAATTATAATCGAATTAAATTACGTTTCATTTTGTGTGTTTGGGTGTCTATGGACTCAAAATTTTCTCGAAATCAACCGGTTAAAACCAAAAGACGCTTAATTACCATCACAACTAAACATATGTCTATTTCAAAAGGTGAAAGGCACATATTTCGCAAATCAAAGACAGATTATAAATAGCACTACCGAAGTAGCCAAGGGAAGGCCCCAAAGCCTCGGCCCCCTCTACCCTGACAAAAAGTTGTGCTCCGTTGGAATCTAGTATTAAGTAAGTTAAGTTCATTTTCATGGCATTTGCAATCTATTTAAAATGATCGCGATACAAATCAAGTAGTGAAAAGTTAAAAAGGTCTTCTTGAAAAAAACCATTGGCCAACTTATTTTGATCTTTCTTTAATTTGAATTCCGTATTGAATGAAGTACTTCCAAAGTGTTTAATCTTATCAAAATGGAGGTATCCATTGAGCTACCATTAAAATACCGTCTTTTAGTTTGTTTGAAACGGTATAAAATTAAAAATTTTTACATTCAAGTTTACTTTCTTCTTCAACTCTTACAATATCCCCCACCCTACCCCGTATTTTTAACAAAGTCTAGTGAATTTTTAAATTTTGCAATGATATGTATTGAGTCTAGGACATTTTTGCTAAGTTGACATTTGTCCATTTATACAATTTTTACGAGAGCCTAAAATTTTTGTAATGAGTAATTTTATATATTAAAACTTATCAATTTTTTTCATGAGAATTACTTATCGATATTTAGAATTTTGAAGCTTTAGTTTTTTATAATCAATTTGGGTGGTGCTCTCACGTTCCGATGTAACATCAAATTAAGAGTGCTCTTGGTCTAAGATTCACCAGTTCAGAAAAGAGAGATATTTCTTCTCCTGGATGCAAAAAAAGTTTCGAGTAAATTTTAAATCCAGTAAAATAGGTATTTGATGTGGAGGGGCCAACATGGGGTCCAGCCAAAAAACTGCCCTGCCACCTTAAAACCGCCACTGGGCTCTAGCCCCCCCCCCTTCCCCCTCCTTTTCTTTTTAAATAAATTTTTTTAATTAAATTTTATAAATATAATTTTGATAAATTATTTGCATCATAAAAAATATTTGTATTTCAAAAAATGAAACGAAATTATTTATAATTTTTCAAAAAATTTTTTAAACTTATAGAAATAAATATTTCCTGATTATTATTTTTTTATTTGCCAAAAATTAAAAAATAGTTTTCACATTTTTGTTTCAAGATATTTGTTAGTAAAAAAAGATTGAATATTTTTTAGCGCTAGAGTGTAGATAGTTATCAAAAATTTGACTAACTTACTAACCTCTCTAACTAGCATCTAGTTTGCACTAGGTAACTAAAAAACCTAATAACAAACTAATTCAGTTAAAGTCCTTTTTGCAATTATTATTAAACTAGGTAAATATCCGTTGGCCAAATGTCGCGATGCACAATTGTCCGACTCCCATAAATATTGCTGACTATTGTTAATCTAGTAGTGCTGACATTTATTTGTGATAAAAAGCGTTTAATCATATCAAAATTTTTTATAGCAAGATTTCTAATTGGTAATGACAATTTGATGCAAAATGTCATTAAAAAAAGCTGAAAATGGGATAAAAAATACTTGAATGTCAGAATGGTTGACTCAAATTGCGCGGAGGGGTGGATAAGAAAACTTAGAAAAATTGCATTTCTTTCAGAGAAAGTTATATGTAGCATTAGTGAAGCTTTAATCTACGTCAAAGAAAAATATAAGATTTATTTTTGTATCATATTTTAATTTGTTTACCACCGCGGCTTTTACCATGAAGAGCGAGGATTGGGGTCAAAGATAACCCTTGGTCCTCTCTGGCTATATCTCTGTTGCAATTCTGAGTTTCTAACCAAAAAATACCAGAAAAATATTTTATACTTTTAAGGATAGCTTGAGATGCTCTGAATGTTAATAAAAAATTCATACCTATTATTATTTTAAATAGGTTCTTCGAGAAGAGATCAATAAAACAAATAAATTTATAATAACTTATATTTTCATAGAAGTTATACTTTTAAAGGGGATTCCTTTGGAGTGTGAATAAATGATAGCTTTCGAGAGAGATAAAAAATAAGTGTTTTTCAGGTATAGCGCATAATATATGTATAACATTTATTCGAGAAGATCCTCAACAAGTACATTTCTTTACGTATTTTTAGACGCCAATGTATTAAATGAGTACAGCATACATAAAGAAACTATTTAATCAATGAGTTGATTATCACAAGCATGAAGTTAGATCTTATATTCATTCATGTTACAATCAATACGTGAAGAATAAGTAAAATTGATACAATTCATGTACATTGCATCCTTTTCACGTTAGGGAGCAGTTATACCTTTTCTGTTTCAATGTCAACCACAAAAGGCAACATATCTTCTCTACCAGAAGAACTTGTCATCGCCTCCTACATCAAAGGACTCTACACGGCTCTCTATTTGTCTATTTTCATTTCTGGCGTGCTTGGAAATGTCATGGTCATTCTAGCGGTCTGCATCAATAAGAATATGATTAATTCACCCAATATTTACCTCGTTAATTTGGCAATTTCAGACCTTCTCGTTATTCTATTCTGTTTGCCTGTCTCCATCATTGACATATACTCTAATGAAATTTGGTATCTCGGAAAGTTTTGTTGTAAGATTTTTTTACTTTTTTTTTCAAAATTTGTTCAATATTTCTCTTAAAATCGGAAGCATGACAACAACTAACAAGTGCCTTAGATTCAAAGTTATTTTGCGATGCCAGTATATCTCATTTGTTAAATTGTATTTCCTTGTTTCAGGAGTAGGTTTGCTTTTTTTAACCTGTTCTACGGTTTGTATCCCATTTTTGAACTTATCCAGTGGGGACGAGAGAGTCTGGCGCATGAAATATGGGCAGTCCTTCTGTTAACACAAACTAAGCGTATGTGGTTTCGCTGTATGCAGCAAAGACTTGTCACTGTGCTTGCGCTACCCTATATTTTTACTTGGTCATTTAGTTCTTTTAATCAATCTCCAAAATATACGATTATGTATGATGAATGAAAAGCTTTTCAAGCTTTCAATATGCGCTTTTAAACGCTTAAAATCTTGGCCATCACATGCTGGGTAGTGTCTGGCAGACTCATTCTTTATATTATGGACTCCGAACACTAAAAATACGCTAGAATTCATCAAAAAACAAGCACAGTTTTTCATTTGATAAATCAGCTTCATTTGTATAAAAATACTCGCCGAAAGTGACAACATATACAAACTATTGTTTTCGGTAGTGTGTGCACACAAAGTTTGAGTACGCCGCAAGGAATTCGCTCCCCAACACATATGTGACGTATTAAGCAAAAGACGCTAACTTAGGGTTTGGTTCCTGTATGCATAATGCTTAATTAATTAATTAATTAAGTTGTTTGTGGCGTTCGCACCCATCCTTTCAGATATCGTGGCCCGCCCGGAATGCTGAGTCCAAGTCTAACTGGACTTTCCATCCCACTAAACACCTACCGGCCCTTGTATTGCATATCTATACCTTGTTATATATATTATTTTACAAGAATTTATGTTAAAATATATAAATACAGCTGAGATCACAAAACTGTTATGAATGAATAAAATTAAGAAAGTTAATATATAAAGAACAAATTAAGTTATGATTTCTGTTCGCCAACTACACTTCCAATTTCGTCATAGCAAATTGGCGAATACATAGCGCTTACACGGTAGTGTGTCCATTCTTTCAAATGAAACGCTAGTAAAAAGAAACATATTTTTTATTTTTATTTTTCCTATCTTTTAACGCCATCTGTTCGTGATAAAACCTTTTGTCAAATCACTATTTTCTTCATCGGATATTTTATGGAATACATGCCAAGGAAAAAAATAGGTTGTCTATTGATTCAGTTTTTTTGTCAACTATTTATTTAGCTATTTGTTGGTCATTCGTTAAAAATAAATTAAAACTCAGTACAACCTTCTTTATTAGCCCTTTAACGAAAAGTGCAAGTAACCATCTGTTGCGTTAACCATAGTAGCATATTTTACAGGGCCTTGGAATGATTTATCCTGAAAAACCCTGCAACTTATATCATCTTATCAGTTCATCTTAACCTACTAATGACCATTGTAAATGTTTTGTTGATTCCAGGCACCTAGATAATGGTTTGAAAGGGGTAGAGGAGTAGGCGGGGGGGGGGGGTCCCTGACATATTTACACACCTTCCTGGTGTGTTTATTTTTTGTCTGCAGACCGGACTGATTCGATAAAAAATTTTTACCTATTAAAAGATATATGTTTTCTAAAATCCTATTTTAAGAGACAAACCGCATCTGTCAATATGTATATGTTGGATATAGCATTTTACTAAATAATTTACATGAACTTAAATATAAATTAAAATTTTTCACAGTTCAATCCTGTTTTGTCGGAAGAAAGGTCACCTTAAAATATCATATAGGAAGGGCCTGATTTTGGCAGAATATTTTTTATCAAAATTTGGTATCTTTGACAATTTTTTTATTTAGTAAGGTTTGTCCATTAAAAAAACTATGCGCATGTATAATGTGCATCAAAAATTGAATTTTAGGAATTTAATTCAAACATATTGATAAAGGCCTTTTATATCTATAATTCTACAAGCTTTACACAAGTGGCTTTTCATTTCTAACGATTTAACTTGTGAGTAGGCTTGTTTACGGTCCGCTTCAGGACCCATTAAAAGCGGTCTAATGGTTCAGTTTGGTTCTGTTCTTAATTTCTGAGTCCTTGTCTGGATATTATCAGGACTGGACTGTCATGAACAGGTCTAAACAACACTTTAAATATACTTGGGGTCGAATGTCGGATATATTTTTGACCTCAATCTCAACCTCGATTTCAAGATCTAAGAATTTAGGATTGCTCTTAATTACAGGTTACTCATCACTTTGAATTTACCTTTATAAGCAAATCCTAAAATTCTAGTAGTTGAGTAACGAAATCTGGATTCAGTTGTAGGTAGGATACACAGAGAACTGCAAAAAAATTATTTAAACACTTACATGGATTTACAATTTCAAGAAAACTAATAAAAGTTTATTCACTAGAATATTTTTGTATCCCTTCAACCTTTTTCAAATATAACACGAAAACGCGCATAACAGTCGAAACCGTAAGTTCGTTATTGCTGAATAAAAAATGTATAAATACAGAGAGAGAAAGGTGTGATCAAAAGTGCATAAAGGAACATTAGTGCATGTGAGTGTCAGAAGTGTAGTGAGAGGGAGAACTACTTTCAATTGCCTCCTACGATATGCGGTATCACAATAGTACTATTCTTAATCCTGTATCCATACGAGGTAATACTTATATATTATGGAAGATTTGTTTGAAATTTTTAAGGAAACACATGCATTCAAAAAATATCATTTCAAAATTTATTTAAATCGATTTAAGTTTTTTTTTTTATAAAAACACCTAAAAAAAGTTAGTCCCGGACAGTTTTATTTTAGTTCCCGGACAGAGTTTATACTCGGAACAATATGCATATAAATTTGATTAGTTAATAAAAGTTGCACTAATATAATTAATGCGACAAAAAAGAAATCACTGATTTTTTAATTAAAAAGTGAAGACCAACTGGTGAGTTTTGTCCTTATCGTCAAGATACTTTTCTAATTTAATTGATAAATGGAACTAATGTTTTTTTGTGAACAAGCTTCAACATTTTTTAGTTTATGACTTCAATGACAACAATTATTGTATGTGAAAAATTGAAAAAACGGGCATGCCTGCAATAACATACTTCATAATGGCGTTGTGTAATCTCTGTCTTTTCCTTCATTTATTCTCATTATTTTTAGCTAGAAATTTGCCATCTACCATTAGCTTTTCAATCTTATTAAAGCTTCAAAGTTCGTTAAGATCACAAACTTTTTGTGATGTTGCGAATTAACTTCGCAAATTTTATTCACACTCCAATGAACTTCAAGGCTTTATGCAGGCTTTTAAACACTGTTTCAACTTTTGTACGAAAACTTCTATTTCCCTACTTGAAAGCGTTAGCACATTTTTTATCTGATCATTCATTCCAAGCACACACTTATCTTTGAAAGTTGATTTTATCCATATCTGCTTTGACTATTCTCTTTCCCTGTGTTCACCTTGTAGATTCCAGTTTCATCGCTCAGTGTTTCATATGCGAACTTAATTCTACGCAAAAGTACTCTTTTCAAACGCAACGTGTAAAATATTTTCAAGTTTAGAACTGTTCTTTATGTGCGTATGCAATCCTCCTGAATGATTTTCATCGGAACAAATGACAAAAAGAGCTCTTAGTTTGTACGGCCGCTCCCATAAAGAAATGAGCCAATTCCCATTAATCGCCCTCTCATGATTAAATGTTAGCGGTTTATTTTAGCGAGTAAGATGTAAGACTATTAGCAAAATCTATTTAACTTTTTTTAACTCTAACAAAAGGGGTGTAGTACATTTCCTCAGTGTACATTCTCCTAGTTTTATAATTGTAGAAGGAGGATTTGTCAAGTCAATAAAAATTGCACTCTAGAAAATTTTTTCTTCTCACTCAATGTATAAAACTAAGTATTACTCGCTCCCAACATAATATCCATCTAAATAACTGCTACGATTATAACAATGATAGATAATAAGGTTAGCGACTAACAAAATTAACTTACCTTAACCGGTTATCGACCGCAGTCGACTTTACAAAATTGGGAATCGTCTGCGTTTATTGATGCTTTTTAATACAAATCTTCTGCTTTAAATACTAGATATCGTCTGTTTATTGTATAGTCGTTAAACGCGTTTAATAAAGAATTGAAGGCCTAGCTCATTTTAAAATGGATGCACTACATAAACCATCACTTTGCAAAGGGGCCATTTCAGTTAATTGGCCTTCAACAGATCCTACGAAGAAAATGGAAGGAGATTAGTGAATATGAAGTGGCATGAGTATGCTAATTGTATGGTAGAGGTTTGTGTAGAGCAATGGTTGGGGTCCATGGAAGAATTTCAAGGGGTCCATGGAAATTCTACTTCAAACTACTTATGCTTAATCTCCTTTAATATACTTCTATTTTCCAAATCAATATAAATATACATATTTAGAGCTTTTTTAAATAAATATTTTTTTCCCTTTTTTAAAGTTTCATATTTTGAATCTTTATGTATGCTTTTTATTAGTTACAATATTTTTGAAAAATTTATATTTTAATTGGAAAAAAATTTTATTCACATTTTATGTCAGGCTTTACGATTTCTTTGATTTCATATGAATAAGGATACGATTTAATCAGATGACTACACTCATTTTTTGCATAAAAATCTTTGATAAATTTTGTTGGCTCAAACTATTCAGTTGTAGGGGTCCACAGGTAAAAAAGTGACTGGAAAAGGGGGAACGGGATAAAAAAGGTTGGGAACCACTGGTGTAGAGAGTTCCAAAATTCATAACCCGCTTCCTCCGTTATTTGAATACAAATAAATTGTTTTTCTTAAAATGTTTCCTTCTCTTTCCACCTTTCAATGCAGGAAAGATAAAAACAAAAAAGAAAGTTGCATTTAACGTTTTGTCTAAGATATTATGCTTTTATATTAAATGCGTCAAATTTTTTCTTTCTACCAACAATATAAAAAAAAAGTACTCGCTACTGAATTTCGAGAAATTGTAATCAGCTCATGTTGATTTCCTTTCGTATAAAATTTTCCTGGATTATTATTCGAGCTGTACTCTGTTCACTTCAAGAACGCTGAATTCTAACATATTTATTCTCGCATATTTTGAGTAAATTGGGGATACCAAGTTTGTTTCTTTTTATCGATGAAACTTGGGAAGCAACTGAATTGCAACTGGACAATCTATTATATCTTGTTGATAGCATGCCTGAGATTCAACACTGACACACCTTGTTCTTTTTTACGAATCCATTTCCATTACAAATGATTCATTCGTTCACATCTCTGATTCTTATTATAAGATATCAACAAAAATAAAGGGTTGAGATCACTAAAACTGTTTTGGAAGTTCAAGCTTTCCACAGTGTATGAACTAAAATGGAGCATGGATGCAAATTTGAAGTAAAATATGTTTTGGTATTGTGATTATAAGTTCAAACCGGTATTTTGATAAGTCTTTCATTTTGCAACTTTTCTCGATATCCTAAAAACTCCATCTCACAAAACTCAGAATGTAAAATACTGCCTCGTAAAACTAGTTAGTATTTAATTGGATAGTTCGTTAAGATGGTTACTATATAACATATTATAATAGTTTCCCTGAGCCATATGGTCAACTGAAAAACCCAGTTTTTGAGAACGAATTTTCTGAAATCGAGTTTTTCTGTTTTTTCTACCAAAATCCTTTACTACTTTTTGCACACTTGATTTAAATATTCCGTCTCAATGAATCTTAAGTAAGCAATTAAACATCTTATTTGCCTTTGTGAAGCTCTTTTAGACGACGTAATCATTCTATTCATTTTCAGACTTGAATATTCAATGTGAGTTTGAGACAGAATTTTCTGATAGAAAATTTTCTGAGAGCAAGTTTTTCTAGCACCGCTTTTCAGACTTGTAATTAAATGCAGGAAGTCCTTGCATAACGCCGTTAATTGGGTTTGATCAACATTCGCACTATGCAAAATCCCATTTTATAAATTTTTTACATCATAATAAAAAAATATAAAACACGCGTTATAGCAAAAGCCGCACTGATTTAAAAAACCGCGCTATGCAAGGACTTGGTGTAATCGATTTTTTTGCAAACTATACCAAAATAATAGAATATTTTTTGATTAACTTTTGTATTATGAATTAGAAAATATTAACATAAAGGACATGATTATTATCATAATGATTTTGTGAAAATATCATCAATCTTGATTCGCTAATCGAAATTACAGCAATCAAATTTGCTAACTTTTCGCAAGTAGTGCATGCATCGCTTGCACACATAAGTAAAAAGTATAATAAATTCAGACCAGAGAATGGAGATTTTAATTATGAACTTAAGTTTGTCTATGACTATTATCAAGTGTATCATTGATTCGATCTGTAGTCTCTCGTATAAATTACTTTATTAAGAAGAAGAAGAAGCTAGACGTGTTCATTTGGACAAGCAACCCCTTTTTATTGATTCATTTGCATTATGCAATCTTTGCATAACTTGTCATTTCGTTCAAACGATGTTTTGTATTTTTTGTGATTTTTATATGCGCAAAATATCTCTCACTTTAATATTGGGTCAGAGTCCCTTACAGCAGTCAAAAGGGTTCAAGGGCAATTCGGCCTCAAGACAAGTTGGCCTCTGCTCAAAATTGCGTTTCTAAGTCAACATTATGTAGAGGCAGAATTGTCTTGAAGCTGAATTCTTTTGCTCCAGTTAGATGATAATTCATTTAGAGTTAGATGATCGGGACTGAGCTCTTTCCGAGGGAGAAGGAGGCATCTTCTAAGCCCCATAATAGGAATATATATACTTCTCTCCACGTGTACCACTATAACACAATTGTTACAAGGAATTTTGAAAATAAGATAACTCTTATATCAAGAACAAAATATACATTTTCAATTCTAATCTGTATCGATGATCTCATACATGCTACTTCTTTTTTGGCGCGGTTTTTGTGTAGATAATGGAAAAAAATCGATTTTTGAATTCAGAACAAGTACACAACGAAAATAGAAGTATTTTTATTATTGTATTCTAACATAGAATCGTAGATCTGTTAGATTCGATTTTGTTCTCTACTAATACAAATCATTTATTATTTATGCGCTATAAAAGGCCTTTGTTATCTAATCTACAAGTATCAGGTTAAACGAATAAATTAATTAAGTTTGTGTGGTTTGTATATTGAAAGTTATCCTTATTTCATTCAGGTATAAGATATCGCAACTTTATTAGGAATATATAGAGCATTACCTTCTTTATGTGTAAAATATAGCACTTATGCAGAAAATTGACATGCAAGCTTTACTAGGGTAAAGAAGCTAGTTTGAGTTCTTATCCTCTATAAGTACGGTTGCCAGGTTTTGACGTCACTTAACATTCCTTCATTCACCAATCCTATATGTCAAAAAAATAGTTTTAAAAAGTTTAGCTCGAAATGTTATTGTTTATCTCTTTTTAAGTATTAAAACTTGTCTCTTACCTTCAAAGTCTTTTTCATATTAATTATTTTTGTTAGAGCTACAAAGGTTTGATAATGTAAAAGTCTGGCAGCCCTATCTATGAGCCATAGTTACACAGTAAGATGAGGAGGGATAGTTTGATCATGGATTCGAAACCAATTTCTTGTAGTATATCAAAGTGATGCAACCGGACAACCTTATCGCGCAACCTTCTAAGCACCTCCTTTTTCGATCTTCAGGTAGAGATAAACAATGTGGTGGTCTCACTAAAATGAATACTTCTAGATTAATATCACTAAGTGGATACTAAAAGTATCGAAGTCGCAAATTTAAAAATAACGTGCATTTATTTGCATCTTTTCATTTTTATCATTTAAATACTGGAAAGGAGGTTAAGTGCTAGAAGGATCCTTTCCCTCTTTACATTTCGCCTAATTTGATTTGCTAATTAACTAAGTAGCCAATAAATTAATGTGTTAACTTATCAAAACACTTGGTAAAATGAAAAATTTAATTAACTCAAGTGAATTTATTCAAAATGACAAATTTTTTTGCAAAACATATCATTTTATTTAACACATTTTTGTTCGAAAATATAATTTTGGTACTTTTTAAAATATCGGGAAAAATACTACTTGAACAAAACATATTGAAAAGGTACTGGTTTTTAAAATAATCTTGTCAAATCTATAGGTGATTTTAAATTACGTAAACTAGAAATAGCTATTTTAAATTTATTAAAGCGTGCTATCACTGTAGAACGAAGAATGACTATTTTCAGATGAGTATCTAATATGGCGAAATTGATTTGACACATATTGAGGAATTTACTCATAGCTGCTCAAAAGTTTTTTTATTTATATTTATAAGCCCATTAGAGAAGTATAGTTGGATTTTGCCCCTCTGATTTTATATTTGTAATATATTGGGAAGCTTATATGTTTATTTTTTTCAGTAATGATAGGTGTTTCTCTTTAAGTTTAAATAGGAGTTCCTGTATATCTCTATGAGTAGTTCAGAGAGGAACGAATGATTATTTTTGGTATGACATTTAAGAACAGAAAAAGCTGAAAAAGATTTTGAATGCAATGGTTGTATCATTAATGATATCATAGTTAAAATAAAATACACTGTTAGAAAGAAAACTGAAAATTAATGAATTACATGTCGTAGGTTTGTTTATTATAGCACAAAGTCCATAGGAAGAAAGTAAGTTGTAGTAAATCGATATATGACCAATAGAGCCAGAACCTGAAATATTGATATTGAAGTACTACAAGATTGAAGTAGAAATCAAGAAAGCAAATGAATATATATATTATATATTGGAGGAAGGTGGAAAAAAGATGAGTAAGAAATTAATAATTCTATTCATTATATTACCTTAAAATTTGAATAGTCTCACATATGTTCTCAATTTCAAATTTTTTGTCAGCCGGTTCTGTTTCAAAAAAGTCAAATTTGTCAGCAAATAAACTGATCAATTTTGGTTATTTCCCATTCAACAAAATTCCGTGAGACTGTTCCAACGAACCGGTGCGAACCGCCTGAATGGAAAGCATTCTAACCAAGATTAAGTGTTTTTTTCAGATGCAGATATATGACATCATGAACTTTATTTCTATGAAAGTATCGATTCTTTTTTTTCAACTACACATTGCGATAACGATACCTCTTTTAATTGGAGTTTTTAAAAGGCTTATATAAAACTAACTTTAAAATTAACTTCAAAAATCATAAACAGCGTAGAAATTCAAAAAGGAATAGAACAGTTTTTTGAAAAAAAGATTTTTAACAATAATAAAAAAATGACTAAATAACATTTCATTAAAATAATTTATTTTATACGAAAATTCAAAATTTCAATTTGATATTTATAAATATTCGTTTTTCTCAGAATTCTATAGGGTAAGACGGTTTTTTGCGGATGAATATTTTGCATGTAAATGGACTGAATATAATTTTAATGGCAAAATACATATTCTTACTTAACATTTTTTTTGACAAAATTGTTAAATTGTATAAAATAGGAAAAAGATCCAAAAACGAATAAACTCGTTATTTTTAGACAGAGTTAGCTTTTAAAAAAATTATGTACTTGAATAGAAGAGTATTTTTCAACTCTAGTAATATTTGGAGAATCCCAATAGGGAAATGAAGTATTGCATAAGTTTACCACGATCCATTGCCTGAATTAAAGTTAACATATGTTGCTTGTACACGCGTATACGTATTAGCAAAAAGACATTTTTTTTATAAAGAAGATAAATTTCCCAATAAATTAGATATTAAAATTTAAATACTTACTTAAACATTTTTTATATTATAATAATAAATGAATTCATAAATTTCAACTTTGATTGAATTAAACTTACAGAGGTTCCCAACATGGGGTACATGTACCACCAGTGGTACATTTGCACTCCTAAGGGGGTACATTTATTTTAAGGAAAACAGTAGGATTTATATTGCATTATTACAATCTGTTAATGTCGTCAAACGTAACAGATACAAAAGTTTTGTAGCGGAGATAACATTCAAAACATCGCGGAAACATAAATCAACACTTTTGACACATTTTCTCATCTCTTTCTTTCTCTCTCTCTGTCTTTCTCACCAATGTAAGAGTAAAAGAATGTTCTTTGTGTTATTTTGGATTTCAAAATTTAAAGGGTACCCAAAATTTTTTTAGCTAAAGAATCATCATTTTTTAGTTTTTTGCCCATACCGTTTCAGATGGCGATTATTATTAAAATTTTAGCGGATTTTACCGATTATTTAATCAGTACATCCCTAGATAAAATCATCAAATTGGGTGAACAAAGCTTTGCATATTGAAATACATTATTTTGAAATTTCTATTATTATTATTATCATTCAAGGCTCGCTATCGTAAATATAATCGCAGTTAAAAGCAAACTGAGAGCAAATAAAAAACTCTTTTATACTTGAAAACTCTTGATTATAAAAAAATGGCACTCAAGAAGATAATGATGTAAACGTTCTATTAATATGTGCACATATGGTATACGTTTTACGCTAAATTAAATTTTAATATTTATGGAAATTTCATTTTAATTAGAGCATTGTTATCTACACCACCACGTTGTGTTGCAAAATGATGCAAAGATAGAAGAGCGTATTTTAATGTGTTCACGTGAAGTTTCCTTGAACTGCTTGTTAAATTCAGCATTAATAAGATAATGCATGGATCCAATTAATTGGTTGTTGTCGTGTATGAGTAAAACTTTCATCACACTCGTTTAAATTTGTTGAATTTTTCACAATGCAGTCATATTTTTCTTTCATTTTATTACTAATATCATTTCACTATCTCTCTTTACATAAATAATTTTGCTTCTAAACTAAAAAGCACCTATCGTATACTTACAGTCAATAAATATCGAATATTATGATTACAATATTGACTGCATTTCTCATCCACTCAATAAATTGGTGTGAATAACGACTAACAAGTGCATTGTTAAATCAAGTTGAAACCGTCGATAAAGAAGATAATTTTTAATCAATCTTCCTCACAAAAAAGTTTCTTTTATTCATACACTAAATCAGCAAATCTTATTTTATGAATAAAATGGTGCTGCCCAACTTTGACATCACGTCAGCATATATTTGCGTTGTTTCAGCATTAAAAGTAGTGTTTCGCTTTCCTAACTGGAAAGGGGGTTGGGAGGTCTAGAGCGGGATCGAACCCCGGATCACTGGATCAAGACCGTATGCTTGAATCACTCCGCGACGTGCCGATAAAAACTACGTTGCTTGTTACACTTTCATTTTCTTTAGGAATTGACGCATACAATAGGATAAAGCTCTACTGAAAGAACATTTTTGAACTTGATGTATTGAACATATTGAACTTTGATGTTTGAATAGTTTTTAATCAGAAATCTACCTCACCCCAAAAGTATAAAAATCAAATATATTCGAAAAGCACGTGCATAAATGTTCATTTTTTCTTGAAAAAATTATGCACAACTCAGTTTTCATCGCAAAGGTAATGAAAAGGCCTTCGCAAGAAGGAGTGTGGACTTTTTATTCAGTCTAATTTTTGAATGGAGACAACTCTATAAAACAATACTTTAAATTGAACTTTAATACTTACTATTGTTACTTTTAAAAAAAATATAAACAAGATATAATGCCCAGATGGATTATGTGGTAATGGAACCAAATTTTAAATGAGTTGTAATCATTAAGAAAAAGCATATTAGATTTTTTGAAAAAATTAGATATAAAGAATATATAAAGATCTATAAAATCGGTAAATATAATAATTTATTGACGCCATCTATAAAATCAATGGAACTTTTACATGAACAAAATAGATGATCAGAGGTATAAAATATTTTGAAATTTCTTATGCTAACTCATTCCCTGTTAAGTGATTTGCAAAAAAGGACAGGATGTATTTAATCATAAGATCGTGGAGAATAGTTTTCAGAATCTTAGATTTTTTGAATTTTGAACAATTTGCGTTTTTTGAGTCAAAGGATCTTCAACTGAGGAGTAGATTTCAGGATCTTTGATTTATTTCAACTTTAACCAATTTTCTTTTCTTTGTCTTTTTTCTTCTCTGTGCATATTATTTAACCAGATAGTCAGTTAGTGAGATAGTTAATTATTTGGTTTGTTACATAAATAATTAACTTGTTTTTTTCCTCTAGCACAAATTATAATATAAAAAATTGCTTTTTTCCACTAAAACAAATAAATTTTAATATAGTTTTTATCCTCCAGGCCATGTATACTTTATCTGCAGGTAGCGCCCAGCTCCATAATAGCAACCATTTAAATAAATGTATATATTAGGGCGCAGTTCTCTTGGAGACAATTATATCAGCGAGCAAATATATTGAGCAGGTCTAAATGCCAGAGGGCAAATTATCTTAGATGCGTTTAAAAGCATATGAGAAGAAGAAGAAGAAGAAGAAGTTTATTGAAAATCAAATCTTCACAAAATATACACAAACACACAAAAGGCTAACAAAAGCTGCTTTCTGTCTAACTTTTTTAAACCTGGATATTAATTTAGGATTAGCGTTGTGTAGTTGATTTATAGTCATGGATTGTATAATTTCTTGATCTGATAAATCTAAAACCTGATATTTCAGCTTGAAAATAACGGCTTTGGTGAAGGAGTTTAATAGAGGTTTTCTCCGTGGACAATAAGTCGAGAATTTTTACAAAGCATTTCCATATATATTCTTTAGTTATGGGTAGTGAATTTTTAGCCAATTTGAAACTAAAAATTTTAAAGTATAGGTAGACCACCTCCTTGTATATTGTAAGTGATCTGGGAAGGAGAATGATATTGTAAAAGTGATTGTAAAATTTATAAATCAAGGATGTTTTAAAGATTTCAATAGATTTCCTGCGATTTTGAAATAACTAAAAAGGGTGGATAAATGCATTTATTTTGATAAATGCACCAAATTAAATAATTCTTTTGAGGGAATCTGATTTTTAGTTCACATCTCTTGGCCAATAGATTTTGAATACAATTTAAAAAATCTAATTAAAAATATGCAAATTAATAAACGATTAAATAAATATATGGAAAGGAAGCCAGAAATGCGCGCATATATCATGCTTGCAACGCAATGAAAAAGAAATTATACTGACCTGGGGAGAGGATATAGAAAACGCTTTTAAATAGAATACTCTCTCATTTTGATACTACGAGATCTAGAACTGAAGCGATTAAATATATAACATTTTTAGTTATATTTCGTCTTTTTGCGATTCAATTTTGTCTTTTTGCAATTCTATCTGAATATTGTTTTGACATATGTCATGTTTATAAGCTCTTTTTTAAAAATATTTTAACATTATTTTTAGTTTAAATTTTCTAAATTTTTGACAAAGAATTATCAATTAAATTATTACACATTTTTATTATTTTTCGTTTACTTTCTTAATTATTAAGTTTTCCTCATTTAATTTAGGAATATATTTTTAATAAAAACATATGAGATCGTTTGTTTAGAATTGCAAAAGGCCCAAATTTAATTGCAAAAGATCAAATGTATTGCAAAAAGACAAAATAAAATCGCAAAAGGACAAAATAAAATTGCAAAAAGGCAAAATGAAATTGCAAAAAGACGAAATATAACTAAAAATGGTATATCGGTGTTAAAGAGACCATTTTAATCATAACAGTTTAGGCTCAGTCCGAGTACATGCATATTTCCCGTATTGAGGGTGTACAGATTTCCATATCCTCTAATCTTCGTGATTTATTTATATTTTAGGCAAGCTGATACCATATGTTCAGTACTCAATGATCACCGTGTCCATTTTAACAATTCTTGTGATTAGTTTGGAGCGATACGTTGTCATATGCTGGAATTATAAAAGTTCGTATTGCAATCTCTCCCCACTTCGCTTCATACCCTTGATATGGGGGATTGCGTTTGCCACTCTGATTCCCATCCTAAAGTTTCCTAAATTTGCTCAATTATCCTACGTCAATGGTGACTTAAAATCCATATGTTATATGCAACTCACAGTCCCATGGAAAAAAGCTTTTTACTATTCCTACATTTCCATATTCTTTCTAGCGCCATTTTTCATACTAGTCTTCTTTTATACAAAAATATCAATCATTCTCAACTTTAATCGCTTTAAGTCTTTGCCAAATGTTCAAAACAATGCCAAATTTAGCAAAAATCTTTCAAGTAAGCACACGATTTATTTTTTCTTCTAAATTTATATAAAATTTTTACGATTCCAGATAATCAATCAAAAAGAATGTAATTTCACACCAATTATTTTAATCTCGACATAGTCTAGCTTGCTAAAAAAATTTTTTTTTAATTATTTCGACATATTAAGCATTCACTAACTTTGTATGAACAAAAATTACTAAACGTCTCCTAAATATGCTATTTAAATTAATGTTTTCGTGAAATCAATGTCAAATTTTTTGTAATGATATGCCATTCATCGGGTATTTTGTGTTTACATATATATATCTTATTCACAGAACATGGCTTTCTTAATATTTCATTTTATTGGTTTAATACATTATGCCAATTTTACAAGAAAACTCTGAATTGTTTTTTTTTAATTCATTCTTCAGATCGTCTATAGCAGGTTTTCCCAACCTTTTTGTTGCTGTGTACCACTTATGGACTTATTCTGTAGGTACGTACCACCTAACTTTAACGATGAGTTTTTGACCATAAAAGAACCATACTAAAATGTTAACAGACACAATAACATATAAATATAATACAAGTAAACAAATCCGCAATTAAAAAATATACAAAACTTAACTTAATTTATTTGCACATGTGCATAACCATAAACAAGCAAAATATTTAACTTATCGACCAATAAGTACCCGTAGTTCAAAGCGATGGCTGGAGTTGCTTTTCTTCTACTAGTTTTGCAAGCCGTGGAGAGATATTATGCTCACACAACATCGAAAATTGTGTTCTGGGTTTACGAAACAATTTTATGTCTTCGACTTGATTGTAAGAAAGGTAGAAAACTCTTGTTTGCATTCCCATGTCGTTGGAAATATGAGAAGCTGAGGAATTGCTTTTCACTAGTGACGGATAGGGGGACTTACATTTAACCAGAAGTTGGCCAATTTATTATTTTCACCTTCATCGCACTGCAAATCGATGAGTTCTTTTTGTTCACCAGTTCCCACTGTGAGATCATCAGTGTTAATAGCAGTGAATGGATTCCGAATGTAAGTGCATGTTTGTACATCACGATCATTGAAGAAGTACTACCTGATTTCATCTTTCAATAGTAGGAGATCTTTGGTGATCTCTTGACCAAATGCAATACTAGGCTCCCCCTCCTGAAGTAACGCCACATTCTCACACATTCCAAAGGGTCTGTTCTCAATCCACAAATCGAGCTTTCGAGTAAATGCAGTCAATTTGATTGAGAAAACAAAGAATGATGTTACTTTCAGCGCCCTGAGAAAAATTGAAATGAAACATGACTCCAAAAATATCTGACGGGTAGGCAAGGTAAAGAATGAAGTTTCCATCTTCAAGGATCTTCAGAACTTCGTGATCTTTTGTTTGGAAAAAGTGAAACAGCTCCTTTCTCAGCACAAAAAGGAGCATAGTGGTATTCCCTTGAGACAGACACCTCACTTCCGTATAAAAAGCAATGATGTGTATTCTGATCCGATATCCTCACAGATGACCTTGAAGAGACAACTATTTAGGGCAAATGTCATAATGTAGTTTACCATCCAGCAGTTTCAAGCTTGTCTTCATATCGGGAGGTAGAACTTTAGCAGAGAGAGCAAATCGGTGTATGAAACAGTGAACAGAAGTGACCGATGGATATAATCCTTACACCCGAGCTTGGAACCCAGATTTTCTCCCAAGAATAACAGGAGCGCCGTCAGTTGTGCAACCTACTAGCCATTGGAGACCATTTTCTTTGAAAAAGTTTTCATAAGCTCGAACACGTCTTCTCTTTTGTTCAAGTTGTCATTTCATTGGTCAAGATTAATTCACTTCGAAGTGCATCCTTAGTACCATAACGCACATATACCAGAAGCTGTGCGTAGTTTGACACGTCTGTTGATTCGTCTAGTTATCTTACAAATCCATATTTTGAGCCCTGTACTTCCGTAATCACTGGTTCAACAGTAGACATTTCTGTAATACACCTTTGTATCGTTTTATTTGACACTGCTTCATCAACGAGGCAATGCTTCACTATTTGTTGTGGAAGGCTTTTATTTCTTCGCCAAAAAAGTGCAATTTCACAAAAGGCTGCTACAATACCAACTGACTGCTGATATTACTTCCCCGTTTTGTCTAGTCGTTTTTCTCAAGTTGCTTAAAATAATTAGGATCGCGGTCTTTCTAGTCTGGATGTTTAGTTTGGAGATGGCGTTGTAAAAGGCTTCATTGATGCATTTGATAATGTCTTCATACGCACCACACACCGTGGCACAGATTCTTCCCTATTCTTCAATTCATAGAACCAAAATTAATATATTGATCGCTATACTGTCGTTTGGGCATCTTGATTTGACGCTATAATAACAATCACCAAGATGGTAAGTTAATTATTCACAGCACTGTACCTACTAAGTCAACAGAATGTTTAAAGTTGAGGAACTAAAGAAAATGAACTTTAGCGAAATGCACATTACACTACATTTCTCTGTGTGGGAATTTCTGTGAAAATAAGTACTTTTCTTGAATTTTTGAAAAACATCTGGCGTACCATTTGGAAGGCTTTCGCGTACCTGGTCTAAGACCCCCTGGTCTATAGAGAGTTCAAATCTCTTCTAACTAATGAATGAAGTTTTAAATGTGAAGTGCAAATGTCGGAGATAACAGTGAATATATACTGGCCTGTAACCAAAGATAGGCTAGGTGGGGCTGTAGACCCTCCTAAATCTTTCAAAAGAACAATAATAATAATCATCTTCTCAACTTGAACTAATCTTAGCTCTTGCACCGAATACATGTGAGAGAAATAACAAAAAAACTTTGTAAAAATGCGATATAGAAATTTTTGCACCCTGGCACGAATAAATAATTTTCTACCTTAGCCTCTCCGTGATATTTTATTTCTGCTTACGAGCATGAATATACATTTATGCTATACAATATTGTACGTATAGAAGTTAATTTTATAATGGGCAATTTAAAAAAGTATGTGTTTATTGGAGATTGCTCAAGGAGAAAGGAGGGGGATTTAAACCAGTGATACTCAACCTTTTTTAATGGACTATTTTGGAAATGAAAACTCCTTTGTGTGGACCCTTATTTTTTATTGTTGCCTATTTTATTTTTCAAGTGATTATATTTATCAAAAAAATGAGGATAAATAGGCCGTTCTTAATCGCTATTTTCATTTCTTTTCTCGAATAATTTTATATCGTATATATTTTTAACTCTACTAAACTTTACTTTAACTCTACTTCTCTATTAAAAATTAAGAAAATCTTATAAATTTTTATTCGAAAAGATATAATGCTTGGTGCGAGCATTGAACTTGATTTGATGCCTTGAGGCCAACATGATAGGTCAGGTTTCAATGAAGTCACTGAACACCTTAAATTTCCTCCAGCAATAACATTTGGTCGGTTCGACTTTTTAAATACAGAAAAGGTAAGATAAAGGTACCGTGGGTGTGTTTTCATTGACAAGACACTGATGTACTGCTTATATCAAACAATGAACAAATTGGTATCGATGAGAAATCGAACCCAGAGACTTCCGTGCTGAGTCCATCATCTCAAACAACCTGCCATGCCACCCGACTGAACGCTTTAAAAAAGAAAAGAAAGAAAGAGAAAAAGAACCCGACTGAACGCTTTAAAATATATAATTAAAAATTAATTATATTTTAATCACTTTTAATCAATCAAACCTCATTATTAACTAGGGCTGGTAATTGTCTGCTTTTAATTTTAATATAATTTTGTGTGTAAAATTTTTCAAAATGCCATGGTATATATAACGATCAAAACATTTTATATATTAAAAACAATATTGCATTTCATTTGTATTGAAAATAATTCATGAGAAAATATTTTTGTTTGCATGTTACAGCAAATTAGCCGACCGGACACTGTTTTCATCAAAAAGTCACGACTCGGGCTGCTTGTATCCAACTATAAGTAGTTTGTGTAGTTATTCCAACTTCGTCTTCATCAAGAAGCAAACACAGATTCTAAACATGAAAAATAAAAGAATATGTGTAAATAATATCAAGGATTTGAATAACATTTTTGTGATTAATATTCCATTGAGTTATTGTTTATTTTGACAGTAGCTGAAAGATAGCGATAGATATTTGCATCGATCTATGCAATTATTTATTTGAATGCCATTGGGAAAATTTGGAAAGTTTTTTACGTTTGCACCCATTTTCGCAAATAAAACAAAAAAACATGCTTTTAGATAATGCCAGTATCTCAAACTATGTTAGCATACACACTGTATAACAACTATGTGAAGCTTTCAAGCTCTATCTAAAATCTATCTATCTCTCCTATCTAAAATCAAATCATCTTTTATTATCATATCAAACTGTCAAGTAGTAAATTACCATAAAATTACGAAAAAACAAAATGATGTTCTCTCAAACATCTACTGAAACCAATTTCGGCTCAGTTTTCTAATTTCTCTTGTCTGTTCGCATCTGACTCGAAATATTAAAGTCTGCTTCTGTTCAGCGCAAACTATAGACGGTCTAGTCCAGTCCTGTTTCGCATGTTATGAAGATCGAACTGACTTCGTCTGGACTTTGAACAGGTCTACCTAAAGTCAAAGATACCGTGGGTTGTTTTCATCGAGAAGGCACAATTGCGCAGTTTGTATCGAACTATGAGAAAGTAGGCTTGGCACGGAATCGAACCCAAGACCTTGAGCTATCGAAACCCATTACCTAACCATTCTTACTTACACCCCCAATTATATAACTATACATTTATATGGGGCATTAAATATTAACATCACATAAATTATAATTTCGCTTGTAAATTATTAATTGTTCTTTATTAGAATTTAATTATTATTAGTTCTTTATTAGCTAGAACGTTTTCAACGAATTTTCATTCTTTGAAAGTAAACTTTGTATTGTTTGATTTTATTTAAAATGGAAAAATATTTGTGTAAAAATTAGTTGTATTTTTAATAGGATAAACACTAGTTACAATTCATTTCATCTCTACCACATAATGTTCTAAATAAAATTAAATTGCTCTGTTTGATTTCATAGGGAAGAGACAGAGTGCATTTTTTTTAATTTTATAAGAAAATGTACTCTGTATTTGATTTTGATTAGAGATAAAACATCTTTGTAAAAATTAAGTTTTTTATACATAATGTGGCCACCATTTTATTCCTAATGGTCTCACTAAGTGTTGGAGAAGTCAAAGCTACCAATATCATTAACTATAATGCCTTTTTGAATAATATATTTTCAGATTTTGAAAACTTTCCAATTATGTAAATCTGGATACTAAACATTTAATCAAAATACGAAACTTCTTCAACTCATTTTAGATAGATGATAATCCTTACACCTGGATAAGATAAATCAGTTTAAATATAACTGGAACAAATTTCAGAACAAATTTTTTTAGCTAGCGAAACATATTTGAAAGTGAAGGATAAATCTTATAATAAATAAGAGATAACTAATCATATTCGAAACTAGATTTTTCAAAAAGTTTTCTTGCTGAAGGGGGTGGGGGCTTGGTAGCTTCTTCCTTGTAATCATAAGTTAGCCATCTCTACGTGTTTATTACTCTTCCCCCAGTTTTCCTTGCTATTGATTAAAATGAAATATATTTTTGCAGGAAGAAGGCAGCTAACAAAAATCCTGATTTCCATGGTTATCTTGTTTTTCGTGTGCTACACACCATACCATTCCTTTGCCATATGGACTATGTACGCAACGCCGCAGTCGGTTCAAGCGCTCGGTCTGAATGCATACACTCACGTAGTGTCTTTTTCACGCGTCATGTTCTACATCAATAGTTCCTTGAATCCCATACTCTACACAATCCTTTCAGAGAAGTTTAGGGCCGCCTTCTACAACCTCATCATGGGAAGACGCAACAAATCCTCGCACATGAATACCAAGTATAGGGCTGACAAGCAAACCAAACCACTAACTACGAAGTGTTCCTCATTTTGACGATTAAGCTTCTCTCATTAAATCTTGAATCTTATCAACTCTTTCTTACACCTTACTTTCTAACTTGCTGTCACTCATCCTTGCTCCGCGTTAAGCCGTTTTTTTGCATTAAAAAAAGCGCACTTCGTTTACGAGAAATTCGTCAAAAAATATAGAACTGCACTCGCTAAGTTTGCTAAAAGAGTCAAAGTGTCTACATAAAACACGGCTTTTATTGTGGGTAATTAGGTTACACCACATTCACTGCTCAAAAATATGAGATATGCATGAAGAAACACTTGAAACATCTGGGCTCTTCATCTTGATCATCTAAAAGGGTTGGATTATGGCGGATGAGTTAAGAATTTGAATTATTATAACACTGTTTAAAAATGAATAATGTAAAATCAAAGTTTTTAACTTTTATTTGGTACTAAAAGGAGTAGTATTGTAGCAAATATTTCAACAGACTCAATCTGTCTTCTTCAGTGCGTTAAAAATGAGTGAAATGAAAGTCCTTTGTTTCTGCTTTTATAGGAGATATGAAGTCAAAGCGTTTGTTGAGAAAGGGGCTTAGACGTAGGAAAACTGAGACAAGCATCCCATATGTGGAAGAAATCATCAATAGGAGTTGAGTGCAAAGCGTGGGAGGAAGAGTAGAAGGAACATGTGTGTTACTGAGTAGAGCATGGGAAAGTAATGTACGTTGAAGATATCAAAGGAGTTGAGTGGAAAGCGTGGGAAGAAGAGTTAAAAGAACATATGTATTGCTGCGTGAGGATGGGAAAGTATTATACGTTGGAATTGCAGGAGAAAGAGAAGGCATACATATGTATACATATATATATCTCCAACCCGTATATTACGATGATTCTTCTCCAACCTGTATTCTACGATGATTCATCTCCAACCTGTATACTACGATGATTTCTATTCCATGTACAAATAACTAGGAGACAATGTTCAACTTTCTGTTCACATTCTGCTAGATGTAAGATTTATATACCTCATTCGGGAGAATGCCACATAAGTTATTACCTATATAATTATACCTTATACTACATGTTCATCTCCAACCTGTATACGCGATAATTCATATCAAAGAATCGAAAAATATTCTTTAAAAAATCAAAAATATCAAACTTTCTGTTCATATTTTCTACCTCATACGATGTTACAAAAGTTATTACCTATACTTTCAATTTGCACGATTTTAAATATTATATTTGTCAAATAATCAAAATAAAATTCTTAATCAAAGAATCGAAAAATATTCTTTAAAAAATCAAAAAATATCAAACTTTCTTTATATTTTCTACCTCATACGATGTTACAAAATTATTACCTATATTTTAATTTCAGATTTAAATATTATATTTTCAAATAATCAAAATAAAATTCTGTAATCAAAGAATCGAAAAATTTCAAATCAAAAAATATTTATTCTTTTTAAATATATCTTATCTTCTTACTTTTAAAATTGAAAGATAAAGCTAGTCTCTAATAATTAATTTTTATCAAATTATCACATACGAAACTAAAAGTAAGGGGAGCCAACGATATATTTAAAAAGAATAAATATTTTTTATTTGAAATTTTTCATTCTTTGATTACAGAATTTTATTTTATTATTTGACAAATATAATATTTAAAATCGTCAAATTGAAAAGTATAGGTAATAACTTTTGTAACATCGTATGAGGTAAAAATATGAACAGAAAGTTTGATATTTTTTATTTTTTAAAGAATATTTTTCATTCTTTGATTACAGAATTTTATTTTATTATTTGACAAATATAATATTTAAAATCATGCAAATTCAAAGTATAGGTAATAACTTTTGTAACATCGTATGAGGTACAAAATATGAACAGAAAGTTTGATATTTTTGATTTTTTAAAGAATATTTTTCGATTCTTTGATATGAATTATCGCGGTATACAGGTTGGAGATGAACCATCGTAGTATACAGGTATAATATATATAGGTAATAACTTATGTGGATCGTCTCCCGAATGAGGTATATCAAATCTTACATCTAGCAGAATGTGAACAGAAAGTTGAATTGTCTCCCTAGTTATTTGTACATGGAATAGAAATCATCGTAGTATACAGGTTGGAGATGAATCATCGTAGAATACAGGTTGGAGAAGAATCATCGTAATATACGGGTTGGAGATAACAGCAAGTTGTCTACCGCGTTCAACCGTACAGGTTATGAGAATATATCATTACATATTAGAGAAGAGTTTTCTAAACTCTTTATACTGAAAAAATATTTCTTCAATATACAAATAAATTTAGATGAGAATATATCATTACATATTAGAGAAGAGTTTTCTAAACTCTTTATACTGAAAAAATATTTCTTCAATATACAAATAAATTTAGATTCTGAAAGTAGAGCGCTTTATAATTGGGCTGGAAATTGTCACAGAATATAGGTAAAAATTTGTCCAAATGAAAAAAGCTTTAGTTTAAAATGCATCCCTTATCTCCTTAAATTTAATGCAGTAAACAATAATAAAAATAATATTTATCCAAAACATATTTTTTCGAATCAAAGTGTAAATCAAACCCGCATTTAAATTTTGGTTGATTAATTCAAAATCTACAAATAAATTTAGATTCTGAGAGTAGAGTCGCTTTATAATTGTGTTAGAAATTATCACATAATATAGGTAAAAATTTGTCCAAATGAAAGGAGCTTTAGTTTAAAATGCATCCCTTATAAAGGTTGTATCTAATCTAAATAAAAGTAAACTATGATTATCCAACAAAACTCATTATTTCTTCAATGTGGATGTCGAAAATTATAATTATTTTATAAAAATATAGAAATAAATTTAGGATTAAAGTGAAAAAAAAATAAATTCATGAGATTACTTATTGATAAAAATTGATTAAAACACATATTTTGATCTATTTATCTTCTTTTAAAAATTTATATGCAATGAACAATAATAAAATAATATTTATCCAAAACATATTTTTTTCGAATCAAAGTGTAAAACAAACCCGCACTTCAAAAGAAGTAAAAAACTAATGTTAATATATAAAAAACTGAAAAATAAAATGATTTTATAAAAATCTAAAAATTAATAGTGGACTACGATTATCCAACAAAACTTGTACATTCGATCTACATTTTTCACTTCAAAAATAATTTAAAATTTATTAGAAAAAGATTATACTGACCAATAAAAAAACGAAGGTTAATTTATAAAAAAAATGGAAAAACTAATACTATTTTATAAAAATCTACAAATAAATTTAGATTCTGAGAGTAGAGTCGCTTTATAATTGTGCTGGAAATTGTCACATAATATAGGTAAAAATTTGTCCTGATGAAAGGAGCTTTCGTTTAAAATGCATCCCTTATCTGCTAATTAATGGTATGAAGCCCATGGAAAATAAAAACAGTAAAATGGTATTTCTTAAGTACTTATGATATAAGTAATGTATTCTGAAAGCCCATAAAAAATGCTTTAATTTGGTATATCGCATGATGCATTTTGTTGAGAAATGTGAAAGTTATAAGCGTTTTAATATTTGACTAAGATTTAAGCTAGGAACACTACAAATAAACTAAGCGTACACTAGTCCGATAAAATAAACCACACACGCGTGCTAAAGATGTGGTGAAGCGTATGCGAGATAAGAATTTCCTGCGCTCACAAACGCGTAATGCAACATGTGTTAATCTTTCTTCGCATAGTTAACCACTAAAATCAATCAATAATGTAATTTATTCTTCGCACAACGTCGGTATAAATATAACGAATGCCCTTCGTTAAAAATTAGAAAGGTTGTATCTAAACTAAATAAAAGTAGACTACGATTATCAAACAAAACTCGTACATTTAATCGACATTTTTCACTTGAAAAATAATTTAAAATTTATTAGAAAAATATTATACTGACCTATACTACTGACCCATAAAAAGTAAAAAATAAATATTAATTTTCGACAGTTTTATTTAACTATGACATTTTAAAATGTTAAAAACCATGTTCTACCTTTGTGAATATTAAATTTTGAAGAAATAATATATAAACTCATCACGTTAATTATTGGTATTTTTTGAAACTAGATAAAAGTTGACTGACCTCACATAAAAGCGGATTTTGGAAAAATAAAAATATATTTATTTGTAAAACCTAGCCTATGTTAACCACAAAGAGTATAGCTTCAAATCTTGTACATTCGATCAACATTTTTCACTTCAAAAATAATTTAAAATTTATTAGAAAAACATTATACTGACCTATACTACTGACCCATAAAAAGTAAAAAATATATATTAATTTTCGACAGTTTTCTTCAACTATGAAATTTTAAAATGTAAAAAATCATATTTTACCTTTGTAAATATAAAATATTGAAAAAATATTATATAAATTAAGAACGTTAATTATTATTGGTATTTTTTGAAACTAGATAAAACTTGACTGACCTCACATAAAAGCAGATTTTGGAAAAATGAAAATATATTTATTTGTATAACCTAGCCTATGTTAACCACAAAGAGTATACCTTTCCAATGACACCATTTTCATTTAATTTTTTTTTTAAAAAAGACAGATTATGCTTCAACAAAAAGGTGGTCCGTAATTTTTTCAAAAATTTAGACAAAATTTTTCGAAGTAAAGTCCATTTATTAAAATTTGTTAAAACTTTTGCAAAAATAAATTATTCTAGAGTATGTAGCAAACGATAAGCTTTCTAATGATATATATATCATGAAAAAGAAATATTGAAAAACAGTTTAATTCTTTCTTCAAATCAAACAAGTAAAAATTTTCAAAAAGTAGTATTGGTAGTAGTAGTAGTAGTAGTATTATTATTATTATTATTATTATTATTATTATTATATATTACATAAACATTTCAACCAATCATATAGTTTTTATGAAATAAAACTGCCATTTCAAAGTTAAATTTTTTGAACTTTTAGGTAGAATTTTTGAAATGTGGCTTTCAATATGTATGTAAAATATTTTTTGAAAATTTTTATTTTAAGTATATTTTTTAAGCATTTTACGATTTACACATTTAAATATATAATAAGGCTGGCAAGTTTGGCGAGTTGTCTCCCCGGAGGTCTTGCCAGACCTCTGATACTCGACATATTTTTATATACACCCTCATTTTCAGAAATGTGATAATGTATAAAGTACAAGTTTTTACTCTTCAACCCTATGAGGAACTTATTTTGGGATTTCATTCCTCAAAGGAATGAATGAATAATTGCCTTTTTAATTTCTTCTACCTAGGACTTAAGAATGTTAGGATACAGGATAAAAAGTGGTTGATTATTATTTGTAAGTGTCTCTCCGATATATACTCTTCTTGTTTTTGACTCGTATGTCAATTATTGTAGGTGAAAAATTTAATTAGATTCTTATTAAATCGATTTTTATAAAAAAAAAACTGTGTATCTCTATTGATGAGTTATTGCTTGTTCTGCCTTGCCAATTGCAATGTTGTATGAAATGGCATATAATCCTATTAAAAAACGTTTCTAAAGAGAATTTTTAATAATAGTTTTTTTTCTTTAAACTAATTACAATTCACTAAGCCTATAAATAATTTATTGACTTAAGCCAAAATTGACATTCGTCTTTGACGTCATATTTGCGAAGTAACATATTTAAAATTTAATTAAAAAATACCAACCATTTTCAACGGTATGCATAGATGTATAATGATTTGAGATCAGTTTAAATATGTACAAGTAATTGTAGCTAATTCTGATTCTTCTTTTTTTTATCGGTGCCTGGGTAAGAACATATTTGTTCTAACACCATTGACGGAATAGGTGCCTATTTTGCCAATCCTAAAAATCCCTTCAACTTGGAATTTTATCGATTAAATTTAAAAATAATTAAAATAAACTTCGAAAATGTTATCTCAATCTTAAAAAAGTGAAATACGTCTTGAAAGTCTCAATCGAGAAAGTTTTATATTTTACACTTTTTTATAAAAAAAAATAAAAATCTAATCTGGCCAAATATTTTAACGCTAGAAAACAACGTATTGTAATAACAATATCGCTTTCGTTATAGTGACTTCTTCAATATTCAGGAAGAATATTCTCATGATTATTATTTTATTGGATGAATGAATTAAGGGGAACAGATCATAAAATTAATGAACATCATCATATCCTTGCTAATATCGAAATTTGTTTATGTAAACATTTCCAACATACATTCGATTCCGTGGATTATTGTGATCATCATTGTCACATCAATATCTCTACTGCTACAATATGTTTGATGAAAAAAGAGATCAATATAGTATTTGATTTATGAAAACAATTTAAACTCTACTCCATTGTAATTGATTGATTGATTGCATTGGCATACATTATCAGTTACGCCCACTCACTCACTTATCGACACTTTATCGTACTGATTCTCGATACATTTTATAGCAATCGACCAAGAATTTTCTTTCATTTTTTTTATATTTGTTTGTTAAATGTACTATAATTTCTCACAATATCAAAAAGTTCTCAGATATAGTCCTAGCATTTTCCACTGCAAGATCTGTTATATCTCCATTTAAAGTCAATTATCCTCTTACGCTTCACTTCTTCTTATGAGTATGCTCTCATATTCTCCTTTGAATTGTCAAAATGAGCATCGGTGAAAGCGACCTTCAATGGCATCGTGGAGCCAATCTACCAAAATTTCTTCAACTTCTTAAAAAGTTCCACATAATTGACGCTCTTGTTTATACCAAAAAACCTTTGTATTACTATTTCAGCAACCAAACTCTGCACCTTTTTTTCCTTCTCAGTAAGCCAGAAATAACTAGGTTTGCCAGATGTCTCGGTTTTCCTCGATTTTTGGATTTTTGACATTGCAACATAATCGCGGAGAATTTTTCATTCAGTAATGTCAATAAATGAGTATAGATAATTTAGCTTCAAATGAGGTTATTTATCTATTTTTAGTATAAAAACTTTTTTTTTACCTTTAAACTATTTTCCATGTAATTATCTATGTAAGAAATGCAAGTTTTTGTTCGTGACTTTTTTTAATACCATTTTGTCTCTGTTTGATAATGTCAAAATTTGGCTCCAAAATCTGGCTGTAACAGACACCTAGAATCTACTCCTATTTTACAAGAAATAGATGTTCATTCATCACTTAATTTTTCCAGACAATGCAGTGCTAAGCATGTTTACTTTATATATTATTTTGAAATTTTTTCAAGTCTATCCTATGATATCGTATTTCTTTTGTTTTCTTCATATTGGCCAATCTTTGAATCCAAGAATAAAAAACTTACAGATTCGCTCTTTTTAAAAGGTCATTTCTTAGATATATCTCTCCTCTAATCCAGGCTTTTCTCAATTTTGATTTTAATAAAGAAGATATCTCAATGAAAAAATTTGAACAATTTACATTTTTAACATGTACATAATATTAAAAAAAATATATTAAATAAAATAACTAACTAACGATAAACTATAGAAGATAAACTATATCATAAACTAACGATCTTTAGAAGGCAATATGAAATTAAAGTTTATCATCCTAAAATTCCTGGAATTTAATTGTGCTAAAGTTTATCACATGAATAATTCTTAGAAATTTTAAATCCATATTTCAGGAATGACTGAAACATAATTTGTATGTGATACAAATTTACCTGAAGATTGTTGTATTTATACCGAAAGATTTTTTATTTCACCTGAGAGCTCAATTATCTTTACCCCAAATTACTCTGTAAGTATACAAAATTGTTATCTCATCTAAAAGAATTTTACAACCAAGTTGTTAATCTCTGACAATTAAATGAATGAGTATAATATTTTTTAAAGGAACTTCTCTATTTTTAAGAAAGACCAAACATTTCCTCCTTGTTTTTGCAAGTTTCATTCAAATCTTTTTAACTTTATATACTCGCAATCAAAACCTCTTCTCCCTCTGTCAACCCCAGCATGTTTAGCAATAGCAAGCTAATTAGAGTTCGTTTTTTTCAAATTCTTTAATAAATATAGGTGATTTAAAAATTTTTACAAAATAAATTTCTATGAGAGAAAAATTGATAATAAAATTCAGAAGCTATTCTCGTATTGTATGGATGTAATTCAATATTCTTGATAAGAAATTTGTTGAAAGGGTCATCAGAAAACATGGATTTATAAGAATGAATTTGACGACACCAAGATCAAAAGGAAAGCTAAGGCTAAACTTCGAGTCAATGAATTTAAAGAACTTCATGAGCTGGATTCTGTTAATTTTATACAAAAGATTAAAATGAAGAACCCTAAGATAAGTTGGTATATCCAATGTGAGGAAAATATGTTCAGGATAAAGATTACTTTTCTTCCTACATGGGAGATATCTTATATAAAAAAATATAAGATATATTTTTGGAGAAAGTGAAAAAATTTTTAAAATTACAGATTTAATATGAAGGATCCATGATAAATTTTCGGAAAGGGTCACTCGAAGAAATTTGAAATGTTTAACTCTAGCAATAGAAACATTATTATTGAAAAAACTATAGAATTAAATTTTAGATCACCATATAGACAAATCAATTTTTAAAGACAAAAATTTATATGTTGAGTTTCAGTTTTAAAAAGTAACTAAAGAAGTGTGTACTGTAGACGTTCAGTTATTGTAAAAAACGTAGAAATGGCGATTAGATAAGTAACTAGTTAAACAAGAAAAAGAAGTAGATCTAAAGCCCATCATAAAAAGTTTATGAAACAGGATATCATTATTTATCGGGTCAAAAGCCTTAGCGAAGTTGAGAAAAATGACCACAGAACAATTTAAGCTATAAAAAGAAGAAAAGGTGTCAAACGAGAAATGAGAAAGAGCATTTACGGTAGATGATCCAGATAAAAAAAAAGCAAATTGACTTGTACTTATTCAAATTAAATTTCTGTGAAAAAACAGCATTTTATTTAGTATCATACTTTCAAAAATTGGGCCTAATATTATTGAGTGAAAGTGCTTTATTTTTAGGAATTGGAATGGCTTTCCCAATTTTGGGTATCTGAGGAAAAACTACAGTGAAAAGAGATAGATCAAATAAATGCAGAAGAACATAGCGAATATAAGGTAATGGTGAGACAATTGTCTTTAAATTGATTTCATCATGTCTAGAAGATTTAGTATTTTTGAGAGAAGAAATTGCGATGTCAAGATGAGAGGAATTGAGCTCTTTAATAAAGAAAGAGAAGGATTCAAAGGCTTATAAAATCACAATATTGAATGGTTGGCGTATTCTATAGAGAAAAAAGAGAATTAGCAAAATCAAATTGAAAATTTAAATGTGGAGCTATGTCATATATGGATTAGAGTCATACTTATTTAAGAAGAACACCTTTTGCAAAAATAATAATTCAGTGGATCTTTTACATTGCAGTTGTCAGACTCGTGAGATGAGGAACAAAACTTACAACAGGGTGTGGATTTACACTCCTTGGCAAAATATCCATATTTGTTGCACTTAAAACACACCCTATATATGAAAATAACAGTTGTATATCATGAGCTCTACAATTGAAAAAATATATTTGTTATAAAAAAGAGACTCGATTACTGATGATTGCCAATATTACAAAAGCTCTCGCTGTTAACTTTGATTTTGAATATTTTGATGATGTCACCCTGAAAAAGACTATTTTGAGAAAATTGATTTAATTTCATCTAAGCATAAAGAGTTATCAATTTGTTTAATTACGAATGTAGATACGCGAGGAGAGGGCTGGAAAAATTTAATTATCGGAAACCACCTTTTTTGAAGAGCATCAATTTGGAGTTTGGATAAAAATGATTTATCGAGGGTTCAAGAGAGTCATTAACCAATTTTTCAACATTTTTATTTTCTTGATCTTCCATAAAAAAAAGTTAGAAATAGCACAATTCAAGGTAGGATCAAAACTTTTTTTTGGTTTGCGATTTTCTGAGTTTACCAAAGTAACAATGGGGGATTGAGTTTTTGATTAACTTCAAGACAATGTTAATTTCATTATTTTCAATTAAGTGCAGTAAGGCTTTACAAACATTTTCTTTAGAAATCCGACCACAAAGGAAAGACTTCAGGACACCACTTTTAGCTACCCAATTATTCTAAGAATAGAATTTAATTCATTGCTTGCTATAAATTTAATAATTGTGTCTTTTTTTTCATACACTTAATTTCGCTCAACAAAGTTATCCATTTAAAACGTGGACTTTAAATAATTTTAGTTATTATTTTTCATAAAATATATATTAAAATTCTTTCGTGTCTATGAAATTTTGTTAATATGCCTGTATTTTACAATAAAATTCAGGATTATTAACATAATTTTTTCAAATTTACTTTTTGGTATTTCTTACCCTTTTTTATTATCATGATTCTACATTTTACTTAATTTTTTTGTAATTTTTGCCTATAAAAATTTATCTTTTTTTGTTCTTCAAAATTGGAAAATGGGTACTAACAGGTTTTGATATTTATTACACTATACACAAGTAAATCTATCTAGATACTTTAAAGAATTTCAACTTTTGAAACTTTTTCAATTGAAATAAATAATGGATTAAAAGAAAAGTATATTTTTAACTTGGAAATAAAAATTAAACACACTCTTATTCCATGGAGTATTGTTCCTGCTTTTAACTCCAATCATCCAAAAATGGATGACCAAACTTTTTTAACTGAAAATTTAATAAAGTTGTCTGCTTTCTCTCCTACTTTATTACGGAAGGGAGATAAAGATTTAAGCTGAATAAAATTTTATTTGATATGAAAAGAATTAAAAAAATGACGCCATTGCTATGTTTAAAGTTGTTATGCGTCTACAGTGTAAATTCGAAATATCAAAAGGTGCTATGAATAAACGTTAAAAAATGGCGTGCAAGACTTTCAACGTGTACACACAGAGCAAGGAATTTCGTAACCATCGGGATACTTTGAGCAAGGCAGACTTCCGCACTTGACTTCAACGACAACCAAGCACGCTCCCCCTCGGGAAGAAGTTCCAAAGTTGTCTCTTTGTCTTTGTCTACTTTTTATGCCACCAGAAACTTCACTGAAGACTTCCATAAACTCTGGATTTTCATCGACGCACACATAACTTGTCCTTGCTTGACTTTCAAAGCTGGCCATCAAATAGCCGTTGTACTCATTTATCCAACCATCAGGACATCTTCAAAACATAAATATAACTTTATTTTCGAAATATGGCGTTGACGTGCTGTCAATAAGAAATAAAAGCACATGTATCTTAAAATCCAAAACACATAAATATCTAAACACCGGATTGGAGTATGATTTTAATTAATTAATAATAATTTGCTGGTGTTTCATGTAAGCAAAAAATGAAAGGAGGCATTGACTAATAAGATCATAGGATTGTTATATCTAATTATTATCCTTTATACTCATCTTCATTAAAAAAAGAATTTCTATGCCGTCTTAATTCACATTCTACATAGATATGAAATGATGAAATTTTTTTATATGAATGGACGCATTACCTTGAATTTCCTGGAAACATAATATGTGTGTTTCGTGGGACTTGGCAGACTGTACAAACAGCTGGTTTGTTGTTTATTTCAAGATTTCTAAACGGACTTTCACTTGGCAAAACCTTGTATTCAGCACCATATATTTTTGATTTACTGTCTAGTGCATCGGTGAACTTCAAGTATTCGGGTGTAGAAGGCAAGCATTCCCAATTACCACCTGAACCGGTGTAGTAGTGGTGTCCACCAGCAATGAATCCTGCATTAAATACAAACATGAAAGGTTAAGCATGAAATGCATCATGTATCATAAAATGTCATTGATTCATCATAACACACACACACACATATGTAGTTCGAATTTGTAAAAATTAAAAGAGGCATCTTTTTTCTCAAAAAATTGACTAGCTTTATTACAACTTTTCTACATCTCATCTTTATCCTGTACTCATGTTACATTAGACACAACTTAGTGGCATGATGTTCAGTGTTCACTATATGCAAACTTCTCAGCCCAAGTTTAGGAATTTTTTCTTTCATTTTAGGGCCTATGTACCTCATTTTGAGTATCGTGTGATTCAACACTTTTTTTCTAAATTTCAAGCCACGAATCAAATGTCTCCTGCTAGCTCTCTTCATTTAGATGGAGAACTTCACTATTTGACCAACTCAAAGTAAGCAAAAGAAATAAGAGATCTTCAAGGAGGGAAAGGAGAAGCGAATTTGCCTCACTGAAAAGAGGATGAGAGACCAAAAACATCACAAGAAGAATGCAAGATTTACCGGTGTAGAGAGTGATGGCATTTGTTGCAGCTGGACACTGCTTTCTTCCCCAAAGAGTGTAAGTCGTCTTTCCAGTTCCGACTTGTGGCAGCACTGGGGTTTGGCAGTCGCATTCATCATCTTGGCCATCTTTACCGCGCTTTCCTTGCGGTCCAGTTCTTCCGTTCTTTCCGGGCAAACCTCTGATTCCGGGTTTACCAGCAGGACCAGGATATCCCTCACGTCCGTCTTCTCCAAGTTTTCCATTTTCTCCGGCTTCGCCCTGAAAAGTTTATGTTTTATTAAAACTTTCTTAACCCTTTATTAAGACATTGCTTTTCGTAAATTATTCGCTGTTTTTCATTTTGAACGGATTTAAAATTTTTATGATTTAAAGCAAGCTGTTGTTTACAAATGTTTATGCAAATATTAAAGGAAATAGAGAGAATATTGAACACATTTGCATTCGGCTGTGCCAGCTTTTTACCGTAGTTTTATTCTTCTGAATGATTGAAAGATTTTAAAGTTAGGTATAGTGGACTGACGATCCAAATCTAACACTATTAGAATTAAGCTAACAATTAATGATTCTTTGTAAAATAAAAAAAGAATGTAAGTTCAATAAATTATTCAAAACTTGAATATGGATGAATAAAATAGTTCAAGACGAAAAAAGGTGTAAAGACATACCTGTGGTCCAGGAGGGCCTCTAATTCCAGGTTCGCCGTCTTTTGCAGGAATTCCATCTTTTCCTGCTTCTCCTCTTACTCCAGCTCTTCCTTGAGGGCCAGGTAATCCAGTCTCGCCAACTAACCCTGGTTGACCATCTAATCCAGATTCTCCGGGTTCACCTCTAGAGCCTGATTGCCCCTAAAATATAGCAATTAGAACATTTCTGCGAGTATTTACTACATTGTTATAAACAGGTTGTCCGTCATAACCAGGTTCGCCATCTTTGCCTGGGAATCCATCTACTCCAGGCACGCCATCTTGGCCTGGCAATCCAGGTTCCCCTGTTTGTCCATCGTTGCCATCAGGTCCTGGTTCACCATCCAACCCAGGAACTCCATCTAATCCGTCCTTACCAGGTAAGCCATCTTTTCCTGGAAGTCCATCTTGACCATCTTTTCCTAAGAATTAATCATGCTAAGTGATTATTTTTGTATGCATATATCGGCTATTCCAATCATTATGGTAAATTTCATTATAAAACTTTTGTTTGGAAACTACTATATACTTTTCTATTCACATATCCGTAATAATATACCCATAAACTAAATATTTGCGTCTTTTCCTTCAAAGTATAATTTATCACAAGAAAGCACTTACTTTTCAATTTTAAAGTCAAATATACAGACATGAATACGAGCTCTACTTCAAAAAGATAACTTATGATTTTTATTTCCATTTGGTATTTTTAAAGAATCTCTTAGTATTTTTCAGCTACAAGTTAAAGTCACGATTATTATCGATAAAATTAATAATTAATTAATCTAATCATGTTTTTAATCAAAACTATGAAGCAGAAATTATACAAAACAGATGTCTCCGCCGTTATGGACGAACATATCAATAAACAAGGAAGTGCTACGAACACAACTTGTGTAAAGGCAGTGAAAACTGCTTTGAAAAAAAAAACTAATTTGAAAAATAATTAGAATGAAAAGAGAAGCTTTTAAATTAAAAAGGAGATAAGTGTTTCAAAGCTAGAATTTTTCAAAGCTCGTTTTTTGAAATTATACAATAAGATAATTGTATAAAAAGGTGGCTAGATACTGCGTTTCGATAACTCAAAGTCTTGGGTTCGATCCCGCATCAAGCCTACTTTCTTCATAGTTCAATACAAGCTGTACAATTGTATCTTTTCGATGAAAACAAGCCACGGTACCCCTTACCTTTATTGAACGAAACTTACTCTGGTGGTTGACTTTTTTTGGGAGTTATAGAAAAAGAGAATCTCCACCTCTGACAGTAGGGGACAGAAAATTTATCAAAAATTTTTTTCTTCATATATCAAATCATAAACAAAGATATTCTGATGATATATATGATATTCAGATATTCTGATATCTGATTTAATTCTGATGGGTTGTCTCCCTTTTCCAACCTTTTGAGGTTTTAGAAGATAGATATATATATATGTAATATATATGTATATATAAGCCTTATTTGAGCATTTTACTTCTTGGCAAAAACAACCATACTGGACTAATAAAATGTTACTAAAAATGGTAAGGACTGCGCTTTAGGTTGTCTAATTGGGCCGCAAAATTCTTAGCAACCGGCCTTAGTCATGAGGGGCATGACATTTCATGATTGATCTTAAATTGAGTGCAATTGCAATATTAAAAAATAGAAAATAATTTTAAAATTTGGATATACGGCTGTTTTGGATATTTAAGTATTGCAGTGTATGGGTGTCTAAAGTCAATATGTAATGTATCTATGTATTCGTATGTATGTATGCGTTGTGTGTATGTGTTGTGTATAGGAAATTTTCTGTCAGGAATATCAGAAAATGTATATGTAAATATATGCATGTACGATTGGCTAACGCTAACCCTAACCTCAACCCTAACACTAACACAATTGCTAAAATCTAACTCTAACTCTTTAAGACTCACTTATATTTTAGACTACTTATATTTCTTAAGTAGAAATATAAGTAGACTACTTATATTTCTTATATTTCTCTACTTATATTTTTTTTTGTCTTATATTTTAGACTCACTTATTTATTTTAGACTCACTATTGTGGAAAAATGTGAATAGTCAAAATCATCCTTAGAGTGTGAAATTTAGATCGATGGGTCTAAAATTCAAAAAAATATACATCGTATATATAAAAACTATTTATTCAAAAATCTTTTCGAAAAAAGGTGATATTTAGCGCAGCAAAGGACTCTCAAATACGTAAAACAGGAGTTAATTAATTTCTTCTAGTAAATGCGTAAATAATGCTTATTTTAAAATTTTACGCTGATTTCAAAGTCAAAGAGGCAAAAATGGAAAATTAAAGAGTGATATACTCGTACAATGAAGCAACATAGATATTACAATATTTTTTCTTGCGATCCTTAACCATAAAAATATTAAAAAAACTTCCCTGTTCAGATATGAAAATTTCTTGTATAAATGATTAATTAATAGAAATAGAAAAATTAGGAATATTAAATCAACGGGCCAACAAGCCAAAACCGAAACCAAAACATTTGACCGCGTTATTAATACAGAAATTCCATTCTAAATTATACAAAAAGATTTTCTTAGCTTTACCTGCTTGACCATCAGCACCATCCTTTCCTGGTTCACCTGGTGATCCAGGGAGACCGTCTCTTCCATTGTCGCCATCTCGACCAGAGCTTCCATCAAAACCAGGTATTCCATCTCTTCCGGGTCTTCCATCTTGTCCATCCATTCCAGGATTGCCGGGAGGACCAGATGGGCCCTAAAGCCGAATTAAGAATATGAATATAAGTTTTTATATTAGAATCTTAAAATTTTACTCGAGGACCTTCATCGCCAGGTTCGCCATTTTTTCCTGAGAAACCATCAATTCCTGGTGCACCATCGACCCCATCAATACCAGGTTCACCATCTAGGCCATCTTGACCAGGAGGTCCTGGGGGTCCCTGAAAAATTTAAATTGTCTAAAATTTAAAAAGATGTTTTTTTATCTTAACTAACTTTTGGTCCTATTTTTCCAGGCTGACCATCTCTTCCTGGAGCTCCAACGTCTCCTTTATCTCCTTGTTCTCCGGTAGCTCCATCTAGTCCTGGCTGTCCATCATCTCCAGAAGATCCTGGAGGACCCTAAAAAAATATTCAGTACATTTAAAAATAAATAACAAAACACTGATTAAAAATAAAACGCTCGGCCTAAACTAGACAACAACAAAGTTATTTACAGAGAAACCTTTCTGACTTCATGTCATTATAAGTTGTAAATGATATTGTATCGTGGAAGAAAATTAATATTTAGTTGCCAATTTTTTAAAAACTCAAAAACAATGAAAATAGTATTCACTTTACCATATAACTTGATATTTCACAATGATATATAAAAAAATGTAAAAATAATTTGAAAATACTAAAAACTACAACACTTAATCTCAGCTGGAATACCCTAAATTTATAACAAAAAAGGTATACACCTCATAATATATTATATGTGAATCTTAGTTATATAGTTGAAATAATTAAGATTCAAGTGTTTTTTGATCTGTCCTAAATTACTGCTACAAAGTGTGTACCAAGTTAGATTGGAACAACTATCAAAATTGTTCAATGTAATTCGTATTTCATATCAGGATAAGCAAATAAATTTTAGAACATGTATTTCAACATTAATGTAGGTATCTGGTCACTCACTATTAAGGTGATTATGCCTAATATATCATCATAATTGACGTATTGGAGTTGATTAATATGTATATTTGATAAAAATCATCATGTTTATTGAAAGTAGATGAATCTTTCATTTTTGCTCATAACTAACAAAAACAATAATAATGTAAAACATGTAACATTATAAGGAATTAATAAATAAAAAACTTTTAAATTATATAGCATATCTTTTTGGATACAGAGATTAAGATTAAATAAGATATGTATGTATATAAGCATGGAAGTGATTCATTCTACATAGGCGGAATATCTAAAAGATTGGTAAAGAGAATTGAAGAACATGTTCCTTTGATATCAAACATGATCTATTGGCAAACATTTGCAATCTAATTCTGAGTGTAAACTTTTACATGACACAAATCAATTATATATATTAAATACATATTTTAAAAGTTTTTATACTTATATATTAATTCCTAATAATTCTTATAGGACATTATTTATTGTTCTTTCTAGTAAGCTGATGAGAAAAGATGAAATATTAATCTACTTTCAATAATCATGACTCTCTATTTTCAATCTAATTATATAATATTAAATCTGTTACAAAATCCTATGTAACTTGGGACATAAATTCAGAAAAGAATTCTAGAGCAGTGGTTCCCAACCGGGGGTCCATAGAAGAATTTCAAGGGGTCCATGGAAATTCTACTTCAAACTACTTATGCTGAATCTCCTTAAAAATACTTCTATTTTCCAAATCAATATAAATATATATATTTAGAGCTTTTTTAAATAAATATTTTCTTCCCTTTTTTAAAGTTTCATATTTTGAATGTTTATATATCCTTTTTATTAGTTACAATATTTTTGAAAAATTTATATTTTAATTGGAAAAAAATTTTATTCACATTTTATGTCAGGCTTTACGATTTCTCTGATTTCATATGAATAAGGATACGATTTAATCAGATGACTACAATCATTTTTTGCATAAAAATCTTTGATTAATTTTGTTGGCTCAAACTATTCTGTTGTAGGGGTCCACAGGTAAAAAAGTGACTGAAAAAGGGGGAACGGGATAAAAAAAAGGTTGGGAACCACTGTTCTAGAGTAATTAGAAATTTTATCATTTTTAGATAATTTCAAATTGGTCAGTCATGATTATTTCTTTGTCGTCCCTAAATTAATTTTAATAAATTTTGGAAATACTAGACTTTCCTTTGGAAAATTAGGTTAACATTTGCATGCGATTTGCATGATTAAAATAATGGTGTGCATTATTCAAATCTCTACTCTAAAGCCTTTTCTTCCTGCTTCACCATCTCTTCCATCTCGTCCAGGCAGTCCATCTTTTCCATCTCTTCCGAGTCTTCCAGCGGAACCAGGCGCTCCTCTTTTGCCGTCCAAACCTCGATCACCCTAAATACAAATAGCATCAAAGCATCTCGGTACACGCGTATTTCTTTGCTTACGGGTTCTCCGTCAAGACCTGAAAGGCCATCTTTTCCAGGATTACCATCTTGTCCACCCAAGCCAGGTTCACCAGAGCGACCGTCTGAACCAGGCAAACCGTCTGTACCAGGATCGCCAATTGGACCCTAGAGTTAAATAATATGATGATTCTTCGAATGTTCCAAGTGTTACATTTTTTCAGTGAGATAAGCACATATAAAATAAATATGAAAAATAAAATATCATGATAAAACAATGTAGTATCAAAAATATTTTTTGAAAGATATTAGAAAAATATAAAAATTTATAAACCTTTAATATGGTGAAAAAAATTAGTTCAAATAAATTTAAATTAACAATACTTAGAGTCAGGTCTGGCAGCTCTGAAAGCCCTATTTGCCCATATATGACGACGATGTTTCAAACAATGCAAAATTTAAAACAAAATAACGGATAGAAAAAGACTTTGTAAAAACTTTATTCATATTCCAAGAACAGAAGTTCTGATAATCACAAATAGAAATATTGAATTAATTTCTTTTACGATTATAATCGCTCTGGTGTTTGAGATTTTATTTTTCTTAATTTTGTAGACAATTTAATAACAAATGAAAAAACCTACGTTATGCTTAAAAGAATGTACAATTTTTCTAATTCAAAAGTTGATTGCTTTTGTAAATGGAGATGAATTATAGCAGTTTATTCTATTGCCAAATGTCGGGGCTTCCTAGATCGTTCGATTTAGCCGTTGCTTAACAAAGCAATCTCGGAAGATTTATAAGAATGTCGGTTTATGATTAACTAATATTATATCAAAAAAGAAGTTTAGATTTAGGTTCAAATGTGCTCGCTTATCTCTTTTTTAGTATTGAACACATCTTTTACTTTCAATGTATTTATTATATGCACGCCATATTGGTTACAGCTTGATAAAGTAAAAATCTGGCAAAACTATTCTAGGTTAACAACTCATTTATCGTCGAGCCGTTAAAGTAACTCCTAGAACCAAAGTATTACAATAACTCCAACTATGGTACCAGGGGTGGATACAGAGAGGCTGAGGGGGTTAAATAATTTTTTGATAAATTATTGAAAGTATAAAAAATATTTGATATTTCTAATCGAACGAATATTTAATATACAATAATTTTGCATATTTAAACTCATATAAAGTGAGAAATAAAACTTTATCTAAAATAAAATATTTTTAAAAGTTTTAGGCCTTTGGTAAAGCGGGTTCTGGATCCGCTTCTATATGGTGCTGTTAAAAGTCATCCTATTAAAAGCTACTTTTATGTTTTATTTGGAAATTTTTTTTTACTGCTATCACCTTCATGAATATTGCCTTTCTAATCTATATATCGTGTGTTTCTTTTTCAAAGGAAAAGTAAGGCAATCGATCAAATAAAATTTTATATGGAAAATCATTAGAATCAACCTAAAGTTAATTTATAATGGAAATTATATCAAAGTATTCATTGATTTATAGAGATAGAGAAATCTTCCACCGCTCAAATGGAAAATGGTACTTCCAAAATGAATTTTAGAATATTAACTATTCAAAAAAAGGGCATTGAGCATTGAAAATGAATCCCACCCTTTTTGTTGATATAAAAGAATTGTGTATGTCAAGTTTAAAGATTAGATAAATTACTGGCTGGCCTGGAGAGCCAATTTGACCAGACTTTCCAGGAGCACCTGGAATACCATCAAAACCATCTTGTCCGGATTTACCAGGAGGTCCAATGGGACCAATATCTCCCTTTTGTCCTGCGCGTCCAGGTTGTCCATCTACACAAACTTTGTCGCAAACAGCTTGAAACATTAAAAGTCGCTGACTGCATTTATTCTGCTTTTAAAACAAATAAACGCTCATTTACCGTCAGCAGTGTATCTGTATGGCGTCTTGGGTCGAGCAAGCGCCCTTTTCTTTCGATTTAATACTTCGTGTTCTTCATTTGAGGAATCTCGCAAAAATTTTCCAGTATTCGAATACTTCGGAGAGTACAAAGGTGTTTTTCCAGCCTGTAAAAGCAAATAGAATAGTTGATTTAAATATCTATAAACGTTGTGATAATTTCTTGAGATCGTCTTTTAAAATTTACACGATATCTCAACCTCCTCCTCCTCATACCCAACTGGGAAATTCAGTAAAATTATTCTGGATAATTTTGCATTATGATCGGTCCAATCAAATTTTAAATATAAATCAAAATTTGTAGTAAAAAAAACTGCTGAATCACTTAAACTACTTTTCATTTAGACTTTTTTGGCTAAATATAAATATTTCATCTTATAAATAAACGCAAACTTTCATTTCTTCTTATTATTATTATTTTTTCCTATTCTTATTGTCTGCAGGTGTACAAGTAGTAGAAGCGTGGGATAAGCATCCAGATTGTATGAGTTCGATTCCTGACCATGACAATCCCTACCGATGATACTATCGATAGATCGAAGTATTATCGATAGAGATATATAACCGACAACTAAAAAAATCAATTTTTAATAGAAAAGGAAAGAGGGGATGAATTAAAAATTAAATCAGGGTGTAACATAAATAATCAAATTAACTAATAAAATACATATATGGGAGTTTGATGGTCCATATCAAAGCCATATTGGCCCCTCGAGGATGGATAGAAATCAAAAATACTATGTGTTAGGATTCATAACAAATACGTATGCGTAAAACATTTAAAAGTGTTAAAAGGTATTAAGTACGATAAAGAAGTATGACAACCAAGTAAAAAAATAAATATGTACATAAAATGGATGGATAATCGTAAAATTTATCGTGCATTCTAAATATAATCATTTATGAATTTAGATTTGACTTTGTTATAAAAAGCATGTAATAGCTGACTGTTGAAAAGTAAGGGATCTTAGATACAATGGATTAATTGGATTTTTCGTATTTGTACAAGGGAAGTGGAATATTGTGTGAATTCCTTGTAGAGGTTCGAAGAGTTTTGTGTTGTGATTGATGAGTAAGTTGAAAGCAGAAGGCTACCGAAAATTGTGAAATTTATAAGTGATTATGGCTAATTTAACATGGAAGATCTCCTTGACTTTCAAGTGTTGGTGGTGAAAAAATAGTTTGCCTGTATGAATCCTAAGTTGAAAATTATTCTTAATGCTTTTTTTAGGGACGTATAAGGGGTGTGCAATTAGAGTAGCTCCAATTGAAAACACTGAATTGCAAATGAGGGGGGGGATATCTATGGTGTGAGCAAGTTTATGAGAGATTGTTATTCCAGAAATAATTAACAGAGATTGTCAATCCTAGTAGATTAAAAGAAAATTTCCTTTGGAAAGCCAATTCAAGTAAGAGTGAATCAAATTTTTTGTTGTTTTTTTGTAAGAATATACCATGCTAAATGATTTGTTGATATTAATTTCCAAAGTGTTAGTTGTAAGCTATATATTATCATTTAACAAAGTGGTAACATTTGGCAAACATTCAGCAATATCATTTATATAAATATTAAATAGACCCTTGAGGTATACCTGGTACTCGAGCTTTGTATGAATCTTTTATAGAACCATATTGAAATCTATCAATGTTATAAGACTCAAAGAAAGAAATTGAAAGAGATGAAAATCTTAGAAAAGTTAGTTTACTCAGTAAGATTGTGTGTGAAATTGTATCGAATGCTTTTGAGAGGTCTAAAAATAAAGAGATGCCGTCTTTTTTTTCAAGAAGGAGTCACTGTGCAATGTGTTGTCTTTTTTGTGACGGGACCAGAAAGGGCCGGCAAACTCTCTAGCTAGGTCATTGCATTAGAACATAGTTATATGGTTATACATTCAATTTTTTTTAATTAGTCCAAAAAACTCAGGTTATATGGGTAATAAGATAATTGCTCATATAAATTAATTAGGTTATATTTTTGGGTAACAACCTTTCTATTTAGTTCGGCACGTGTAGTCCCCAAGTAATTTTTTATATTTTTTTATTATTTTATTTATTTTAGTTCAAGACTTAAGGAGCTAAAAACTAAAATTTTGGTTCACATTTTGATTTTTACACTTTAATATTTACTAAGCCTCTTCTAAATGATAGTTTAAAGACTCAATCGTTATATTTGAAAAAGCTTTTTTCAACGCATTATAATCAACGTATCAAATTTAGCAATTGAAAAATTTTTTAGCATAAAACCATTGAAATTTGTTTAGTTCTTAAATTTGACGAGTTCAATTAGAATTCGTTCAATAAAACTTCTTCAAATAATGATAGAGTCTTTTAATCAACAATAGTACGCCCTAATCCAAAAAAGAGTAATGTATTGTTTAAACTTCTATAAATCATTTATAAATTCATACTTTCTGGTTGCAAAAGTTATACCATTGCTTTTTTTAACAAGTGTCTTAATTTTGCTACACTTATGTCTTTTACATCAAATGTACAAGCTACTCCTTTTTGTAGTTATAGAATTTTATTCATAGTAAAAGTAATATAGTTTGTAGTAAGCAGTCAAAAGTCGTATTTTTACATAACTCTTTTCTATTTGTTTCTACTTTCCTTTACAATACTAAATTTTTTGTTCCGTAAGATAGAAAAGGTAAACAAGAATCTTTGGCAAATGCCCTCTCATCTAGAATGGAAGAAAACGGTTTTAGTGAAAGCGTAAATATTGAAAATGAGGAATTGAACTTTGATGAATCCTATTGTTCACTAAATTCAGTGCGATTAGCTTATGTTGAGAGTGCTGATGAGTTTGTTATTATGAAGAATATGATGTCAATTATGATAGTCATTATGATATTGATGATAATTGTGTTGGAGAAGTAGAAGAAACTGCTGAGATTTATGAAGATCAAGACAACTCATTGTCGAATGAAGAGATAAAGTGTGGTGTAACACAAAGTTTTCCAAGGATCCACTTTAGTTCAGTCTTCTTCAAGAAACATACCAAAAGGAAACACTTCATTCTATTTCTAATCCAAAAAATGAACTGCATTTTTGTTAATTTTATGATGATATTTTTTTGCAAATGCAAGTATTGACAAATATAAAAGTAAACGATTTCATAAAAAACTACAATCATCAAAATTGTAGGAAAACTTATGAAATGATTTACTCTTGATGATATCGAGAAGAAAGAAAGAAAATTGACTAGTAATTATCCTTCTTCAATCAAAATTGAAGAAGGCAGTCAGAGAGGTTTGGACTATCTTTCAAAAAAACTGGTTGCAATGTTTGACCCCAGAAAGTACTCCGACCGTTGATAAACAGCTTTAGGGACATAAAGGACATATACCTGGGAGAATTTTCATTCCAAAAGAAAATATGGCATAAAATTTTTTTTTGAAAACTCTTATAACATCTTAGGGTTTGTATTTTATAACAAATTGTTATATAAACCATACATACTTCTTATACCACAAAATGAAGTAGTCTGTACAACTAGGGTATTTTTTGCTGTACGATTGAGGGGTATCATTTAGAACAAGGTTGGTAAATATAAAAAGGTAAAAAACAAGCTGTCAATCAAAAATAGAGTTTTTTAAGCCGACATAATTTTTATTTTATCACTTATAAACGAAAGATTTTTTATTTTCATTTTTATTTTATAAGAAAATGGCTGAATCACTAGAATAAGACAAAGGGGTAGTTTTTTGGAAAAAGTTACTTATCAGCTCAGCAAATGAATATAGAAAGAAAATAAAACTAACTTTTATGAATATGGCAAAATTATTAATTGCTTTATCTTTAAACTTTCTTTATACTTAAAATAGGAGATTTCAGGTTTTGAATTTTTTTTATCGTTCATATTTTATTGAATAAGTAAGAAATCGAAGCTTTTCACAGGAATTGGAGCGAGTTAAATGAAAAATACGAAAAAATAAGCTTACTTTGACTCGATTAATCTCCATGTTCAAGAATTGAATTGCTGTTGACTTTTCAAAGAGTTTATTTTCTAGCTTCGCTAACATTTCTTCGTGTTGCGCCTTCATCAACGTGATCTTGTTGTAAAAGAGTGGAACGCAGAAGCATGACACTAGCGTAACAACAACAAAACACGTAAAACTTATGATCAGACTCGAATTATCTGCTTGCTTCGCCATTTTGACTCTCAATTGCAACTACCCTACTAAAGAACAAACTCACAAGCACCAGCTTTTATACTGAATTTTGTTAATTTATTCACGTGTAGATCTTTGAATGCTTGCACTTGTTATTGTAAATACTGCATTACAAATCTCACATTTACTCGCGCAAAAACACTTGATTTAGTTAAAGCAGCAAATCTTCCGCTTTCTTACAAGGCCTTTTTTATTCATTAATATTGATGAGTTGGCAAAAGATGGAATTATAAGTGTAATAAAGTTGGTGTACCCACACAAAATAAACATCACCACACACACACACTTTGCTCGCAAAATGAAAACAAAGGCTCCCAATGACAAACATTCTTTATTATTTTTCTAGTGATTTCAAAAGACGAGATAAAACATATGTTAAATGAAGGAAATACAATTCAAAGAATATATAAATACTAGCTCAAATAGCTCAATATTTTATGCTAGGTGATAAATTAAAAATTATGCCAACAATGGCCTCTTAAGGAGTCTATTTGAAATGCTATAAATATACGAGCTTTGAAGTTTAAAATTTATACTGTGAACAGCTAAATTCTTGATTAATCACAGATGCTGAATCTCAATTCTGATTCTGAAAGTTCTCAAATGTATAGGTAAATTTTGCTAAAGTTCCTTGTAGTGCATAAAATTTATATAACTTATAAATAACTTGTTTACCATAAAAATTTCATTTAACATCTTTAATACTTTTAAATTTTATAATAACTGTACCACTATAATAATAATAATAATAATAATAGTTTTTGTATAATATGTCGAAGAACGAACAAATTAATTTCTCAACCAAACTTTCCTAAATCGAATCAAAGTATCAGAGTCACGTTTTATTAAGAACTCCTTTTCTTTCACTTGTGTAATAATTGAAGGCATGGCTTTTATAATCAAGAAAATGTCGTTGGTAAACTCAATTCTGATTCTGAAAGTTCTCAAATGTATAGGTAAATTTTGCTAAAGTTCCTTGTAGTGGATGATAACATCCTCCCTCAACTCGTTTTGTACGAAGAAACTCTGTTGATGAAGAGTAAGATATTATTATCATTATTTTAGATGTAAAATAAGTTTTCTAAAAACGAAAGAATAATAACTCCACATAGCGCTGGGTATGCTGTAAAGCGAGTTCAGCTTATCAACGATCTTGGAAACGCTATTGACAGTGCACTCAAATTTAAACCTCACTTTTCAAAAGGCATTTCAAAAGTTTATTCCCTATTTTTCCTATAGTCTTCAGACACTTCACTGACTTCGATACTACAATAGCTCTGCTACTATATACAAAGCCTTGATACAACCCACCTCGAATACGGTTGTGTGATCTCTCATCTTACCTGTACTAAGAAGGATTTGCAAGAATTGGAAAAAGTACGAAGATTTATAACGAAAAAAGTAAACGGACTAGAAAAATTGGACTGCAAGGAAACACTACGTACAATGACCTTGCTTTCCTTGGCCTACAGAATGAATACGGTCTACAATATAATCAACAAGACATAGATGTCCATCATATTGTTTCATCTGCTTTTCCATAAGAAGCTCAAAAACTCACCAAAAAAAGTTTGTAAAAAGAACGTGCTGAAAACGATTTTATAGGGCTTCTTTTACAAACTAAATAATTTATGAGTGGAATAAGCTACGAAAGTACGTTATTCTTTCGCCTTCCTTGCATACATTCAAGTATAGCACCTTGTTTTTTTTCTGGAAGCACAAAAGGTTAATCTGTGATTAGTCGAACTTTCCCACTTTACAAAGTTAACTTTAATTGTAAATCTATCAATTCATATTGCAATATATAAATTTCAGAAATTTTAAATTTCACAAATTTCATTAGTAAATCATATTGTGAGTACAGAATAATCACACCACTTTATTATCATAGCCTTTTCTTTTTGCTTAATAAATATGATATGTTATGTTAAATAAACTTTCTTATCCCCACTCGGTAACGGTGCTCCTTCAGCTTTTCAATCAGCACCCCGTCTCCTAAGCTTTCTCTCACAACAACAGTTGAGGAAATTTTAGTTCTTATAATTTTTGATTAGTTTATTAGAATTAATAAAATTAATATAATTTTTTTTTAATTTATGTATTCAAATAAGAAACATGTATATTAGTATTAATAATGATTTATATATATACATTCTAAAAAATAAAATTATCTACAATTTTTAATAAAAAAGTGGAAAAACAATGAATTGAAAAGTCTATCAAAATACAAAACGCGTGATAAGCATTTTCCAAAGCGTGATCAAAAGAAAAAAGTGACAACTCATTGTTCCTCGTTCGCATATGGTGAAAGTAGTAGTCAATTGATTGAGGTGCTGCATAATTTTAAGAAGGAAATATGTATATCTTATTCATATGCATATGCCATTTTATCGTTATAGGCCACTTTGGGGATATATCGTTATCCCCCATTTTGGCCTGCCTATATATATCGCTTGCTATTCTGGGAATCTTATGTTTTTCCCCACTTCTGAACCCAAACCCTTAGAAAAGAATTTAATTTGGTACAGGTGTGATTAAATATATTTTTAGTGTAAGATTCGCACCTAACCCATTAAGTACCATAGAAATCAGACGATATCTAAAAAACGCAGACGATTTATATTCAAAGTCATTGAAAAAAGCAGACGAAGATTAAATTACTTATGTTCCCAAATGGGAGCATTGGGAATTAATGGGTTAAAAGAAAGGACAGTGGTCATTTAGTATGAATACCTACCAGTAACATATGATGAATAAAAATCTTGTTTAGTAGGTATACAAATCTAGAATCAATGGATTTCATTTTTTAATCTAATTGGAAAATCACGTAAATACTAGATGCGTAAAATAAAAGACAATAAACAATCAACAAAAATAAATATTGTTAAGATGGCAAACGAGATCATTTGATTCACTACAGACATCTTATTTAATTGATATGAGTTTGAAAATAATAATTTTAACTAGAGAAGGTACGCATTTAAAAACTAAGTCTGAAAAAGAAAATGATTTATTAGAATTAATTATGCTTAAAATCAATACTTTATTTTTTAGTATTTTTTTCTACTATATTTTAGAATGTGTTCTTAATTTTTGTAAAAACATACATTATTTGAAGATATCGAAATTTTCTTATTGGAACAGCAAGAATATTTTGCTAAATCACTAGTTGATCAAGCGAATAATTCGACAATATGACAATTGAGAATCCAACGAGTGAGTGAGATAATAATAATAATAGAAGAGTTTTAAAAAGGAAAATAGCTCTTATTTTAAAGGGAAGAATATATCTTGGGCACTGGGGGCTTGAGCTTAAATTAAAATGGAAGGAAGAAAAGACGGAGAATTTTGAATTAATTGAAAGTAACTTTTGCAAGAGACAACAAAATTTAAAAGTTTAAAATATTGAAAATATATTTTGTCAATTAAAGATTTTAGAAATCAATAGTTGAGATAATATCGATAATTTATCAATAGTGGATATATTTTTACTCAAATGTATGGGATAAAATTGATTACACTAAAACTGAGAAATATATAGAAAATAAAGTAATTATATTAAAAATTAGTGTTATTTTTTAGTTAACTTTTTTATTTATTTATTTATTAAAAAAAACCAGTTCAAGATATAACATGGCGGAGCAAACCTAATAGGTTATTGTCGCACCTTGATAAAGAATAATACAAAAGTTTTAAAATGAAGAGTTTGAAAAAGATATTTAAAAAAATAAGAAAAAATCCTGATAAGACATTTTGACATAAGAAATTAATTAACAACAGTATTAGAATAAGGAGAAAAAAAACTCCACAAACATATCTTTTTAAATTACATCAAGTTCAGTTTAAAATGTTTCACAAATATTAATTAAAGAAAAATAAAAAAAAACATGAAACATTCAAATACTTCAGAAAAAATATGTTGAAAGAGGATGCCACTATTATGACTTAAGATTAGTTGAAGGAAAAATTCGCATTGCAGACATCACATGACACAATTGAGGTTTGTGGAAGGACATATGATCAATTATCTAAAAAATGAAGAAAAAAACACACGAGTATCAATTTCTCGAAAAGGATGACACACTTCACAAAGCTAGATAGAATATCATTTTTACACATGCGTTTAAAACTTTTGACTTTTTTTGAGCGTCTTGTATCAATAGGTAAAGAATTCCATGCTTTTATAGATTCTTTTATGAAATGTTTATTATTTTTAACGTAGCATTTATTACGCAAATTGTATTGATAAAAGTATTAACTTGATAAAGTAACATCAATTTGATACTTTGTTATAATTCAACTATTGAATGAATCCTTTCTGGAACATCCTTGAAAGAATAATCCCTTGAAAATTGCTGATTTCCATCCTTTTTTAAAACCACAATGATTCTTACATAAATTTTTCTCCATTGTTATTATATCAAATCAAGCACAAAATTTTATACACATAAGAAAATCTAGATTTATAGCAAAAACATGTAATAGATTAAAGTGAGGTTGTCTAAACTAAAAATTATGAGGGGGTGTTCAAACTCTTGACGTTTCAGAAGATATCAAAACATATGACAGACGAGATTTTTAAAACTCAATATATAAAATTTTTTACCTTTTCTAAATAATTTTATATATTATTTGGATTTATAAAGTTTAACTGGTATAACCAACGAATAATTAAAAATTATAATTAAATATTTATACTGCACATACAATATTTGAATTGTTTATAATAATAATAATAATGAACATACAGAGAATCCTAAAAATCTTATATTTTACTTATACTATGTTAAGTATTTACAATGATGATAAAAACTAGAAATAAAATGAATATTTATAATATAACCTACACTCTCATTTTTAATTACCTAACTAATAAATTAATTTACTAACTAGCTTAAGTTAGTATAAGTTAAGTTAAGCTAAATTACTAAAAATAGTACAGAAATAATAACGGCATATAATAAAAACAAAATTTGGACACCCTGATATATTTGAGTTTGAAATTGGGAAAGATAAACGTCTCTGTATGTAACAATTTGATAAAAGGTCTTTTTTACATCCAAATATTTCAGAAAGTAGTTTAATGTTTCTATTTTAGAATAAATGTAACAAAAATTTCCCATCTTGATTCAATTATGATCTACAGCAGGGGTTCCCAACCATGGCGTCGCAATGACAAATGGGGTAGCCAAGACTTCAAAATAAAAACATTGTCAACTCTTAATTCTAAGAGTTTTTAAGGATATACAGCAGAGGTGTCCAAGAAGTCGCCCGCGGTCGACTAGTCGACCGCCAAGCTCAAGAAAGTAGACCTCAAGTAGTTTATAAACAATTAAGGAATAAACCAGAAATTAATTGTTGGATCAATTTTTTTATTATGAATTTCCGTTTCTATCATATCTATGTGAATGTTTCATGAAGTTGCATTTTCCCAATTTTTCGCATAGTTAATAATAATCAATCATATTGATAAAGATTTCTTATTTTAGGCTAAAATTTTTCTATGCGCAACATCACACTTCCCTTCCATAAATAATCCTCATATTTTTCAAGATGATGAGGAAATTAAGGACATCTCTTTAATTCTAAGATGTTTAGATTTTAAGACATTTTGGATTTAACACGCTTTCTTTTCGGACGTTTTGGTTTTGGGAGTTTTGGTTTTAGGACCTTTTCCTCTCGGACATTTTGGTTTTCGACGTTGCGACTATGAACCTTTTTAAATATTTTTAGAATTCTTTTAGACATATTGTGACATTAAGACATTTAGTAGGACTGTTTTTTCGGTATATCGAAATTAAAAAAATTTTTACTTTTATGACTACAATTTTTAAAAAAAAAATTTTTTTTAAGGTTTGAAATAGGAGAATTATATTAAATTTAATCTTATGTAATAAAGCAATAATTTATAATTTAAATGAAAAGTATTAAGTAGAATTTTGTGATGTCTATTTTTTGTCAGATCTATTAAGAAAAATTTTTTTAATCTACTTATAATTTATTTTTTTTTCGTTAATTCAGTGTTTCATTTTGCCGTACTGAACAATAGTAACCATATGCAAGTTTCTATGAAAGTTGAATATAAAAAATTCTAATTTGTGTTTATAGCAACCTTTGAAGTCAATGTTAAAAAAAATTCTAATTTAGTCTTTATATGCACGTGTGACACATTTACTATAATGAAGTATACTAAATTACTAAATCTATTTTAAATCTTTCAGTTATTCGAAACAGAAACTTAAGAAAAATAACATCCTTGCTTGATTTTTTTTCTATTTGAAGGGCATGCTTATTATAATTTTATTAAATCAAATTAAAAATAGTTAAATGTAAAAAAGTGAAATTAATGAAAAAAATCCTTATAAAAAATAGTTGTCAACATAAATAAATAATCAATTGATATTTAATTTAAAACCTAAAAAAATTTTTTGTTGCAATTTTGTTTATAATGTTCAACTTAATACCATTTTTTTACAAAATTAACCTTTTATAAAAGTACCTTTATTACTATCTTTTATTACCTTTTTTAGAAGTAGTTTTAACTATATTTGATTTTATCTTTGTGACTGATAAATGAATGAGCCAGGATCATCTTTTAAAAAAGAAAAACTTACCATTATCATAATGAATGGGAAGAGGACTACTTTTTTGTAATGAACAATAACAAGTGTTTATGTTTAATTTGTAAGGGAATAGTTGCATTGCCTAAAAAAGCGAACGTGGAGAGACATTTTTTTAAAGTTCACAAAAATTATTCTATTGATTTTCCACAAAATACAGCCTTAAGAAAATCAAAAGTTAAACAACTCAAAGCAGAATTGCTTGAACAACAAAATAGCTTTTTTAAATACAACACAAGCTCAAAATCTGCTACAATCGCTTCATTCAAAATTACTCAATCATTAATTAAACATAACAAACTTTTAGCGATGGAGAAATAGTAAAAGAAGCTTTCATCAAAGCAGGAGATGTTTTATTTGAAAACTTCAAAAATAAGCCCGAAATTATGACATGTATAAATAACTTGTCATTGTCACGAAATACTATTATGCGAAGACAAAGGATATCAGTCAACTATATTGGCACTGCTCAACTCTGTGTTTTCATCAGAATGGTTTTTGTTGACATGTCAGCCGTAGAAGAGTTGTTAACAATAATTCCGATGAATGAACGCACTAGAGGTGAAGATATTTTCAACTCATTCAAAGAATTTATATCACTTACAAATTTTCCAATTTCCAAACTGGTTTCAATTACAACAGATGGCGCCCCTGCAATGACTGGTTGCAATAATGGCTTTATTTCTCGTTGTAAGCGCGATGAAAAGTTTCCCAGATTTATTGATTATCATTGCATCATACATAATCAAGTCGTATGCTCAAAAGTTTTAAACTTTGATCATGTCATGGACATAGCGTTCAAAACTGTCAACTACATCAGGTCAAAGAGTTTATCGCGTCGAGAGTTTTGTGCTTTGCTAAAAGAGTGTGGAGAAGAACACAATGAATTGCTTTTACACACAGATGTTAGATGGCTAATGCTAAGTTTTTGACTCGTTTCAGAGAACTATTACCAAAAGTTTGCATTTTTCTTGAAACTAAAAGAATTCAATATGTTCAATTGAGTGATTCAGAATGGCGCTGCGATCTTTCTTTTTTTTGCGACGTTACTGAGAAGATAAGCTTACTAAATACCCAATTACAAGGCAAAGATAAATCAATAATTGAAATGGTTAGTCATGTAAATTCATTTAAAGAAAAGTTGAATATACAACTTAAACAAATGGAACATGGCGACTTAAAACATTTTCCGAATTTAGATGACGAAAGAGGTGCTGAAAAAAGAATAAATGTGGATAGATATGTAGCTAGTCTAAGAACTCTCATGAATGAATTTGAAAAAAGATTCGAAAGTTTTAATAATATTGAAAGTATCACCACTTTTCTACTAAACCCCTTCAAGGACGACGTGAGTATTGAATTTTTAGCTAAAAAAATTGGCGACTTTCTACAAATTGGCAATTTGGCTGAATTAGAAGAAGAACTTATAAATATAAAATGTGACTTAAGTCTTAAATCAATGCATGGGTCGAAAGATTTTATAAAATATATTTTTAAAGATAAATGCCCCAATATTTGGAGGGTATTTGCTACTTTCCATTCGTTTTTCGGATCCACATATTTGTGTGAATCTGCTTTTTCTTCGATGAATAGTATAAAAACAAAACATAGATCTCAATTAACTAACGAACATTTGCAGGCATGTTTAAGAATCGCCCTGACAAATTTCGATCCAAATTTTGAAAAACTAGCACAAAATATGCAGTTCCAGGTTTCATCTTCAAAAAAAATAGTTTTTATAATTTTTAAGTTGTATATTTGAAGTTAATAAAAAAATTTTTTACTTATATAAAACAACAAAAGTTACATTTGTTTGAAGAATATTAATTATTTTTTATACTTACAAGGTAGACCGCCAAAAATTTCTACAAAAAAAGTAGCCCTTATATAAAAAAAGTTTGGCCACCCCTGATATACAGTCACGTATTGGTTGAGGGATAGTGGATAATTTCTTGTCTATTTTTAACAAAGATAAATGAAGAAGGGTACAAAGAATAGAAAACCACAAAATGACAAATCAATTTTAATTTTCATATCTTTTAAAGTAAGGCATAGAGAGAGAAGAAAGTAAGCTGTCAAATAAGCATTGATTTATTATCTTCGTGCTTTTCTCCTACAATCTTGACCAATAGTATCTACGCTAATTTCATTTTTAAATGAATTCCATCTTTTCTTCATTGTAATTTTTCGTAAGTTTTTTTAATATCTTTTATATAATTTGTCGATGTGTGTGTATATATGTGTATATGTGTGTTATACACACCCAACCTCATGGATAGTAGTTTGGTGCGCAAAAATGTCCATGCAAAGGAAATATGAGACTATAATCTCTGTGTCAGAAAAGTTCAAGGCTTTCAAAGCAAAGCTGAGACTGTGGAAAGATTGAACAATTTCAAATGATTATTGTTCTTTAATTAGTTTTATTTAATTAAAACTTTTAATTGTTGAGATTTTTTGTTTGAAATTGCAATTTTCAAACGTTTTCTGGAAGATGAAATAGACGCCTCACTTTTGGACATACAAGATGTCATTGTTGGGCATCTTAAGAAATTGAGTGAGGAGTTTGACCGATACATTCCTGATGGAGAAGTGCATGAAAAGTACAAATGGTTGTGCAGACCCTTTGATGCCCAATCTTTCAGAAGAAGAGTTTTCTATCCAAAATCTTCAAGTTGAGCTTATAGAAATTCAGCATACGGAGACCCTACCACCTATTTGGGCGTGAATCACGATTTGCAGCTCTGAATACCATCAAAACTAAAAACTAAGGTTTAAGCTCTCACTGCAGGATTTGAGGGTATCCGGTAATTTCATCGCCGTAATTTCATCGCCGTAATTTCATCGTGGTAACTTCATTATCGCATAGTAAATTCATCGTGATGCAATACATCGTTGGTATTTTCATCGTATAGTGATTACATCGCGAGATTTATGGATTAACCATTACTTCCTTGCGGTGTCACAAGATAATCCCACTATTTACGTGTATATGCATACATTTTTATAAAATTACTAATTGTATACTACATATTTATTTGTATCTTCATACCTCAAAATGTCTTAGAGGTATTGCTCATTCATAACTTATTTTTTTTAATTGTTTCTATTTTTCCAATTTGTAATAAATTAGTTATCTCAATAATCTTTTTAAAATAAGGAATAATTTATTACAAATATAAATAGGTATTTTTTTCATAAAAATATAGTTTTTTATTAAAAAAAACAAATGATTATTTTTAGATATAATATACCAAATAATGACTGAAAAGTCGAAGGTTAAAATAGGTTAAGGGGATTTTTATGAAACTAAAAAAACACAAAGATTAATATATATATATATATTCTTTTTTTTTAATTAAATTAAATACTTTTTTTTAACTTTCCTTAAATATTAAAAAATTTATACATATTTCAAGGCTATTTAAGTCAGAAAGAGATATTGTTTTATTTTGTCATTATAGCCTGATAATATGAAAACCTTATATTTAAGAATTAGTTTTTTATGTTATATTAAGAACATTTACAAAAGTTCGTAATAAACTTAAAAAAATATAAAGGGATATTTACAAAAAAAATTGAGCGTCAAGCATAAAATTAGTATGACGATGTAATTACTGCACGATGAAAATACTTGACGATGAAAATACCGACGATGTATTGAATCACAATGAATTTACCACGATGAAGTTACCACGATGAAATTATGGCGATGAAATTACAGTGAACCGGATTTGAGGGTAGCACTTTTCAAGACTGAACCACGAATAGAGAAACTTAGCAATATGATCCAAGCCCAATGCTCCAATTAAAATTAGTTTATCATTTTACAAAAAAAATTATACCTTTAGCTTATTTTTTAAAGAATGGGAGAGAGTATAGAGAATGGGAAATGAAGAGGTTGTTTTAATTAATGACAAGTTTTAAAATTCATAATGCTGTGAATATAATAAAATTTAATGATGTTAATTTTGTCCTTCACAACTTTAAAATACCTCTCTTACAGATAAATTCATTACAATTGTCGTCCCTTACTTTTACAACCAGCTAATCATATATCTTTTAATAAAATATACGCAACTAAATTAGTGAGGTCGCGTCATATTTTGAGTAATATAATTGGGGTTGCTTAAAAAAGGTCGGGAACCACCGATCTACAGGTAATTTATAGAAAAAAATATAGATTTTTCACTGAGAAACATGAAGAATGAAAGTTTCTTCCATAGGAGGCTACATAAGTAAATATTACAAGAAAAAGAATATAACAATCCAAATATTTAAACTAATTCACTTTTAAACTACCAACTAACTTTTTTACTTCTTCCTCCACAAAAAAACAAAATTAATTCAAATATTCAAAACAATCCTATTAACTTACGTTAAAATAACGAAAGTTAAACTAAATCAGTAAAGATAAAACAGACATGGGGGTATATTTGAAGTAAAAATAGCAAAATATATCTGTTTGTGTGCAATATTCTACTAAAGAAGAAGAAGAACTTTATTCAAAACATTAACACGATCATTAATAAAAAGAAAATACATATTTTTTGTATAGATCAAGATTAGTAAAATTATAGATAAAAATTTCATTGATGAGGTTAGCTTCCAAAGGTTTATATAAACCGCTTTAGGAATGATTCCTTAAATAAAGATTCCTTATACAAAAAATTGTCAATAGAAAGAAATAATAGAAAGTTATTTTAGACTTATACATATATAATGTTATGTGTTACAACCGGAAGTACAAAAAAATAATTACAATCTAAATAATTAACTTATATTCAGCTAACAAAGTAATTAAATTTAAAAAAACGATAACTTAATTTTCATCATGAAGTTAAAAGTCAATAAAGCTAACTTTCGTTTTCTAATAGCACTAGTTCTAAAAACACGTTAAACCTCCTATTTTATAAAATTTGTGTAAAAGAAATTGAAGTTATTAGGTCATTTTATAAAAATTTGAGAAAATAACAAAAAAGAGCAAGTTTTTAACAGTTTTAAAAGGGCTCTTATATATTTAAGATTTCAAAAACAATTTTTATAATCATTTTTATATAGGTTAAAGTCTCCACTCCTCCCCTCTTCCCATTTTTTGGAAATTAAATGGATTGATATCTCATCAATGAATTTGAAATAAAAAGCAAAATTGTTCTTAATTTTAAATGATGCCTCAAAGTGAAAGATGCTAAGGAATTTATTCTCTTAATTAATTGGAAAAAGTGATTTATATAGATTAAATATTTTAGATCAATTTTATTACCAATAAAGTCAATTTTTTTAAGTGGTTAGGCCAATTTTTGAAAAATTTATAAGTCTATTTTTATTGTCGCTATTAAATGACCCTAAAAATGCCGTATTTTTAGTAGGATTAGACTAGAAATATCCTTTGATGGAATTTTTCAAATGTAACAAAAGATATAAACTACTTCAGAAAAATTGTATGCATGAATTATTTAAACAGTATCCCAAATTTTAAACTTTTTAATTACTTCAAAATAAGCAAATTTTTTGTCTTAACACAGACAAAAAATTTTTTTTTGTCTTTATGGTCAATTGAACATACATTTTTGGAGATGATCTAGCTGTGGGAGCACAAAAAATAGCTTATTTTGGAGTGTGAGATCATTTGAACTTACCTTTGTTTTATTAAATCTTTTTTAAAACTCCCTCCCCCTATATTGTCCAAATTTTCAACTTTTAGCCAAATTTCCCCTCTCTCTCCTTCAATGTTGACATCATAAAAAATCAGTTAAAGTAGTAAAAGGCATAAATTTGCAGTTTTAGGTAATAACTTTTGTAACATCGTCTCACAGAATGAGGTATATCAAATCTTACATCTAGCAAAATATGAACAGAAAGTTGAACCTTTTTCCAGCGATCATTGTAATCAAAACCTTCAGAATAGGAACCACAGTAGTTTACAAAATGGTAAACAATTTGTCTACCCGCGTTCAACCGTACAGGTTATGAGATATATATCATTGCATAACAGAGCAGGGTTTCCTAAATCTCATCCTAAATTCACTCTTACAAACATATGATATCAAATGTTTCGACATTTTTTCTCCTTTCATTTTCCTCTTTCTCCAGTGAGCAAACCCTTATTTTTGGAGGAAGCGAAGTATGAATTCTTTCGTTGTGCTTTAAATTTCTTTTACCATATCAAAACAATGAATAGTTGTTATTGTTCCATTTTTGGAGATTTTTTTGCCAAGAAATAATACTTTAGTGAAAAAGTTTGCGAGATAATAACAAGATTAGCATAAACAAATTTCGTATATTTTTTGAGGCATTGAACTTTTTAAACAGTGAACGATAATAAAAATGATATCTATATCTTTGAAAATAAAAAGGCCAAAAAAGTGGGCCACTATTTTTAACGGTATACATTATGAACTGACTCAATTTTTTCAAACTTAAAAGTACTTGTTTAAAATTGAGATCTCAATTTAAGAAGCTGGTATTTTTTAAAACATTATGGTTAGGAGATTTTTGAGTCGAGAAAAGAAATACTAAGTCCCAAATAGAAATAATCATATTAGTATAATTGGTAGCTAGGTAGGAAGAAATATGTAAGCAATATAGGACTTTTCCATATGCTTGCGAAATGCTTGAAAAGGTATAAGATTGAAGTTTGAGAAAATTATAACGATTCGTCTTGCGAATTTATTAAGAGTGAGGGACTTTGGAGAAATTCGTTAGTTGTTGACGGAGTTTGAAGTGTTGAAAGCTGGATTTTTGGCAATAGTAATTAAAGGTAGTAGGTGGGTGTTAAAGAATATAGGTCTTAAATAAAAGAAAATAGTGTAGTTATTTTTGTAGATTTTCTTTTTATTGGTTTTTATTAAAGTGAATTGATGTAGTGGGAGAAGTCTGTGGGTTTGCAGATGAAAATAATGAGAGAGTTTAGGGCATGAGGAGGTTCGGATATGAAAGTAGTTGGTAGAAATTAGATATTGGGTTATTGGGAGTCATGACGAATAGTGAAAGAAGTGAAGTTCTTGCGTGGTTCTATTGGGAGCAGGAAAGTAGAAGATGCTGATGTGTTTCTTCTTGATTACAGTTGAATCTACATAGATTGTTTGGTGATTTTTTGATGCGGTGAAATAGGAGTTGTAGGTGCAGTGACCGGATAGCCATTTGATTAGCGTTCGTGGTTTGGAAGAATTTCATTTTTGACCAAATATCAAGAATTTGGTTTGGATTGTTTATATGTTGGAAGAAAATGGAGGGTGAGGATTGGATGAGTTCTTGTCTAAGGTATTGAGTGTTAGATCTAAGCAGAGGGGTATAGGTTTCTAGGGGAAATGAGGTAACCGGGATGTAAGGTGTATTTGGGGGTACTTTTTTAGGTAGCTTATCTACATAGGTGTTTTCTAGAATGTTTGAGTGAGCTGGGCACCAGTAGAGGTGTATTTCAAAGTAATTTGATAAATAGGTGAGTTTATAAACAAGGGTGTATGTCAAGAATGGGATTTTGTGTTTGAGGCTTAGGTCTTTGATGATGTTTTGTGAGTCTGTAAAGAAGTGTAGTGTGTTGTAATGTCTAAGGGAAAACTTATTTTGGCTTATGTAATCGCAAGCATGTAGAAGGGCATAGCATTCACAACTGTATGTTGGAAGAGAGGGATCAATGGCAGACGTTTTTGAGTATAAAGGGAAAGGTAAAGAGCCTTTGAAGAGTGCAAGAGCATAAGAAGATTTGTTTGAGCTTTTTGAGCCATCCAGTAATTTTTTTTATGAATTTGAACAAAAATTGGAGCGGGTCGTAATTAGAAGTTTAGCGATGGATTTGATGAAAAAGTTGTGAAAAGAGAAAGGTAATGTTGAGGAAGGGTGAAATAAAGGTAGTGGATTGATTTTGGGTTGGATGAGAATCTTGTTGAATCGAGACGAAAATTGTTGGAGTAAGGATTTGTAGTATGTTTGAGAAGGAGTAATTTGAGTGTTATGGAAATAGGAGGAATAGGAATTTTGTTTGATACGTGTCATGATATATTTTTTGATAACAGTTTGTTTAAGATGAAGGGTTAGAGCAGGGGTCGGGAACCTATGGCTCGTGAGCCAGACATGGCTTTTTTGATGACTGCATCTGGCTCTCAGATAAATTAGGTGGCCTTCAGGATAAAGGGAGGTATTGCGATAATGCTTATCCTTCTTGCCAATTCTACACTCTCTTAATTTCGTCATCATTACGAATCACGACGACACAAATAAAGCTGATGATGATGCAGACTTTGCTTATTAATAAATAACTTCGATAAAACAATGTTGTTTAAAATAAATTCAGAGTCTTATTATACTATAAAATTGTTTGTCTTCTTTTTCCATTTAGTTGTAATCAGTATTTAAAAATATATATGGCTCTCAGAGGATTAGATTTTAAAATATGTGTTTTTTGGGCTCTTTTAGTCAAAAAGGTTCCCGGCCACTGGGTTAGAGGAAGGCCATTCGTGAAGAATTCTAAGATTCTAGTAGGGGAGGTTTTGTAGGCTATCGTCATTGAGATGAGGCAAAGGCGGTGTATTTTACATAGATAAGTAAGTGATGAGGGGTAGTTTAATGATATGCCCCATGAAAGAATGCCATACTCAAGCGTAGGTACGAGGATTGATTTATATATAAAAGATGATTGTAGAATAGTTAGACCCCATTTATGATGCGGTGAAATAGGAGTTGTAGGTGCAGTGTCCGGTTAGCCATCTGATTAGCGGTCGTTGTGTGAAGAATTTCATTTTTGATCAAATGTCCAATATGATATATGTGTTTCATGGATTTTTAAGAGAGGAGGAGCAGATTTTTTTCAAGATTTTTTTACAGAATTTATTTCTGCCATATATCTATTTTTTATATTTAAGTAGTGTTCGATGTTGTTAGGGTTATGGTTTTTACTAAGTGTTTTGAAAGAATGTTTTAGGGATTTTTTAAGTGAAGTGAGAAAGGGAGTACATAAATATGTGTGTTTTCTGCGTAAATATGGTTTGGCTGGGGTGGATAGTGTGATGGAGAGTATAATTGGTGAAAAATTTAAATACTTTAATTAAATTTAGAACTAATTTTTATAAATTTTAAATCTAAAATAGAAGTAAAAAAGCTTAGTGAGGTGAAAAGTAAGATCTAGTTTGCTTCTGTATGGTTATGCGATGGTGTTTGGTAAAAGTGGAGTTAAGTGTTGGTGGGTAGAGAGTAATGGGTCTATTATATTAAAGAAAAGAGAGAGGTGGTGAATGATTTTGGAGTATGATAAGAATTTTAGTAGAGAGGAGGGAAGATCTTTAAAATATATAAGTGTTTTTTCAATGAATTTGGTTCGTTCTGATGAGAATATTGGACAATAGAGGATAATATGAATTGGAGTTTCAATATGAGGGTAGCCAAATCTGCAAAAAGGGTTATAGTAGTTATGTTGGTAGGTATGTTGTTTGAGTAAAGCTATTCCTTTGTAATTGAGTTATTTATGAATGTTTCAAAAGTGAATAGAGGGAGGGCGTGGGTTGTGATCTTGTGAATGCAAATTTGGATAAGAGGTCTACTAAGAAATTCTTGAAGGAGGAGGAATGGGCGCGACACCAGAAAAGTTTAATCGAGAAATAGTTGCTAAGGTTGATTAATTTTTTGGCTAGGCTTAGTGTTGAAAGGGGAATTTTTTTTGTCAAGTTGTTGGTGTTTGATTTGGTTTGGAGAGTCTGTGAAAAAGATTATGTGCTTGAACTTGGATGTAAAGATGATTAGGTTATTTAATGTGGTTGCATGATATTAGGAGTGCTAGCGCTTCAGTTTCATAGGCCGAGGTGTTATTGTCTGTCTGCATATTTTATTGTGATTATAAAAGCGTAAACAGCGGTTGCTTTGTTATGTGATTTTGAACAGTCGGTAAAAATTGAGAGTTGGTGATGCGCATTTGAATTGCATTTGTGTTTTATGGAGTTTGGTGCTAAGAATTTGGGGTGGCATATTTGACTTGAGTATGGGTGTAGGTGTGGTAAAACTTGATAGTGAGCAAGTTGTGGCATATATTGTTCAAGAAGAGAATTGAAAAAGGTAAACGAAGGGGATGTATGAGTTGAGTAAAGATTCGTGAAGTTATGTGGAGCTGGTGTAGAGTGGAAGGTAGATAGATATTTTTTAATTGTTTTTCTTAAGGTTTAGGTGTAAGGATAGAGTATGTGTAAGAAGTTCAAGTTTTCCTGTAGAAGTAGTGTGAAATGCGTTTATTATTGTGAGTAAGCATATGTGGTGTATTTTCTTGAGATGGGTTAGTGAGTTTTGAAATTTGAGTGAGTTTCCCCAGGCAAGTGAGCCATATTGTATGACTAGAAGTATGATAGATTTGTAGATGTACTTTGAGATTTTTAGATTAAGACCCCACTTATATTATATAGAGAGATTAGGGTTAGGGAGATTTTTCTGTATATATTTTTGAGTTGGAGTATAAATTTTAGATTAGATGGAAATGTGACGCCTGGATAATTTATCTGTGATTCAGGAGTGAGTGATGTTGATATGTTTAATTTCATTGGTAGTGGAGTTATTCTTTTTCGTGTGAAGTTTATAAGTTTTAGTTTATCTAAGTTGAAGGAGACCTTGTAGTTGGTGGCCATTGTTTGTATTTTTGTATTTAAATTCGCAGTGCGATTGATGTTGTTGAGTTGTAGTGTATTTGAGAAAGAAATAAGATGTCATTAGAGTAGCATTGGGCAAGTTCCGTCTTTGAGTTGATAAAGTTAAGAATGGGGTTGATGAGGTTTAGACATAGGATGTCTGATAGGCTACCCCCTTGTGGAATGGAGAGAGTTAGTTTCTGGATGTATGTATTGTTGTGTAGCAGGATGAGAATGCGCTTTTGAAAATAGTTATTTACGAATTTGATTTTGTATGTAGGGTACTTTTTTTTATCGATGAGATTGTTGATGATTATAGGGTGCCATGCTGCATTGAAGGCATTTTCAATGTTTAGAAATATGGTTGTTGCGATATTTTGGTTATTTAGTGTTTTTTCTAGGTAAAGAGTTAGGCCAGAATGAGTCAATTCGGTGTTTTTATTTGGTAAATATGCGAATTGACTCTGGAGTATTAGGTTATTTTTGAGGATGTAATCAATTATGCGTTTTCGTAGAATTTTTTCTATGATTTTACCTAAGGTTGGTAATAGAGAAATTGGTCGCCACTTTTTGATTAATTTATGGTTGCGATTTGGTTTGGGGATTAGCACTAATTTGCATATTTTTTAAATATTTGGGAAATAGGTTAGTTTAAGGCAGGCGTTGAAAATGTTGAGGAGATGAGTGTGTAGTATGTGGTAGGCTTTTTTCACATGTTTAATTGAGATGCAGTCAAGGCTGCTAGAAGATTTGATTTTCATCAGATTTATGGTTTTGTTTAGCTCTTTGATTGTGATTTCTTGGTGTGAGTTAATAGTGTTATTTAGTAGAAATAGAGTATGATTTTTGAAGAACAAAAATAAAGGAAAATTTATAAAATCGAAAATTAAAATTAATTTATAAAAATCTACAAATAAATTTAGTTAGCATCAATTTGATATGTTGAACGTAAAATTTGCTCGAATAATTCAAAGTGATAAGCAATATTAAAACCAATGCTAAATCTTACATTACACAAGTGTACTAAATTGATAAATATGAGTTGAGAAAAAGTATGGTAAAGCACATGTATTGAGTTACAATATCTACTTTCATTGATATAAAATTCTCATTCGTCTTTCAAAAAAAACAATAAACCGAACACTAAGTTCACGACACAAAAGCGGCTATGTTTACCAAAAATCAATAATCAGGCTGCTTTATAATACACGCGTGTTCACATATAATCAATTAGGGTGGCCTATGGTGGGTTAGCTTTTTTAGTAACCAAGTATATCATATTTTCTTAAAATATGCATAAAATTCCTACATGGATTTTAACTAATAACTTACACTTAAAAAGCAAAATGAAAATACCTTTATATGGGTTCAAATAGGGACGGGGACTGCCTATTTGAAAATTCTGAAAGGTTGTTTATAATTTTCTTTTTTTACGAAAAATTTATAAACTCAAAACTATTGTTTTATTGAATTAATTACTTTTATTATATAAAATACTTTTTTAATCTCCCTCCCCCTATTACATTTGTCATCTTTTAGCTAAATTTCACCTTGGCGCTCACTCAAATTTGACCCTCATATTAAATGCAAAGTTATTTTGTAAAATAACTCCTAAAATGTATAATGATCAGTTTCGCAAATAAAGCTATCCTACAATGAAGGCCCCCTACATACGAGGAATATGCTATGCTCGACACTTCTTTTGGGCGGCAAATATAAAAAAATATATATACATAGAATACATCTCAATTGTTAAGGAAAAAACTTTTAAAATTTGCTATCAATTCTAATGAAAATGAATATTTACGGTGTCATTAATAGTACAAGACAACTTAAACCTGTCATTCATTTTGTAAAATTATTCTTTAAACTTTTAAGGGCAACAATTTTGAAGAATAATAGTCTGCCTATATTTTCAATAGAATTTTATGTATTAAAACCGAGGATTTTAATTTAGCGGGTCAGCAGAATTCAACTGGTCTTTAAAGAGTTAACAATGGTGTTTGAACTTTATTAAAGATAAATCATTCAAAATTAATAAAGAGCGGGGCTTGGGCGAGGAAGCGTCGCTAAAACTTTTGCCCAGGGTTGCCAGATAGGAATAAGGGGGTTGCCCACATATAAAGACAGGTTTACAAACAGAGTTTTTATTGGATATTATATATTTACTTTTAAATAATTATTTAGAGACAACTTATTTAATTCTTTTAAAAAAAGATGCATTTTTCTTGTATCTGTATATGAATTATTTCCTCCATTTATAAGCGTAGAATCGTATACATGATTATATTGAAATTTTCCTTATAGATTGTGAAAACATCATTTATGTATAGATTGAAAAATAGAGAACGTGGAGCTTTACCGAAATACGTCTTTTACTTGCATGTATTCCGTAAGTTAAAATTCGAATTTTTTAATTTAATTTAAAGTTTTTTACTACATTTTTTGTTTAAGTTTAGTAATGTAAAAAAGAAAAAAATTACCAAAAAGAAGGAATTTTCTTTTTTTACTAAACATATGTCTGATTTTAGTTTATATAAGAAGCGCTCTCTCGAAAGATTGAGTAGTATAAAAAATAAAGTAAAAACTTTTGTTTTTATTTATTATCATTATTTTTATCTATTTTTTTTAAGTCACAAAATTGTTTTGAGAATAATATGTCTGTTAAAGAAAGTTCTAAAATGTATGGAAGTAATTTTATATCTAAATTTTCCAAATATCTTATTTTTTAAATATACTTAGAAAACATCATCATCAATTTTTGTCTTCGGTATTAATATTTTTTCCCTTTATAATTTTCATTATTTTTTCTGAACTAATTTTTTTTAGTCAACCTTGGATATTGAAAAGATTCCTGTGAAGCTAAAGGTAGTATTATTTTATTTTTATATGTCTAGTTGTATGGGGACATGAATAAACTAAATAATATTGAATTAAAATAAAAAATAATAAGTTTACTCGCAGATGAAACAAAATAATTTTTTACTATGTATGGTTTATCCAGAACTTCCTTTTGACAGTGATTCATAGTCTAGTTTAGATCACTATGCCTCCCTTTTATATAAATTTATTTTAGCGCTTGCTATTATTTTTTCGTCAAATATTTTCCTATTTTTGAGATTAATATAAAATTTATGAATGAATTTATTTTTATTAAGGCAAATTTTTAAATTGTATGAATTTGATACATGAATTATATTTCCTTTAGGTGTCATTTTGTTAGTGTTTCCAATATTATTACTTTTAACTGCTTTGGAGTCTTGATTATTAGTTGCCACTTTATTGTAATTAGTTAAAAATTTATCCATTATTGAAAAATTATTTTAACTGTTTCTGTGTATATCATTTATTTTGTGAAGTAGCCATGAATTAATTAAAAAAAATAAAAACTTTTAAAACCCCAAATAAAAACAGTTTTTATGAACAACGTTAATGACTACATGTTTTTTCAAGGAAAGTTCAAGTCTACAGGAGATAACTCAGGATTCCATTGCAAATAGGAAATCTGGATATGCTTCTTGCTATAAGATTTATAATATAGCTCTAATTTTGCATATGGTTATTTTGCTCTTCAAGGCTTAGATATTTATAACTTTTCAAATGTTATTCTACACTATATCGCTCCTCTCAATGAAATTTACCTAATGTATTTTACGTACCCACTTAATAGATATACATATGGGTTCTACATCCCTATGAAAAAGCTCTCTAGAAAAAATCCTGTTAAGAAAAAACCTTTAAAAAACTACTTTAGAATTAAAAACCTTTAGGAAAAAACTTTTTAAGATAAATCTCCCTTTGAAAAAAACGAAATATTCTTCTGTAATATTATTTTATCTCTATTAGTTACGTTTTACACCCCCTTCAAATAAATAGTTATTTGAAATTGGCTGAATATAATTCCTTCGAATTTCATGACCTTTTCTAAACTCGCTAGCTGCATCTTTTGATACTAATTTCTTGATAGTTGAATGATGCTATTATGCCAAAAACTGTCAATCAAAAACAATGTCGGCGATTTTTAAAAGACTAAAAAGAGTTCTTTACATCCTCTTATTTTTCTCAAAGTTTTCAACTTTTTTACATATATTGTCGAATTCAACATTCATATTTATAACATGCTGAATCCAGTAGTGACATTTATTTGTCACGAATATCAATCAAACTTGTCAAAAAAGCATGTAAACATGGTGGTGTTTCCGAAAATCAATAATTTTTCTAAAATAAATACAAAAGTTTTATATAGATTCATCCCCATTTTCGAGTATTCTGAATTCAATAGTGATGTTTATTTTGTTTGAAAATCAATCATGACTTGTCGAAAAGCAATTTAAAATTCGTGATTTTTCTCAAATTGCCCAATTTTACAAATAAATAGATTTTTGCACATATAGAGATATTTACAAGTTTAATGAATTCAATGGTTACGTAATAGACTGCGAAACACAATCTAAAATTGAAGAATAGAACAGATTACGCCACTCTTCTATTAGGACATGGAGCTGCAGTGATCACTACTCATCACATGTAATAAAGCTTTTATCGCTCATTATTGTTTTTGACCAGTTATTAAAACCGATTGTCTCAAATGCCGTTTCAGAATTGGATGTTCAAATACGGAACCACTGTATGCGTAAGAAAAAGCCCTATCGAGAGATATGCTGTTGTCCAACCAAGTGAAGGTTTATACCATGAGTCTAAAAACTATCTCTTTTGTAAATATTCGGGGAAGAGAATTTTTGGTTTAGCTGATTCAGTATTTGGTGTTCAAATGTCAAAAATATCTGTCTTCTGAAGACCGTATGAAAAGACTTTTATTACAAGACTCATTGATAATAATCAAACTTTGTTTATCCGACGCTCGATTATTTGACAACGACGCTATCCGATACAATATTGAACAAATTTTCCCAATGTTTTTCTCCCCAATTATTCTGACATTTACACTTCGACCCGAACATAGTCTTCATCAAACCAAATGCTCTCACACCTGCCTGTCTTCTTCACCTATACCTTTTCCACAAGTAGGAGGTCGGCGGCCATAATCCGTTTTCTCCATTTCCATCTATCCTGAGCATTTTCATTTTTCAAACCAAGTTGTTCCATGCTTTTTACCAATCCATCTATTAGCTTGCCGTCCTCTGCTTCTCTTCCCGGTAACTGGTAATTCCAACGCTTGTTGAGTGACATCTTTTTCGTTTTTCCTTAGCATCCGACCATACCAACAAAGTTTGCTTCTTTCTATTATTGCTAGTACCCTTTATGTCACCATTGTCTTTCTCACCTCCTCATTCTTTCTACTGTCTTTTTTTCCTCCACTTCTATATGTTATAATATGCTTTTTCTTTTCCTGATTCTAATCATATATTCAAAATTGATCATAAACTATTCTTTTAAATGGATTTTTCTCTCACGTGTATGGTATTAGGCTCGTTTTATTTAAAAATGCACTTTTTCTGGATAATGTTTTGAAATGTAATTTAAAGGATTCTTATATCAAATCACCATCCAGCTCTAATGTATAAAATTTTGTTTCATTTTAAGAAAGTTTTTTCCGTTTTTCCATGCAATGATTACAATCAAAATTACGTTGACACTTTGAACAGACCTCAAAACTACATCTCTCATTCGGGTACCTCAACTTTGATATTATTTAATGGTTTTAATAATTATTTCTATTTTCTTTTTCTGACTAAAGTTTGATATTATCCAAAGACGAATTTAATTTTTCTAATCAAATATTAACTTTTGAACTCGTCCTTAACTATTTAAATTCGAACATTAAGGAAACTTGCTGTTTTCTGTTTAATTTTTTTTGTAACACCCTTTAAAAACTTAAATGCTCTCGAAATAATTTAGAGCGAAAGTTTCGCCAAAATTTACTATATTTTTAATTTTATATTTTAACCCATTTCAATATATTCAACAGAGAAGAAGCCAAAGAGCCCCTTTCCTTTTTATCGGAAGATAAGCCCTATAGGAATATTGAATTTAATAATAAAAATAACCGGTTTCACAAGCTTCAAATATAATTTTAATATTTTCGCCTTCAGCAAATAATTTTAGATTTGAATCTGGCGTAACTACAAGTTTTGCATCTGCGCTATGGGAATCAAATTAGAATGACAGGTTCGACAAGGCAAGCCCCGCAATCTCGCCTTTTAAGAAAACCCAGCTCACTTCATTCTATACTTTCCGCAAACAAAGATGTGTTACATATCAAGTCACATGTTTAATGAAGATGATAAAGAAAATAAGATGTGCTCAGCTTTTCAGATATTAAATTTTCTATTCGTTTCTAAAATCGAGGGGACTTACGTTTCAACACTTTCTTAGCTAAATCAGAAGAACTATTAAGTATTTGAATTCAGAAATATTTCATCTTTACTTTCTCTTTAAAAAAAACATTTTCACTCGAGTTCAACATATAAATGCATGGAGGAAGGATGAGAATGAATTTTGCATGATTTTCAATAAATGTTCTTGAAAGTTCCCACTTGTAGAATGTTGGATTGTCCAAAATTATCTATGCTTCATCTTTAATTGCACCATCATTTCCCATTTTTTCTACAAGTTCCTTTGTAAATTCCAAGATAACCTCTCCATTCTAGATTTTGTTTTTGTTGATTTTAAAATGAAAAATTTTATAGCAAGATATCCCCAAAAGTAAGCCTTATTTGATGCTACGTGCTTTCTTGTGAGATGCAAGTTAAAACTACTGTCTTCTACAAAGATGAGGGATTGTTGACATTTTGGTCCGACATCTTGAAACTCAAATGCGTAATTTCTTCTTTTTAAAATAGAATTCTATGAGGATCGAGAAGGGGACACTGATGGAATTGTTTTTCGCAAAATATTGCACCCATATTGGGTCATTTGCCATTTTTGCCAATAAATCACATTTAAAAAGAATAAATAAGTTAGTCTTTGAATTAAGTACTATTTTTTTATTTTATTGCTTTTCAGGTCTAATTTGTAAATGTGCATTTTTCTCAATGGCGAAAAAAAGAAATATGACGACTCACACTTAAAATTTTGTTCTACTGCATTAACGTCTGATGAGGAAAAGGAACATACGTGTCCTTTTTGTTCTGAAGTGTTAGCATCGACTTTTTTAAAGCCAGTTAAGTGAAGTTTGCGCTGGTAGTGAAGCACTCGAGTTTGGTAAACAGAATTATTGGCTGAACGATTGCACAAATTCATGTTTGATAAATAACATCTGAATGTTTTTGCATAATATTCAAGTATGGTTTGAAAAGATTCAAAAATATTGGTTGTCAAAAAGTCCCACAATATAGCAGAACAGTTTATATTACCTTGCTGCAAAGATATATTGAATGTGCTAATATTCAATCTTCCTGTCAAACGATACCGTTAGAAGGCTAATAGGAGAGATATCTGATGACATGTTAAACGTGGTTTTATTGATTCGTAATTCGATTTTTAACTTTTCGCTATGGTAGACAATATTTTATTTTGCGAAACTCATCAATAGAACAACTGCAGGAGAAAGTGATACATTTTTTACAGCACATGGTATTAAGTCGGAATCTGGCTAAGCAAAAACCTCCAATGTAATTGGTACCCAGTGCGCTGAGCCATAAAACCATACCCGATGTGTTGAAAAATGTTTTAATGTGTATTTCATTAAAGCAAATGCTTCAAATATGCTTTGAAAAACTCTTGCTGCACTCAAACGTAAGGTGGATGAATTCCTTTAACCTTATTCTAATAATAAAATGGCAGCTTTTGAAATGAAGCTGGAATAATTGGATTCTTTGACAAGAAAAATTTTGTCTCGATTTTCGAAGATATTTGTTGATTAAAATAAGATTTTTATTAATAAAAATGCCCTGAAGGCCATAAAACACCGTGTAGCATGGCAAGAAATGTCTCTTTATTTTCTTAATCTACAAAAATTTCAAAAATACTATCAATTTATCAAGAACCGGTTTATAATCTCGATTAGTAATCTGGCCTCAGAAGATTTCTTAATTCAAGAACAGTTTATTGATTTGGTTAATGATTGAAGAAGTGCAAAACATGTTTTTCTGAAATATCTTATAGCGATTTTTCGATTGAAATGGGAGATTCATATGCTTGCAAAGATTGTTCTGAAAGCTATGATTCGATTTGCCGATGAGTGTGAGCAAGCCTTTTCCATGCTACTTTGCTATCATCGACTTGTAATTTTTCAAAAAAATTTATTTTCATTTTTTTGCCTTCTCTGATTTATTTGTTTCCGTGTACCTGATTGACATGGAACTAAAACATTATAACCCTGTTTAAAAATTGTTTCGAGAACGTCATGCGCTTTGTGTGTTGATATGTTATTCTTGCGTACCAGTAAACTTGCAGTTGAAGTGCCTGCTCTTTTGTAATTTAGTTTATCTTCAGAAGAAGAAGAACAGAAAGGCGAATGGCACTTCGGTTCAGACTCAATACTAGGGATAAATATCATGTGTGGATAAAGACTCGAAAGAAAGTTCGAATACAAATGCGTTTTCTTGGGTGCACTGATTTTAAAGGAGCTTGCTTGACAGTAGAATAACCAACTTTACCTCCACTTTGAATCTGCTTCTGGTAGAGTTTTTTTATCCCCTGTGCTTTTCCATTCCTCTTTTTTTATTAGTGAAATCAAACAACTGAGAAATTATTGTAGTAATTTTATTTGATGGTTTTTGTCATTTAAATCGATTAAACGATAAAGTTTCTTTCTGATTAGTGCACTAGAAAGAAGTGCAAAATTTAAAGTTTCTTTCCAACGCATTTTTACATCACCAATCATAGTTTTTACTCGTTTTTAGTCACTCGCTTTTTCAGAGTAATGCAAAAGTAGTTACAAACAATTCAAAGTACTTTGAAAATTTGATAATTTCATAATTCGAAGAAACAAAGAGATGCAAAATTTTGATATATTGATTTATTACAGATAAATGGGTGAAGTTTTTTCTATCATTTTAGCTTGAAAGAATTTTAAAGAAAGGAGAATTAAAATGTATAAAGTAAACAAATAATTAATCAGAGATAAATGGGTCAATAACTAGGCAAGTCTCGGAACTTGGGAATAAGTTACGGTTCTGAGACGAGTCCTAAAATTTAGGAACCGGGAGCGAACCCTAGAGGAAAGTAAATTTTTTTCCCAAATAGAAAGATATTATCTTTTACGCTGTTGTTCGAATTTTTAGAAGACATTTTTAAGGCTTGAACGTAAAAATATTTTAAAAATTAAATGTAATTTTCAAAATTTTATAATTTATTTTTTTTTAAAAAAACATGTCTTTATAAATATAAAAAATATTTTAATTGGATTTTACTAATGATATCTAGAAACAATTGTTCCACTAATGTAAGAGGTTTTGCTATTTCATTTTATAAAAAAATTTTTAGTAATGACCCTAATACACAGGTAAGACCTATTTTACTCTGATATTAAGTGCTGCATGAATTGCACATATCTGTAAACTGTGTGAGTTTCAAGCTGATATTTGTGCTTTTTCTACATCTATTTATCATCCTTCTTCAAAAGGCATAATGTAATAAATTTTATTTTGATCCTTCTCTGCAATCTATTCATCACAACATACACTACATAATAGTATTTAAGAAAGAGATATCATTGTAAAATGAAACTAACGATCCGTTATTTACTCAGTTTTTCTGTAAAAACACATTTTTGACTTTTGAATAATCTTTAAATTTACAGATACAGACTTGGGATCTTTGATTTATTTTCAAAATGAGATGGGGATTAGCAGAAATCATAGTATTTTATTATTCAGAGTTTTTAATTTAATACCATATGGCCTTTTTTACATTGTTTTCCTATTTATGAAATAGAAGTAAATATATTGAATAAAATGATTTTCAATTTTTCATTTTAACTTTTTGTGAAGCCAAATTTTATTTAAAAATATATTTTGCTTTTAAGAAAGCGTAAAACTACAATTTTTTTTGTATAACTTAACACAAAATGAATACATTAACTAAAATTTCTTAACTTTCGAAATAATTTTGTTTGTTTAGAAGACTGCTTTTCTTTCTCTTATCAAAGACAATCTCAAGAAAAGGATCGAGATGATGAAATCGATAATGAAGAATTTGAAAATACAATGTAACTTTATTTTCTCTTTATTTGAAGATTCTAAAACTAATTCCATGTTTAGTTTCTGACCTATAAAATATATTTTTTTCCTTTTCTCTTATAGTGAAAAGAATATTATGGGGGTTAAAAGAAGTTGAGAAAAATAGGCTAAACACAACTGCGATGAGAATGTTAAGAATTATTTGTAAAACAAATTGGAAAGACAAATTAAGCAATCAAATCATAGGAAGTTTATGCTATGTAAATGAAATCAATAAAGTAATAGAGAGGCAAAGGTGGTTTGTGCATGTAAACAGAAGACCAGCTGAAGAGTTAATTAATATAGCGTACAAACAGGAAACTATAGGTAAATCGAAGGGTAGACCAAAATTAACAGTAATTCTAAGAAATTTAAAAATAAGGGATGAACAAAATAGAGAATTTTTGAAATGTAAAATTAGGTAGTCTTTTTATATGTGTTTTCATAGATGCAACTCCGGCTAGACCTTAGCTTGCTGGGAAAGTAGTAGCCGTAAAACCGATTATATATATTTTTTTGTTTCTCTTATAGTGAATAAATATGTGATATAACTCAATTACGTTTAATTTGCCAAAATTTTCATATTGATTCTTTAATTCTTTTCAATTGCCAATATGAAGAATTTCCGTCAGGGAACTTTCGCCTAAGATTGAAAGTAGGAGGAGAGCAAACAGGAAAGGAAGAAATGGAAATAGAAATATTAATAATACTTTAAATTAGAGCAATAAACTTGAAAGTTGAGCATTTAAAAATGAATGTAGATAATAAATCAAGCTTTTTTTCTTTTTTTGCAACCTTAAGTAAGTCTGACTTAAAACCATACCTATATAATAAAATGTTTCGAAAAATAAGTTATTTGATGAATTTTGAATAAAAATCATTTTTCTTGGAAAGCCAGATTTTTGTCTTTTATGACTATTTTGAACCAAGAAATTGAAAACTAAAATTTTTTTGTTCTGGCTTCATTGTTATGAGAACAGAATGTTTTTAATACCTTTAAAGCTTTTAGATTACACTTCAATGAAATTTTAAGTTTCATTTGTTAGTAACGATCAGCTGAATTTGCCAAGTAAGATACCATTTCTCTGATACACAAGTTTAGTTTAGGGTGCTTTTTTCACGCGCAATCACTTTTAACTCATGCATATTCCTCCAAATATTTTGAAAATAAGAGAAGTTTTATCGTTTATCCCTGAGTTTTTTGTCGTACTTTCTCGCAAACCCCCTGCTTCGATATATTCTTTAAGTTTTACCTCCGCTCTTGATGGTTTTATCTCTTTTACTAGAAATTCTAAAGATCCATTATTTTTGCATTCCACCCTCCTGCTATTTTTTATAATTAGAATTCAAACGTTCGAAGTACGCAGTTTAATATCGACCACTCAGGATTTACATTTTTTGGTCGATTTAGTCAATTTATAGAATCTAGACAGTGAAGCATCAAATTTTGTGATCTCAGAAAATTAGTGTTAAGTATTGATTTTTTTCATACTTATGTCCAATCACTTTAATTTATACATTGTCTTCTACTAAACATAATTTCAGAACTATCGCTATAGTAACATCATAAAAATTGATTCCAGATTTCCAATAAATTTTCATAACTGTGGAAGGTTTACTTTTAAATTAAAGTCAGAGAGCCATTGACATAGATCTAAAGTATGTTTTAGCAAGTGGTGTACGTAAAAGTTTTTTCTCGATAATTGACTCTAATAATACTTTGATCCAAAGGTTGTAGCATCGAGGTACTACCAGTACAATTCTTCGTTTTTAAATCGCCATTCTTTTGTATATTCACTTTTAAAAAATACTTGATATCTTCCATGCTTTTTTATTAAATTTTCATGTTTTAGATAAATTAAACAGGAATAGAATAAACAATGAGCACAAAAGTTTTAAATTTTATACTCTACTCCTGTTTACTTAACTTACACACAAATTTAATGGGCCATCTTCAGTACCAAATCTATATTTCAGACAAATGATTCAAATTAATATTTTTGAAGCGGGGAAGCTTGCTACATCTCTACCAATAACAAGACGACGTCCAAAAGCCCCAAGCACATTAACAGATAAGCCAGCAGTGATTCGATCTATGCAATGTTCATCACCTGCACTTGATGTACTTTAAAAAGTGTAGCTTTGTTTGGTATAACGTGAAAGAAGAGCACTTTTATCCATATTATAAATGTTAACCTCGTGATAACCTTTTAAAATTTCAGGACACTTCAATCCAAACCTCAACAATTTTTTCAACCATATCAGCAATCTTTCCCAAAATAACAATGATCTGTTTATGTTTGAGATACTTTAAGAAAAAACCATTAGTTACAATAACAGATTTTATTTTGAAAATATGCCTATGCTTTTACGATACCCGGACATTTGGCCGAATTGACATTTAACCCTATTTCAGGCAGGCTTTTTTTAATAACTTTTTTGGCAGGGAGGGGCGGATTCCGCCCCCCCTCTCATTAGATTCTATAAAGGAGAAATTTTTTCGCAAATAATTTAATAACCCATTTTCAGGTACGCTGAATCCATTGGTGATAATTATTCAAGGAAAAAAATGTCTACTTCTATTTAATCAATCAAAATTGACAGATACCTGTCAAAATATCAATATAACTTTAATTTTTTTATGAAACAAGTGTAAAATAAGATTCTTATGTTGGCTCAATTCATTGGTGATTATCATTTTCAGAAATAATCATTTAATTTTTGAACAAATTCATCAAAATTGACAGATACCTGTCAAAATATGTAAATGGAGATCATTGAAATTTTCTATACAAAATAAATAAAAAATATAATTTTCATTTACGCTTGATTCATTGGTTACACTCGATTTCAAACACAATGTTCAAATTTTTAAACGAGTTAAATCAATCAAAATTAACAGATACCTGTCAAAAGATCAAAACTGGTATAACTTGAATTTTTTTTGTATATCTTTTTCAAAAACAAACTTTATTTTGGAGAAATCAATCAAAAGTGACAGATACCTGTCAAAAAATATATATAAACATCATTTGAAGTTTTATTATAAAACAAATATAAAATAAAGTTTCCACCTATGCTGAAATAATTGGTTTTACTCAATTTCAAAAAAATGTTCGGATTTTTGGCAAATCAATCAAAATTGACAGATGTCTGTCAAAATATGAAAAAAGACATCATGAAAGATTTTTTATAACCTACGTATAAAATAGGGGTTTTTACAATTATAAATAGGATTCTTAGATTAAAATTTTCATTATAAATTTACCTATTCACGAAATTTAAATTTCCTCATCTCCTTTTTACACCCATGGTCATATTTAAAATAATTTAGAGTAAGACGAATTTTAGAGTGAAATAAGTTGAACATACCATTTTCAAGTACGCTGAGTTGATTGATGATATTATTTTTTACCTAATTCTTTCAACTCATCAAATCAATCATTTTTGACAGGTTTGATAAAATCAATACTTAACAAGTTTTAAAGTAAAATAATTGAAAATAGCATTTTTGAGTACGCCCAGTTGATTGATGACATTAGCTTTTTACGAAATCATTTCAATTCGTCAGTAATCAATCATTTTGACAGATTTGACAAAATTAATAATTAACGAATTTAAAAGTAAAATAAGTAGAAATAGCATTTTTATTTACACCTAGTTGATTGATGACACTAGTTTTTTATGAAATTATTTCTATTGGTCAGTAATCAATCATTTTGATAGTTTGTCAAAAATAGTGACCAAGTATTTATGAAGCAATTATTATTTTTATGGAGAAAAATTGTCTCTTTTGATATAATTTCAATAATTAACAAACTTTTTTGTAAAAAAATTTCTACACAATAAAGGTGAGTTACTTGATTTATAACCTCGAAAATGTTTTTGATACTTATTTAGCTGAATTACTGTATATGTCACAACATGGTCATCAATGTTACCAGTTCAAAAAATTGTATAAATTTTACCAATATCAAACAAAATTGATGAAATCTGTCTGAATATAAAAGTTTTGCAACGAGAAAAACACATACTAACATTTTCAAGGAAGCTGAGTGACTGATGATACTGGAAAATGTGGCATTCTCAGTAACACTATCAGAATTATAGAGATTGAAAACTCTAATAAATTCAAAATTTTTGTATTCTACTAACGTTTTTATAAACGCCAGACTTTTTCCCAAAACGTATTTTGGACAAATGTGATAATCAAAGTCAATAAGCTCTGTAAAAACATCTGAATTCTGGTATATACAAAAAAGAACAATTACAAACAAAAGAATATTTTTGTTACTTATGAAGAGTTTGCTACTATAAATTTAAACTGAACAATAAATTTCTAATCCCTTTTCAAAAAGCATACAAAAAGAAAAGTTACTAAAAGCGTAAAAAGGGGAGCAAAGTTTTAATAAACTTGTAGAACACAAAATATATTTCACAATGGTAAAAGAGATAATGAATAAGCAAGATTATGAGCTTTGATAGCAATTAGTACACAGGCAGTATGAGTGATCGTTACAACATGCTTTGCCACACTTTTGACACTGCTGCTTGATTTTTTTCAACTTGTCTTTCGAACATTTGTAGTTCTTGCCCGAAATTAACTTTAGGCAGTTATCACAACGTCTCACAGGTCCAACTTTTGACAAAAAGTGTTGACCTTGTGTTGAAGTGCTGCTTTCATTTGAACTAAGTAGTGTGGAAACTTTAGCTTTGATTTTGCTAGAAACACCATACATGGGTTTAGATTTTATGTAAGGATAAACCAAAGATTTCACAAGTTCCATGCCAAATGAAAAGGAGTCAATCTTTCTAGGATCAACTGATTTTTTCAAACAAAACACACTGCCAGAGTTTATTCTTGCAGTGTCCAAAATAAAGCTCCATGCTTTTACAGTCCATTTTTTACTTTTTCTATTACATGATGTATAAGAAATTCGTTGATCAAATATGTCAACCCCTCCTTTCGTGTAATCATAAAGTTTGTATATGGCAGGTTTTTTATTTTCTCCCTTAGAAACACCGAGAATTGGGGGTAAGGATGAGGCAATCAAAATGTTCTTACTACTACTTTTTCTTTTAACAACATAACTATGCAGAGACAACCATTTAAAATGGTTTTTTTCCCAGAAAACTTTATATGAATAATTTTCTCTAGTATTGAGTGAGTTTAAATTTATGGGAACACCTTTTCTTCTAGACATAATAGTTCCGATACATGTTATTTTTTGTTTATATAACCAATCAATAAGCTTAATTGATGTATAAAATCTGTCTAGGGTAATATTTCTACCTTCTAAACTATTATGTATTTTAACTTTGTTTACCAGCTCTTTCACAATTTCTTCCGTACTTCCTATGTGAAAAGCTCCTCCACTTTTTCTTGGTTTACCAGCATATACGCTAGATTGATATGTAAACGGGTATTCAACACTGCATAACGATCTAAACAATAGTCCATATTTAGCAGGTTTGAGGGGACTGTAAATCTTAAAATTTACAGCCGTTTTCGACGGATACAATGACTCATCAATCGTTAAAAAAGGGGTAGGTTTAACCCATTTGCAACAGTTTACATTAAATATTTCAAAAACATTCCTATCAAAACAAATGTGTTTATTGAGAAAATAAAATCGTTTCATGCTCATTGTGCACGCAAATATATGACAACCTAGATCGGACCATAGAAACTTAACCCTGAGATAATTCTGTTTCAGTAGAGCTCTTAAGTAAGTTAGTCCAATATATGCATACATTTCCTCAATATCTAAAACTTTTATGTGAGGATATTTACTATCGTTCAACTTTTCTGTATTGTTTTCTTCGATATTTTTATTAGTATGATCAATTATTTCGACCAAAAGAGAATCATTTAAAAACAAATTAAAACACTCTCTTGGGGTTTCTGCTGAAATATTTGGTCTCAGTCCAATTCCACCTCTTATTATGTTTTCACTTGTCTGTCTACCGACTTTGGTCGTTTTGACAGTTGACCAAAAAAGCTCTCTATTATTGATCCCTAAAACTTTCTCAGAAGAGCTAGCCTTCAATGAGGAACAATAAGACTCTTCTAACTGTTCAGGTAATTCATCAAACATATTCTCATTTAAGCAATCATTGACGCTTGTCAAGTATCTATGCTGAGCTTCTTGCTCCTCAAAACTCCTAAATAAGTCGAAAGGTAAGTTTACGTTGTTTGTATCTTCTTCATCTCCATCCTGGTCTGATGATAAACGTTCATTGAACATAAATTCCAAGTCACTTTCACTCGATGATGACGATATTGAAGTCAAGTCCTCTGGGTTATGGAAGAGTTGAAATATATTTGAAACGCTTTCCTCTTCTTGAGAGCTCACACCTTGTGAAGATCGTTTTCCCTTTCTTTTCTTCGAACTTTTGTCAGACATTACTACAATTAGCATACAGTTAGATAGTACAACAATTATATTATTATAAAAAATCATACTTTGATTGCGCCAAATTATAAAGTTAGGATGCTTAGCAAAAAAAGTTGCAGTACTGAAGAACGTAGTATCAGAATAGAAATGATGAAAATTATGTGCTGTTCAGTGTAATAAAATGAGATGATAGTATTTCACACTAAACTTGGCATAAATTTGCGAGAAACAATTCCGTTTGTTTATGTTTTTTACAATGCGATGAGGTCGTGAACATATATTGAAGGTCATATCAATGTTTAGCAAATTATATATAGAAGCAAACACATGATGATAAAAGAATCGTAATCATGAGCTATGTAAGTGTATTCAATGCTTGCTATATTTGTGCAGTGCCATTCAAAAGATGGTGATTCTTCTATCAAAAATTGCTTCAATTACAATGAATTTCTGTTTGTTTACAAGGTTGTAGGTTTATGAGGCCAATACAAGTTGAAAATTTAGTTATATACATTGATGAATGAAAAGTTATATGTGAAGCTAATGGATATGATGCTACAGATCAGTATAGATTGCTGAAAAACCCAACCAAAATAGTACCAAATCTCTCAAACATATTCAACTAAAACCAAATAACAAACCTATAAAAATAAAATTGAAAAAATCTATCTGTTTTATACTTGAATGAAAAACTTCTAAATGTGGGTGTGTTGAAAAAGTAACCACATGAATAACTCAAACTTTTGAAACATAATCTTTCTAAACATGATTTACAAAAGAACTCTTCATATTGTGAACTAATATTTCATTCAATTCTCAATCACATCTAGGTTATGTGAAAAATAAAATAAAAAAGGTTATAGTACTTTTGTTTACTATAATTAAAAAGTTCAATAACCTCAAGAAAATTTTTGGTCTACACAAAATTTTTGGTTACATTTATGGTAATTAGGATGTATTTTTGGTTCAAAAAATTGATTCTATGAGAAAAAACTTGACAAGATAAAAAAAGCCTAGTTTGCTCTTTTGTGGTTAGTATCACCACACAGCAATTGACAGTACTACATGTAAAAAATATGAGTATTCATGTTTAAACAACAGCAAATAGGTATTTAGGAAAAGTCAAAAAAGTGTGGTTATTAAGAGCTAATAGCTTTGAAGAAAATGATGAAAGTTTTTTTAGGGGGGCGGATTCCGCCCCCCCCCCCCCCCCTTGCCTTAAATAGGGTTAACCAACGGGCCTTTGGGCTAAGAAAAATTTTACCAAACGGACGTGGAATGGACATTTGAAAGACGCCTATTTCACCGAAAATGTAAATACAGTTTAGCTTCAATCAACGTCTGCAAAATACGTCTGCAAATACTCCTGCAAACAATAAAATACAGTAAAATCATAATCATATCATAACACATTTTTCTTGCAACGTCTGCAAATACGTCTGCAATCAATAAAATACAGTAAAGTCATAATCATATCATAACACATTTTTCATGTAACTTCTAGTAGATAAAATTATCCATCAGATAATTTGTGTGTAGAAAGAAGTTAGGAATAATAAAAGAAAACAAAAATTACCGTCCACATTTGTAATCAGTGATGTCATATCATAACACATTGGGCTTGTAAACTTCCAATAGATAAGTTATTCATCACATGATGTGTGTATAAAAGTTAAGAATAGAAAAAAAATCAAATTACACTGCCGATTTGTATAGAGCAAACGCTTCCAAACTTACTGGATGTAAAGAAACGTCTTCAAAAATTTTCATATGGTATATACATTTTGGGTGAAATGTCCTTTCGGCCAAATATCGTTCGACAATATCCGCCGACACCATGAGTTCGCTATTAATACATTTTGCTAAAATGTTGGGTTCCGTTCATTTACTGCATTTAAATGTGTAAAAAAGGGAAATGGCTTTTGCAGTTCCAACGATTTGGAGGGGTTAAAAAATCTTACAGTCGACCGTTATTTTTGTCGTGTACCTTCTTTAAAAAAAGGTTTCTCAAAGAGCAAATTTCCCAATATCTCTTTTTTTTTTCTACTCTTTGTTCAGTACTACACTATCAGGTTTCCTATTTTCTAAAGCTACTAATACAATATTACTCAATGTAGGCTACTTATCCTATGCATCTAAAACAAGAAAGTGCTTTGTCAAATAATGGAAATAAAAAATCCTCAATCTCCTGTTCTTTCTCACCACAAACGAAAGAAACATTTGAAATAATATTTGAGCTCAGCTTTAAACTTCGTATAAGGCACAACTGTTAATTTTTTTAAATTTGTTGAACAGTCTACTGCTCCACTGACAGAAATATTCTTTGCGCGAGCCACTTGCAACCACAATAAAAATTGTTCTCCTAATTTCCTTTTTTCCGTGATCCTAAATCCGTTCTTTTTTATATTCCTGTTTTTGAAACGCTATAAGGTAATACGCATGTTTGCAAGTTTTCTCTGACTATTATTTAAATTGGAATTGATTAGATTTTTTCATTCAAAAAAAGTTCTTTATGTTTACTGGGTATTTGAGTTTGCAAAATAAAATTATAAAACACTTTCAAAACCAAGCATAGAAGTTTGACAATAAATGGGTGGATGAAACACTAAAAATATTGGTTAGTTTAGCAAAGAAGTCAATGAAAACTGCTCAAAATAAATAAAATGTAGCAAACTATTGATAGAAAGAGAGTAATGATGTAAAAAGAGAAAAAAGAGTTAGTCTTTTATTCATCTTATTTAAAAAATAATCAAAGAATATTCATTTCAAATAACAGGAAAAAACTTTCTAGGAATAGTCATTTATTGTTTTTATGCATAGTCTCATTCAGTATCTTTGTCTTATTTTTCCTCATCTCTTGTATTAATTTTCACTTATTTTTGATACTTCAGACCATCTTCGCTTACCGTCTCACGAAGCGTTCTCTGAGCCATGTAATAATTATTTTTTTAAGTAAAAAATTGAATTTATAAGTATTTAATACAAAAATTTTGGGTCTTTTGATTCTTGGTTGACAAAAAGGTGATCTTGTTAAAAAGGTTTTAGTTTTTACTGTAATTATTAATTTTTCACACTTTATTTTGTACAACAAACAATTGGAATAATATTTTGGACATTTTTTTTTATAAATTGCAGTCTCGTCATCTAATGTATTTTTCCTTGAAAGTATTTCCCATTTTTATTTAAAATCACGACTATCCTTATTTAGTGAAATTCAGTCTCACACCAACTTTGAAAATTTGATACAGCTTGGAAAAAAGTTTGACTGCCTATACGTTTGTCCTTTATCTTTTCAAGATGCTAAGATGCATGGTATTAATTGGAAAATGGTAATAATTTTACATTCTTTTTAATAATCAATAACGCAGCTGATATTTACCAGTGTGATAATGGTATAGCACATGGGTTCTAAACCTTTTTTCACCATGGCCCCCTTTTTGTGCAAAAAATATTGTATGGCCCCTTAGAAATTTTTTTATTTCTTCAACCGTTTTTTACCCTGACTCTAAATTTATTACACCTAAAGGAACAAAAATATTGAAAATGATAAATTAACACCAAAACCTATAGCATGTAATTATTAACTGAAATTATCATTTAAGCGCAATTAAGGTGATTTCTCCGAAAGATGTAATTTTATGTAACTAAAACAATTGAGGTGTAAATTTTACTTCAAGTTTGGTCCTTGATCATTCCTGGTGCTTTAAACTTTTTTTGTACAAAGAAACTTAAGACCTACTCCACTTATATTCCAAATGAAACAAAATATGTCAAATTTCAAAATTTTACAAAAATAACCTCATATTTCTCTCATACCCAAGGTGAAGGTGTAGGGGATAAATTTTAATTATATAAAACTTTTTATAAAGCCTTAAAGTTAAATTTGTTGACAAAAACCCCTTGCATTATTTATTTGTATATTAAAATAGTTACACGATTTCAATGTGATCCTTGTGATTGATGCAGGACTACCAATTTGTCAATGTTTGGTGTTAAAGTTGCCAGGGAAAGACGTAAAGCACCTCTTTTTTCTACATCAAGACGACTTCTACTTTTTGATAGAAGATGCATCACTCGACTGAAACCTGATTCTACTAAATAGGATGTGGGGAAGGCAATTAAAAGCAATTACACTTTTTTCTACAGTAGTGGATACTTTTCAGATATTTCATCATTCCTCCAAAGCTTTTGGTATTCTCCATACTTAAATCTTGAATTTGCTGCTCTGTTGTTCTGAAGTTGGATAAACCTTTCTTGTACATCAATACCTACTTCAGGTTCATCAACAAACTAATGAGGTATATTCATTTGAATTAAATCAAAATAACGATTTTCCATTTCATTATGCAACTCCTTCAGATGATTAATATAAACAGGTAAGTCACCATCAATAAGTTTTGCAGATATGCTAGCTAACGAAGGAAACTGTAAATTCTCATCTTGCAAGCCTTTACCAGAAAATCTTCAGTTTTCCATTAAATGCTTTAATTGCTTCTCTGCAAGAAAACAAAGTGGAATTACTTCCTTGAAGTTGTTTGTGAGTAAATTTAGCTTTTCAAATATATCAGTTAGGTAGAAAATAACATTTTTGCAAGCTCTGTTTCTCTAAAAAAAAAAAGGATAAAATAGTGTCCCAAAGTTCAATGAAGCGATGCAGACAAATGCCCTTGGACAACCATCTGACTTCAGTGTGCAAAATAAGCCGTTGAAACTCCTCGTCATTGTTTTCACAAAATTTTTGAAAAAGTCGATCTTGCAATGCACCTTTTTTAATCAAATTAACTGCTTTTATAACTTGAATGAGTGCCCCATTCAAACGTCCAGCTAGATGTTTAGCAACGAAATGTCGGTGAACAACACAATGAACAAAAACTACATCATGAACAACTTTTTTCAGGTGAGCTTTAAATCCTTTATATTTTCCAACCATAGAAAAGCAGCACCATCTGTTGCACAGGCTACAATGTTTTTTAATGATGAATTTTTTTCGGGAAAAAAGACATTACGTTTATTGAAGATAGTTTCACCTTTGCTGTCAGTTATTAATTTTAAAGCAAAAGGTAATTCTTGGCATGAGTCATTATTATTATTAAGAAATCTTACAAACGCGAATAACAATGCAGAATGATCAGGAAGAGTTACTCATCTATTTGAAGTGCAAACTCATTTTCTCGCAGTTTTGAGATTACTCGGGTTTCAATATCAGCTGCCATTTCATCAATTCGACGCGATAGTGATGAATTGCTCAAAGGAATTAAACCCGATATTTCTTGAGGATTTTGGCCCATAACTGTTGAAAGCACTTCAGACACTGCAGGCATGATCAAAGATTCCCTAATGGCATGAGGCTTACTGGCTTTTGCTATTTTGTAAGAAGCTAGAATTCCTTTCTCCACTTTTGCTGTTTTTGAAAAAACATTTTATCAACCGTTTTTCTTCTTTCAAATTCATCACGCATCCTTATAAAGAAATCGAGTGCTTTGTTTACTTTTTCTTTATGCACAGTCTGCAAGTGCTTTTTTAATTTGCTAGCACGTATACTTTCATTTGAAAATTTTGCGGTGCTTTAATAAAACCATGAGTAAGATATTCTACAGAATATTATCGACTTTTTTTTTGGATGTAGCTTACATTTTATCTTAAAAAGAAATTAACCTTTAAATCCAGGATATTATTGGAGATTAAGCATTTAGCATAAGCTCAGTTAAACACTAGGAACCTTACTAAAAATCCATTTGATTTTCCTTAAAATAAATTTAAAAAATTACATTATCGAAAAATAGCGAATGAAAAGTTGGTCTTAAAGATAATTAGGGGGTGGGGCAAGTACAAATGATTTAATCAATGAATTGTGTCCTGTAAAAACATTAAGAATTAAATCAAAAATTTTTAATATTTAATTAATGATTGATTTCAAAATTGAAATTTAGCGCAAAAGAAAAAATAAATATGAAGCTTGCAGACTAGAAAGCTGTGAAATAGTTTATGGACCCCGCCACAAGTAGAAGAACTACGTACACATGAGCATCAAAGAAGCTGGAAATTTCAAATCAAAATTAGAGCATGTCTGTCTACTCATGAAATGTTGCACGGCCAATTGAAAAAAATTATATACATGCGTTGTGGAGTAGCTTAGCTGGCGTCTGAATTATATTATAATAAAAACTTTACTTTTATAGTTAGTGAAAGACTAAAAAAGAAAGTCTTCACTGTTCATAGCATATAAGCATAAGCATCGCCTTTTTATTCACCGAATTTGAAGGACTGCAATTCAACACTGGTGTCATGATTTTTATTTTCTCAATCAAAAAAGAGTAAAGTTTGTTTCATTTGACAAAAAGTTAGAAATACGTAATATTACATCGTAATAGAGGCACTGATGACTCGCTTATAGAACAATAAACACCTTTTAGCATATTTTTTCTCGATTTTTCATATTTAAGACTGCTGAGATGAAGGTTTCAGAAATTTCACAAGATTTCTCTTATTTGTTCATGTGGTGTACCACTGCGATGGACTACTTTTATGCTTTAGAGGTAAATATTTTGCTTCAAAATCTTTCAAACCAAGATTATAAGTATTTAATAAATAGCACTTTTCTGATGTGTAAAAAATTACCCATGTAAAAATTTGATGAAAGAATAAAATTTGTAAAATTTAGTGAGGTAATTTTAAGAGATAACGGTATCCTAACCAATTTCGGCAAGAGACCGCCTTTTCAGAGAAAAAAAGGTAATTGTGTTCACCAGTGGGGGATCCAGAAATCTTTTGTGGGGGGGGGGGGGGGGGGGGGTAATACTAATATTATCAAAATATTTTACACATTTTATTAGGGAAGAAATTTGAAAACTTATGTGAAATAAATGATTAAAATTATATTACAAAGTCTTTTCTTCTTTCTTTTTGCTTTGAAAATCGATCAATGACTTCATCAATTTTGATTTCTATTTTAGGGTGGACTCCAACCTTAATTTTTCTTGAATAGATTGCTGGTGGGGGGTATGCATCCCCCTGTCGGTCCATCCCTGGTGTTCACTCATATCTTTTTTCTTCTGAAAAAGGCAGTCGCCTCTTGCCGAAACCAGTTAGGATACCTTTATCTTAGATAAGTAATCTTGTAATCTCCTTGATAGAAATATCTCCTAGAAAAGCAAAACAAAGGATTAGTCGTCAAAATTTTCCTCCTCGAAAGGCTAATCGTATTTGTTTTCCATCTCAATCATGTTTAAACTGTTAGTATAGTAAATTATATTGATCGATTTCCAAAATAACTCAACAATGTTTTTTTTTTAATAAAATTTCCTCAATATATTTAAGTGAATGGCCAGGGAAAGAAAAAACACTTGCTAACATCGTTCATATAGCCTTTTTTGTTTTTGATCTTTGGAGTTAATCTCTATTAGTTATACTTGTATTGTTTCAATCAGAATCGAGTACGAAATGTTACCTACGTATAAACTCGTGATGGGCGACACTAAAATTTTGCATACTCCGTTATCCTGAAAAAGACCATTTTTTCTTTAATTAATAAATTTACTTGTTTTGGAAAATTAGACTTAGTGCATTCAATAGTACGTAAGTTTATCAGAGACACGTGCTACACTTTATAGAAGTTCAAAAATTAAACCAAAATATCACTAAAAAATAGGCCAAAATATCATTTCCAATTTAAATACTATGGTAGAAACAGCTCCTTAAAATATCATCAATGAAATTCTTTAAAAATACAAAACAACTGATCATCCATTTTCAAACAAAGTTTAAGACAAATTTTTTTTTGTAATATATGCAACATTAGAGCTCATGTTGACCATGTTTATTCGAACCTGCGGAGCCTTTATGAAATTTGAGGAATCAGTGAATGTAGCAAGTTTTGCTGATAGGATTGCTATGCTTTAAAAAGTAGGACTCTTACGATTTGTGATTCCTCTACCTACCACTTGAACAAACTTTCACAATACGAAACGCAGTACAAAAAGAAACTACGTAAGCTCTCAGTGGACATGTGATAGCGTTCAGTACCCAGTCTTACACATTTTACTTTTTTGTGATGTTGAGATTTGTAAAGTCGGAGTGCATTTCTAACGCGCTAAAGTCATAACTAGGGGCAACAAAAGTTGGCCAATAAATCCTTCAAAATTTGACCTAACTACCTCAAAAAGTTGATGTTATTTGTAAATAATTGACATAAAAAATTAATCACTTCTGTTAATTATTATTAATATTTTTATTGTAAGAAATTGTTAAAATATTCTCTTTTGCAAAGACGTGATCTTTGGACAAAGGCTTTTTAATCGCTGGAAAGAGAAAAGATATATTTCTTTTTGAATATGTTCCTTATTTCTTCAAATTAGATATTTGTATATAAATCCAATGCGTATTTCATTGTAAGATTCAAAGATAACTTTTTTCAATTATTTTATTTATGTGTCAGAATGGATGAGTCAAAATTTTTATCTATATTAAAAATGAAATATATTTTTAGTTCGTTTGTGAACTCTTTAGTGTATAAAAGCAATTCCAAAATTGTTTAATACTTGCTCTTTGTCAGTTTTGTTAAACTTTTGCACAATCTAGATTACTTACAAAAAATGGGCTATTAAAAAAGTTGGCTTTTGTTCACCTAATAACTTGGTCTTCTTTTACACAAACTTTATAAAGTAAGACTATTTACTTGTTTTGGAATAAGTGCTATTAGAATTCAAAAGTGGACTTTATTGACTTTTAACTCCCCGCCATAACTTTATTACTCGATTCATGACTACCAACAAAGTAGCGATAGAGACCTTAGTTGGAGAATGTGATTTTTAAATTTTATCAAAATATTTATCATTCAATAATTGTGGATTCTTTTTCAAGTGTGCTGAAAAGTGGAGTTTCCAATATTTCAAAGAAATCATCTGTCTAAAGGGAAATCCAGTGTATAATAATAATCCATTAGACAACAAAAATGAAGGCAGTCAAAATGAACTCTTTAATTCTGTTTTCGTAAGTTCATTTATGTTTTGTATACTTTTAAAAAGGGATTATCATTTCAGGAACGATGCTTAGTTTTCCAAAAAGATTCAAGTTTTGAAAACAAAAATTCTGTCCAACTCAATTTAGACGCACTAGAATTGACAGATGTTTTAATAGCGCCAGAACAAGAAAATGGCCAAGGTGTGAAATTTAACATGGTCAATCAGATAATTACACTTTTGCAAGGAGGCTGCTGTTATCAAGGACACAGTCTCAATGGTAGCGATAGTGATGTTTTAACCAAATCCTCTTCCTTTGATAAAGTATTCATAAGCGCCATGGATGCCGATTTTGTACCAAAATGTTGGAACAAAGTTAACGTTATTCAGACAGAAAATATTATTTAATTTAATTCAAATAAAATAATTTTTTCAATCTTTCTCTAAAACATTTTTCTTCATGGCTCAATATCTATATGAATATTTTAAAAATAAATTTTTTTTGTGTTTAAAGGCCGTTTACATTATGTTGTTATGCGACATAATTTTTTTTAATTCTACTTAAAAAAACATTTTTTTAACTACATTTCATAAAGGAAAATTTATTTTAATACGACCTTTTTATTTTTTCAAGAGGGGCTTTTGATTTCAGGCTCTCTCATGGTGGTTCTCAATATAAATTGATCTTCCTAATGTCCATTCTGCTTTTTTCAATGATTTTGAATATAAATCGTCTGCGTTTTTTAGATATCGTATGCTTTGCTTGGCCTTAAATGGGTTAAAGCTGCGAGTGTCGCCCTCCCTCTGGTCTAAATTAAAATTTACATAAAAAAGGCCAATTTTGCAAAAAAAAAATTAATTTTATTAGGGTATAATCGTTATTCATTGATTAACACATTTCAAAATAATATTGGTCACCCGCCTTTTTTAGGGCTCAACATACAATGTTAACTGCTTGGTTGACCTCAATCAAAATGCTGAAAACGCGAGACAGTACCTCTACACCGATATTCCATATCATTATCTTTTCAAAAGACGTAATTAGACAGCGTGGTCGTGAAAAAGTACTAAGTAAGATGTATAATGCCAGTTTTATAGAGGGTGAGAGGTACTTTCTTCGCATTCTATTTTTGCACGTATTTGGCGCCACATCTTATGAATATTTAAAGCATACGATGGAACTGTCTATTCAACTTTTATGGAAGCCTGTACTGCACGCAATTTATTAGTAGATGGCAGTTTGTTGGTTCGACTGCATCCCCTTCACAAATAAGAAATTCATTTTCTTTTATTTTGATTCATGATGAGTCAAGTAATCCTTCTCAGTTGTGGCAAAGCTTTCGCTTGGATATGATGGAGGATTATCTGCAGTATGAGTCTCATTTCAAAGCTAAGCAATCTGTACTTGCAAACATTCAAAGTATTCTCGAACAGTTTGGTAAGACACTCATTGATTTTGGATTTCCAGCTTTGAAAGAAACATTAATTGAAGATCTTCCCAACATTCAACAAGCGAGAGAAGAAGCTCCTAATATAAGAACTATGCTTAACTCTGAATAGATTGCTGTTGCTGATTCAGTCATCGGTTCCTTGAAATCTTCAGCCAATGTTTTCTTTATTGATGGTCCAGGCGGCACCGTTAAAAGTACCGTGAGTCTTTTCATCGAGAAGGCACACTTGCGCCGCTTGTATCGAACAATGAGAAAGTAGGCTTGATATGGAATTGAACCCAAGACCTTGAGTTATCGAAACCGAGTATCTAACCAACGTTACTCAAACCCCCGCACAGGTAAGACTTTCACATATAGCTACATCATTAGAGAAATTTATTAGTCGTAATTTAAATGTCCTTACTTGTGCTTGGACAGGAATTGCTGCCACTTTGTTAGAAAAATGCAGAAATGTTCATTCTTTTTTTAAGTTACACGTTCCTGTTTTAGATAATGCGACTAGTAATATCAAACCAAATAGTAAACATGCCGAATTTTTCCGTAAACAAGATATCATATTTTTTGACGAAGCTAGTGTGATCCCTAATTACGCTCTTTAAGCAATAGATAAAATGCTTAGAGATATCTGTAACAATAATGTACCCTTTGCTGGAAAAATTATTCTTCTTGGTGTCCGTCAAAAGTAACTGTTGTCAAAAGTGGAAACACCACCCAAATTATTGAAATATGCTTGAAAAGTTCTTATATCTGGCCTTTAGTTAAAGTCTTTCAACTCCCTCGCTATTCTCAATTTCTTTTTCTGTAGCAAATGGCCAACTATCTGCTAATTATAACGACCCTTTCAAAGATTGCATTCAAATACCAAATGAATGTATATTATCTTATTGTGGTAACATCCTTTTTCTGTTTTTAATGATGATGGTATTGACGTTGCAGACTCCCACCAACGAAGACTCTTTAGATTTTAACAACCAAGTGTTAACTCAACTTCAGACCTAATCTAAAATATATTACAGTACTGACTCTGTGGTTACAGATGATCAAGAAGAAATCGATCTCTATCCAATGGAGTTTATCAATTCATTGACACCATCTGGTAGGCCACCACATAAGCTCATTTTAAATGTAGGATGTATCGTAATGTTTCTTCGCAGGGACGCACATCCTCAAAATTATTGGGGAGGCGAATTTTTTTTGCAATTTTCAAAATTAGTGGTCTGGAAATACCACGGGAGACCAAATATTCAAGCAATCCTTTAAAATAGAGTGTATTCAGCACATACGTAAATTTATAAGACTATATATTTTTTTTTACAAAATTGGTAAAATTTAAATACTATACTTCTAGCGAAAATATTTTAATTAAATTTGCATATCGCATATGCACTAGTTTAAAAAAATTCAAATTTATTGGGGGCGAATAGGCTTTTCATTTGAAAATGAAGTAGTCTAGCAGGCACATTAAAGGAATTAATGAAAGGATATATGATTGATAGAGAAAAAAACTGAAAACAAATAACTGGAGGTTGGAGAGTTTTATATAAGTGAATGTAGCTTGAAGGAAAAGAGTCTACTAGACATCCTGCGATGTTTATATAAAAAAAATGTGATTGATTCAGGGGCTCACATCCTTGAAATTATTGGAGGGGCGCGGACTTTCAAGCGTCTTCCAAAAAATACAACAAATTTTTCTGAATTCCTACTGCTCTTTTGTCTATTCTATTTCATTCTTAATTAAGCTTAATGTAAACTTTAACCCCCGTCCTATTAAGCTTAACGTCAACAATGAATGAGGACTTATATATAGCTCTTTCATTCTCACTTCAAATAGATGCGCACCATCTCCAAATTCGTGTACGGAAAATCCGCCGTAGGAAAACTCGCCTTACGAAAAATCACCGCAAGACAATTTTGCCGTAACACAAGTATTTGTCATAAAAACAGTTTGATTTTTGAAGTACCATTTTATCTCTTTCAAACAACCAAATTTGGCCTAGTAATTATTTTTTTTATTTTATCTTTATTTTTATTTATTTTATTTTTTATCTTTATTTTACCTTTTTTTTCGACTATAGTTTTTTGTAAGCAGACGATGGTTTATCAAATGGAAACTAGTAAAGGAGGACTGAAATTAGTTGACGATCTTAACTATATTCACTGAATAGATCAAAAATACGGTGAGAAAACATATTGGAAGTGTGATTATATGGAGTGTAAAGCAAGAGTGCATACCAAGTTGGAAGATGATTGTGTATCTATTTGCAAAATAGTCGACGAGCATTGCCATTCTTCTAAGCCTAAAGTTTACGAAGCAAAAACTAAAATGAAATCGATAGCAACAAATTCATAAAAATTGCAAAAATTGTATCTATTTTAGATTCAAATGCATTGGCGTTGCTGCCCACTAAAGCACATTTGTCGCGCAGTATTAGAGGCTGGAGGCAAAAGGAAAATCAAGCTCCTCCAATCCCAACTGGAAGAAGTGGGTATATTATACCAAAAGAATATTGATTTCTTAAAAATGGTAATCAGTTTTTATTATATGATAGTGAGAAAGATTGTTCAGACAGAATTTTAGTTTTTGGCACAAAAGCTGGGCTAGATGACCTTGAAAAAAACAAGGACTGGACGTGTGACGGCACGTTTAAATGCAGCCCAGAGATATATTACTAATTGTTCACATTACAATAAAGAATATTAGTATACCACCTATTTTTGTCTTGCTACCTGACAAATCTCAAGTAACTTAAAACAGACTTTTCAGTGCCTTGAAGGATCTGGGCCCATAATTTCAACCCGAAACCTTGATGGTCGATTTTGAAAAAGCCAGTATTAAAGCCTTTTCTGCTTTATTTCCAACAACAAAAGTAACAGGTTGTTTATTTCATATGCCTAAGAATATTTATCGGCACATTCTCGATCTCGGTTTAAAGTCGCGTTATGAAAGCGACGCAGAATTCAACAACAAAATCAAATGCTTCACCGCATTAGCTTTCCTTCCTGTGCAAGATGTTATTGGTGGATTTATCGAGTTATCAGATGATCACGATTTGCCCCAAGAATGAGTATCTTATTTCGAAACGCTTGACAGATGTGAGCGAAGACGAAGAGTGGAGCCTACTTTTCCTATTGCATTATGGAATGTTTTCGAACGAGTTGGGCATAATAGAAGCAGAACGAACAACAGCATAGAAGGCTACCATAATGCACTGCAAAGCTCAATGACAAATATGCATCCAAATCTGTGGAAACATCTAAACAGAACATCTGGACAACAGAAGGACCTAAACAGAAGGAAACATCTGTGGATTTTAGCAAGAAAGAAAAAGTCTGATTTAGACCGAGGAAACGCAGAAGGAATGAAAAAGGTATATAGTGATATCAACACAAGACTCCATCAACAAATAATTGGGTACAATTCTGCACAGAAAAGGGACTATTTGTGTAGTATTGCATGGAATTTGCACACTTTTTAAATTATTACATTTTTTCTGTTTTATTTCATGTATGTTCTTAAATAGCGAATATTTTTTAAGGGATATTTTATTAAATAATAAAGTATTTTATAAATGGTCTACGTATTTTCATTTGATCATAGTAAAAAAATAATTACTCCACTTCCTTATTGGTTGTTTACTTATCAGAAACTTCGAAAGCCAAGCTTGGTTGCTTAGAAGAGATAAAATGGTACTTCAGAAATCAAACTGTTTTTATCCCAAACACTTGTTTTACAGCAAAATTGTCTTACTGCGATTTTTCCTATTAGGCGAAATTTCCTACGGCAAATTTGCTTAGAACCCTCCAAATTATGTGTAGAAAAAGGGTAAAGATATCAATTATAAAAAAATTGGAAATTTTATTGAATGAAAAAAAATCATTCATTAATTTTCAGTTCTTCCTTCTTCCTAAAAAATGTTTTATTGAGAAAAATAAATAAAAAAAATCATATCTAAATTACATAACTTCTGAGGTAATTTCTATCAAAAATGTAAAACAGAACTAAAGTTAGAAAACTTGGTATTAGAATTTTTCATTCTTTTTAGTATTATCTAAAAATTTCTTAAGTTTTTTGAAAACTAATTTGACGTATCCCCTACAACATACTCTATAGTCTATGGGTGGCATGGCAGGTTGGTTGAGATGATTGACTCAGCACGGAAGCCTCTGGATTCGATTCCTCATCGATACCAATTTGTTCATAGTTTGACATAAGCGGTACATCAGTACCTTGTCAATGAAAACACACCCACGGTACATTTACCTTACCTTTTACTCAAAATTGAAAAATTTGCTATATAATTAACATAAGGGAGAAAGGAGACAAAATAAAGTAATAAAGCAATTTTCACTATTTTAAAATGAAACTGCCTTAAAAATGGTCTCTGTACTGGAACCCCTCTTAAAATATCTAACTTAATGGATAATACAATTGACCGTCAAATTCTTACTGGGGTTAACTCTGGAAAAAATGTCTTGATTCCTAGAATTTACAGATCTCCTAACGATACAAATTTTCCTTTTAAAATTAAGCGAGTTTCCACTCAGTTTTTCTTATGCACTCACTATCAATAAAAGTCACGGACACAATTTTAAAAAAGTAGGTATTTTTTAATGAGACCATGTTTCCGTCATAGACAACTTTATGTTGCCCTTTCAAGAGCAAGATGATAATTTCAGGCCATTAAATATCAGGTTTGTCAGAATCACCATCAAGAATACCACAATAATAATTTATATACAAAATATAGTTGCCCACAAATTTTCCATTGAAATTTTCATTTAAATATGTATGTATCTATTTATGATGTGGGCTGGCGGTCAAAGTTAAAACAAGGAAGATAATTTCAAAATTTTTATGACGAAAGATGAATACTACACAAATACAGAGGTTGGATTAATCATGAAGAAAGAAATTAAATTCTTACACAAAAAATGATGGGATCCTAAAGACATATGGCTGAGGTGGGTGGGCGGGGGATCCATGTTAAAACAAAGAAGATGCTTTCAAAATTAGTTTGCGAGAAACAGACACTCTACCAATGATTCTATGTTTCGAGCGAAGCAAGAAACGACAACCTGGCCGGCTAGTATAGTAAGAATGGAAAACATACTGACACAAACTAGAATAAGTATTTTCATCGATAAATGTTAAAATCGAGAATGGGAAAGGAATTTTTTCGGTGCTGAGGTCACACCGAGATTTCATAGGTAAAACCCGGCCAAAGTCAATCTAGTTTTGCACGAACCTATTCTCAGCAATTCGCTCTAACGCGATTTTACTAAATATAAAAGAAATAAACTGTAAAATTGAATACGATTTTAGCAATAAAAGTCACCTTAAATGCTACGTGATTTGGGATTCTGGAATCCGAGTCCCCCCTAAAAAGGTACTATCCGCTCGGTGGCGGGGGTATCATGTGAGCCAGAAACTCACACTCTTTGTCGCCCGGTTACAAACATTATGCCAAGTTAACCCTATCCTCTTTCTTTCGAGTAATCATTGCACGAAAGTCACTCTTATCTTCCTGGCAACTTGTTGAGGAGTAAACCTTCCTTTCAAGACTTGGTTAAGTTAAGGTCTAAGAACGGTCTTATTTGCTCGTCGCATTGCCTTCCCTTGTTTTGCTTTTAAAGATGCTCGTTCTCACAAACGCGCTCAACAATTCTCACTCTTTTTTCACACGCATCGGTTTTCTGTATTCTCTAACCTCACCGCTCAATCCTGTTCACTTTCTCTGTTATGCTTTTTCATTTATCATTTTGAACACTATGTGTGTGGAAACAAACTTTCCCCTGCATTTTCAACGTTTGGTCAACTTCTTTTATATTAAATAGAGAGAGCAGTACTGAGAAACTACCAAGATTAACTATATACTATATATCTTTTTGATGAACAGTTTTATTGTTTACTTGCAGGACTTGTTGAATGAGAAAATGATTGTAAAAAGTATTTGCTGAATCTTCCACTATCAGAATCTTCATAACGTCTTTTCATTTGACAATAATTAACATTTTTTTCATTACTCTTATGAAGTGTTTTTTTATTTAAAAGTTTGTTGACAATTTTCTTTTTAGAACTGGAACTGTCGTCATCTTTAACAAAAGTATGCTTAATAAGGCCGTTTGCACTGTTTGTGATTTGACTCGCAATCCATTCATGTTTCCTGAGACTTTTTTCAACTGCATAAGTTCCATTTGATAGGTTTTTGACAATAGTGTCAATGAAGTCGTTGAATAAGTTCCTTTCATAATATTCTCTTTTGCCGCACATTCTAAAGTTGCAAAAATTTTCTATCCTGCGCATATTGTTTTCATAGTTCAGCCAATCACGCAGTCCTTTAAAATCAATTTTATCTGTCATCTCATTTTGAGATAATCCAAAATCAATAATCTTCAATCTTCCTTCATCGTCAATCATGATATTTTCTGAGTGTAGATCGTTGTGTATCACGTTTTTTTCTAGGAGATCTGATATTCCCAGGAATAATTGGGCGCTGTAACTCTTTGCCTTTTCCACGCTCATTCTCTCAGAAAGGCATTTTCTATACAATGTTAAGCCGGGCAAATACTCTTGTACGATGTAAACGCATTCTTTATCAAGATAAACCTCATTAAATTTGACGGTAAACTTGGATTTCAACATCTTCAAGTTATTCACCTCCTGAATTATGTTGTCTACCAGATTTTGCCTAAGACCAAAATACTGTATCTCTTTGATGGCGTGTTTTTTCTTTGTTCTGATATTTTCAGCAAGGTAAACCTTCCCGCTTATTCCCTCCGACAAAAGTTTTTGTACCACGTATACTTGGTTGATATCTCTAGCTTTAGGTTTCAGTCCTTTTTTTAGGTACAAATAACTTGAATCTTCAAACGCTATCCTCTTAGAAAGTCTAGAAGCTTTAGACTCTCGTGATTCCGATTTAAATCTTTTAAAATTTTCATTTTGTGTTTGAGACGAGTTACTATTTTTAACGGTCTTGATTTCAACAGGCTCTACTCTTGTACATGAAACTGTTTGATTTTGGTTTTGAGATGAGGAAGTCATTTGTTTTACTATCTCACTGTATTCTAAACTTAATTTTAAGCTATGTTCAGTAATATAATTTTTGTAAGACATTTTATATTTATAATGAAGTGGTATATTAATAAATGAAGTGGTATATTAATAAACAAACTTCTAAAGAGATAATGAGAATTTTTATCTGTGCGTCGCTGGTAATATTTTTATTGGTTGAAATATGATTATTGATGGTTTGACATAAAATCGGCCAATCAGAGAGAGATCATGAGACTATATAAAAAATACACATTAAAGATATATGCTAAAAACTAATAACTCATCATCACACCATATAAATAAACTAACTCATCACACCATATAAAAATACACACAAAACATAGCGTTAACTCTTAAGGCAAATATAGCTAACACTAAAAGTTATATTAACCACTCACTATGCTTGTGAGATTTCATATGCTTTTTGCAAACAATTTCAAACTAACAACCAGCTTACCCTATTTATAATAATGTGAATTCAATGGTGATCATACTTTTGATTATAATCAATCAAAGATTTAAAACAGCTATTAATCTCAAAATTTCATTTTTTTATCAACGATATTTAAAATAATTTTATCACTTAATCAATTCCCATTTTCAAGTATTTGGGATTCATTTCTGGTGTTTATTTCATTTGAAAATGAATCAAAACCTGTCAAAATAGAGAATGCTTGTTAGTTCTGAATTAGCTTGACCAAAACAGCTAGTTCCAAAATAGCTAGTATACCAAAGCAGTTAATTTGGGACAGCTGTTGTCATATAAAATTAGTTTGGAAGGACACGATAATAATTTGTTTTTTTACAATAAAAAACATTTTTTTTTTTTTTTTTTTTTTAAAAAAAAATTTTTCTATTATTTATAATATAATTGGAATTTTTTTTGTTGGGGGGATTTCTTTTTCTTGGTTTAAAAAAGAAGGAAGGGTAAATTCTTTTATTTAAAGGGTGTAAAAAATAAAAAAGGGGAAGGTATTAGCTACCCCCACCACCAAAACTTTTTAAGGGAAAGTTAAAAAATTATAACAACCTATTTAAAATTTTTTTGGAATTTCCCGGAAAAATTCAAATTTTAAAATTTCTCCATTTTGGAGTCTATGTTTTAAAGTTTGAATTCTTCCATTAATTTCTTTGGCAGTGCTTTTTTGTGTTTTCCTTTCGCCTTATAAATAAGCAGGCAAACTTATTTCTTTGCATACTTTCTTCCTGTTGAATGCCTCTTAAAAACCGCCATAACAAATAATCCGTCGAATCATATAGGGTCTGAATTGCTCGATGCCTCCTTCTTTTTTGTTGTTTTTTTTTGTTAAACAACCATCCATCCTCCCTCACCCAACCCCAAAAAAAAAGAAAAAAAAATATATCTCTTTTTTTTTTTTTTTCTCCCCCCCCGGGGGGGGGGCCCCCCCCCCCTCTAAAATTTTTTATTTTTTTTTTTTTTTTTTGAAATTAACCCTTTTCCCCCAAAAAAAACAAAAGAAGATATGGAAAAAAGGGGAAAAGTTTTTTAAAAAAAAAAAAAAAACCCCAAACCACCCCCATTTTTGAAAAAGGGAAAAATTTCACATGGGGGGGAAAAGGGGTGAATAAACGCACGGCCCCCCCCAATTTGAAGCTTTCATATTTTATTTTGGAATTTTTACTTTTAACATAACTTAATACACCAAAAATTTTGAAAAATGAAAATTTGTTTGTTTTTAGATGAGAGGAAAATAAAGTTATCAATTATTATCAATGAATATTGTCAGAAGATTCGTGTTAAAAAAATTTTCAACAAAGGTCACTTTATCTTTATCAGTACGTTTGTTACATTTTGTAACATTTGAAAACCAATTTTTTTAAGTCAAGAAATTTTTATCAATAGCTATTTCAGAATGAATATTTGGACTAGCTATTCCGTTTAAAAGCAAAAATACCCTATTTTTTTTTTATAATGTTCGATTGTTAAATTTTGTAAGTAACACTGTAACATAATTAAATCATTTTTTTACGAAAATTTGTTGATATTATTATAATAAAAATATATCGAAACAAAATGTTTCAGTTAAAAATGTACTTGATCTATTTATGACAGAATTTATTTGTAGACAGAGAAATAGTCAAAAAAACGCTTAAATAATTTTATGAAAGTGATTAAACTACCGTTTTTTTATACGATGATTCCTTACAAAATGTAAAAAAATACAAGCGTTACCAAATCACCATACTAAATATTATTTAGCTACTTCAGCGTTGGTTTTTGCTCCTTATAAAAACTTGAAAATATTAAATAAAGTGCCGATTTACTATCTCATTTTGTATGCCTCCTATTATTTTGAAATTATTCTGAGAACAAACAGTTTCGTTTTAAAATAGTTAAAAATTGCTTTATTAGTTTATTTTGTCTCCTTTCCCCCTTATGTTAATTATGTAGCATATTTTTCAAGGCACATGTACCGCTCATGTCAAACTATGAACAAATTGGTATCGATGACGAATCGAAACCAGAGGCTTCCGGGCTTAGTCCATCGTCTCAACCAACCTGCCATGCCACCCATAGAGTATGCTGTAGAGGATACGTCAAATTAGTTTTCAAAAACTTAAGTTATGGTGTAAAAATTTTTAGTTTTTGTTGAAGCTCTATAACTTTTTCTGATAGACTTTTTTTCCCACCCTATCAGTGATGGTAGGTAGTTATCCTCAACTATAATTTCTTTTGTACCAAATTAGCTACATCTTTTGCTATCATATTTCGTGACATTTCCTAAAATTGATATCTGCATCTTTTGATACCATTTTCATGGCAGTTGAATGACGTTTTCATGCTTAAATCTGTCAATCAAAATCAAAGGTTAACATTTTCAGCAAAATTGTGACAGTATCTCTAGCTAAGCTTATAACTTTGGTCTATATTATACACTCGTTTGAAAATTTATAAATATATACAGTTTTGAACACATAACACTTTATAGTTTAAATTTTTTCAAAATCATGGTTGCTTTTTGGGAAATGTCAATCAAAATTTTGATTGATGAGAAATATATCTAATAAAATATACCTTCAAATTTTACATGAAATATATTTTTTTATATCAAATCGGGCATGCTGATTTCATTTTTGGAAATTAAAAATACATATAAGTGTGTAACAAACTTGCGGTTTATTTCTAAAATCTGTCTTCGAGAACACTCATTCAAATTTTACATGAAATACACATATTTTTATAACAAATCAACAATGCCAATTCCAATTATAGATTATTTTTGGATTTAGAATTTGAAAATACTTGTAAGCGTGAATCAAATTTGCAAATCAGGTGTTTTACACATATGTACCCATTTTCAAGTAGGCTGAATCCAACAGTGATGTTTATTTTTTATAAAAATTAATCATACCTGTCAAAAAATGATTGACATATGACACTTCAACTGAAATAAAGGATTTCATGATATAGTTATACGTAGCTATATATGTAATTTATTTTGTCACAGAACAAATAGAATTATAAGTAGACAAAACAAAATTGCAAAAAAAGAAAATATAACTGAAAATGATATAGAACTAAAAACGGAATTTTATACCGAATTCAATGAGGTGATTTTTTTAATGAAATTAATAAAATACAAAACAAGGACTCTGTAGAGGCATATTTTGATGCGCATCATTTTATTTGAAGGAGAAAGACAGTTCGTTTATACGTTCATTCACTCTACAATATCTCGAAACAAGCTGAATCGGTCAATTTAAATAAGTTTCGTGTTTGACCATTTTGAGAAAGTTTTATACGTATAATCAAACAATATACAAATGAACGAAGATGATAAAGTTGAAACATGATTTATTTATAATAAAAATTTAATCGTTTTTTTATACTAATCATTTGGTTGTAGTACCATTTCTCTAAAATGAAATATATTTTCACCTCAGCATGAGTTTTCGGCATAAAATTTGCTATTTTATTTAATAATTGCTGGAAGTATTTAAAAAAAAGTGAATGATCTCCTTTATTAAAAACTGTCAAGGATAATAAAAATAGTTTTAAAAAAAAGAGAAAAACTTTATTCGAAAATTTGTCTTTTTGATAATAATCAAGATTCAAAAAAACAAAAATGATCTTTCTAGAACTTTCTCTTTGCATAAACGATTTGAATTTGCGATTTCCTTTATAAATAACTAAAAAAGTATATATTTAATAATATACAATTATAAAACTATTTGTTTCTGCATCATTTCGTTACCATTAAACGGTATAAGCTCATTCACAATGTCAAGGCGATGCATTTTGAAGGAAAAAAGACATGCAGAAAGATAGAAAGGAAATACATAATCTTTATTATTATATGTATAAAAAGATAAAAAAAATTATAAAACATGTAGAAAATCAGAAAAAATTATACTGAAGAAAATATTTGAACAGGCTAACCATTACAATCAGGACATACGATTACTGAATGTTTTTTACAAAGCGAAATACCGCATACATTACAAACAGACGATGTTTTAGAAAGAGCATCTTTTCTTTTCTTGTACTCGGTTCCTTGAACTTCCTCAAGGCATACCTTGCATCTACGTATAACAGTTGAATCCTCGGGCAAAGAAGCTATTGATTTTTGTACCTTCTCGCCTGTTATAATAAATATGGAATTATCAATTTTACGCAAAATTTCGCTTTGAAGACCTATTTTTTTCCTTGAATAAAGATATAGGAGAATCAATTTTTTGCTAGTTCTACTCCTAAGCTTAATAAACTTATATTTCTTGGGTTTTTCTCATTATTAAACGCAAAAATAGTACCTGAATTTACTCTTGCCCTATTTAATAGATAAGAAAAAGCGGCTACTGCCCATTTTTGTTTTTCTATTTGTGGAATAATTTCTTATTCTCTGATCGAATATATCCGTTCCACCCTTGGAAAAATCGTACTGTTTAAAAATTGCAGGTTTACTTTTTTCATCGTCTACTGTAATTCATAAAATGAGGGGTCTGGAAGTCAAAACTAATACATCTTTCTTTCCTTTTGATTTAGAAAATACCACATAACTATGAATTTATCAATATCAATCAAATTTTTAATAGGTTTGAATGATTTTAAAAAAAAATAAACGTGACCATCGTATCAGCATACATGAAAATGGGTATATAGGTGTAAAAAAACTTTGTATAAGCACTAAATCTAAAATTATCTTTTTTCAGTTGAGCTGTCATATATCAAGCAATTTTTTGACAGATTTGATTGATTTTTAAAAAAAATAAACGTGACCATCCTGTTCAGCACACTTGAAAATGGGTAGGGTATATATGTGTAAAAAACTTTGTATACCCATTTAAACTAAAAGTTTCTTTTTTCAGTTGAGCTGTCAAATATCAATCAATTTTTGACAGGTTTGATTGATTTTTAAAATAAATGTCACGACCAGATTCGCAATCAATCATTTAGTAGGTTCGCTGGAAAATATTGTAAAAATTTGCAATCATTCAAGAAAAACCCCCTGTTACTGAGGAAATGAAAGGTTAAAATTTATAAAAGGCAAATCATTGCAAAAGATTAAAAGTTGTTATTTTACTTTTTGTAGAACGTCCAAGTAATAGTATCTGAATTTATTGTTTGACTATTTTCTGTTTGTATCATTTAACTATTTTATTTTGCTTCATAAAAAATTTATTATTACATTTTAATAGTTTTTATCTTTGTTTTTGAAAGCTGACTCGGGCAAAATTATAGTTTGACTGACTACTTTGTTTTTGCTTGCACCAATTTAACTTTTAAACTTGAAAAAAATGAAGTAATACAATCTTAATTTATTGTTTAATTTTTGTTTGCACAATTTTATCCTTATTTTATACTTTTTTTAGAGTCTAACTAACTTACACTTATTCTTATACACTAAAAAGAATGAAAAAATTCTAATACACAGTTTTCTAACTTTAGTTCTGTTTTACATTTTTGATAAAAATTACCTCAGAAAAGTTATGTAATTTAGATGTGTTTTTTTATTTATATATTTTCAATAAAATACCTTCATTTTTTAGGAAGAAGAAATGGAACAACTGAAAATTAATGAATGATTTTTTTGATTGAATAAAATTTCCTATTTTTTTATTGCTAATTGATATCTTTACCCCTTTTCCACACATAATTTGAAGAAGGTGCGCATCTATTTGAAGGGCGAAAGTTTGGTTATGCACGTTGCTATTTATAAGTCCTCATTCATTGTTGACGTTAAGTTAATAGAGCGGGGGTTAAAGTTTACATTAAGTTTAAATAAGAATGAAATAGAATAGGCAAGAGAGGAGTAGAAATTCAGAAAAATTTGTTGCCCTTTTTGGAAGACGATTTAAGGTTCCCCCTCCCAATAATTTCAAGGATGTGCGCCCCTGTTCCAATGTATGTATCTTCAATCAAAATAACAGTATAATTCTTCCATCTTCAAGTGTATCCAGCAATTCTTCAAATGCTTGGGTTATTTCACCTGGGGGTAAGAATGCAAATGCAGCAAGCAATTTACAATAAAGTCTGAAGTTCGCATCATTTACATAACTATTTGTTAGACCAATACTTTGAATTTTCCTCCAACTTACCCGTGAAAATGGAAGAAACATCCTTGAATCTCTACATTTTCAAAGACATATTTGAAAGCATCCATAACTGGTTTCTCAAAATCAGTGGTGTCCAAGATACTAAAGGCTTTTTTTTTATAAGTTTCCTTTTTTATTTGTCAGCAAGATGTAGACACATGCAAATAGATATACACTTTTAATAGTGTAGTCGTGTATTGTTGATAAAATAATTGTGGTACCATTTTGAGTGTACCGTTACACATCCAGTGTGTAGCCGTTGCAAGTATGTCTAGCATAGTTTTAATTGCGAATATTAGTATTTCATTGGAATCACATTCATCATAAAGAATAAAACTTTCTTTAGCATTCCCTATTGTAATTGTATCAAAATGTTCTGGTAAATTTATCTCTTACATTTTTTCTCTTTTCCGTTGGATGCATTCCGTACGCGCTTTTCTTTTTGGCACGCAAGCCAAAGTTTCACTATCAATATTTTGCGCAATGTTAGCAATGATTCTCAGTGGTGGTGCAAGAAGCTTCTTCTCTCAACATACTTAAGGTAATCTTAACTTTTTCCTTTGGTATATCGGGTGCATGTGAATGCTTTTGGCCTAAAACTACTTCACTATTATCACAGAAATCAATCGCATTCATTGCAGTTCCTTTACAGTCTTTAGTGACGCATCCCCACTTTTGCGTTTCGTTATTGGTTGTATTCCTACGGTACACATATCCCTCCTGACATATTTGATCACCTTCTTTTTGCGATTTTATCACTTTCATGTTGATGGGCTGTTCATTCCAGAAATATTTAAAAGAACATCCAAATCTCTTGATAACTGTTATCAAACTAAAACAAATAGTGTAAAGAATTTTAGAACAATAGATATATTTCTATTCAATTTAGGAATTGTTGTGAGAATTGAAAAGTGGAGCTTTTATTCAATAAAAAGTATGATAAAGTAATTTCTGTACAAAAAGGGTCATATATAAGCACTACAAAATTTGCATGGTAATAGGAGCAATGAATGATAAAGAAGAACTGAAATCATATTATTCAGTATTCAAATATGACGTGAGTTTGAACACTGAAAAACAGCAAGAAGACAACTAGCTATTCTGTGATGTAGACATTTCGCAATTGATGTAATCTGGACAAACTGAACAGCAAAAAGAACTAGGTATGTGGTGGTGAGACATTCAAATTTTGTAATTTGAATATTACAAAATGGGAAATTGGTGTTTTGGTACACTATTTTAAAACCAGCTAGAACTAACTATTTTGGATATTAGCTATTATGGCACTAGCTGTTTTGGGTTTCACCCTATAGGAAGGAATCATCCATGTTTTTTAATGTAGGCAACATGAGTGTGCAGCGAGAAATGAAAAATTGTATGGATCGCATTGGATGTCCAGACTACGTTTCATCAGACGTATTCTTTTTTACGAACTACACGGACGTAAATAGATTGTGGATGAAATAAGTTGTGTTAAATATAAATTTTTAAAATTTAAAATCATAATAACTCAATAAGGCATTTGTCAAAGGGTTGGTCTATAGGTTGGAGAAAAGTCAATAAACTTTTTATATATAAATATTTTGCTTATAAACCTTTTACTTAGGAGATTTTTGATTAATTTCTAATATTAACACAATAATCTAAAAACTATATTTATTTTATTTTTATAAATATAATTTTTTTTTTAATTTCTTCTGAAAAACTCATGCAGAGTCAATTTATTGATTAAGAAAGGGAGTATAAGATAAAAAAAATTTGTATAACAAGGAATTATTTGAAGACGCGTGAAAAATTGTGGATTTTTGAAAGTAAGAAAAGAGATGTCACATCCTCATTCCTGCAATCAACGTTATAGAATTTAAAGGCAGAAATGTGATTTTCCTCTTGAAGTAAAATGGGAAATTGACTAGTGGCATTGAATACCAAGAAATTGAGTAAAATATCTCTCTCAATCTTTGTATGTGTGATATCTAATTCTTCTTTGCTGAGATGATGAGCATACAAGAAGATAAAGTATCTAGAAGAAATAATTGGAAAAGACATTATGTTTACAGCATCAACGTCAGTTAAAATATTACTTGTGATGGAGCATGACATCGGGAAAACAACGCTCTACTCCAGATTTGAAGTTTACAATACGATTTGGAAAAGATTTCCAAGCACTATACAAATACTTTGCATCCGAACAAGACATTTTTGAAAATTCAGATAACGTAAGAACAGCATCGCTAAATCTTGTTAGATGAACATCAAGAAATTTCTAAATAAAGAAATTCTAAATATACTTTTCATACATAAAGGAAAACGTGTTAAAATAGTTACCAATCTGTTTTCGAAAGGAATTTTTGTGCTAAGTTGTTCTTTTGTCCGTGAACGAACAAAATGTTCATAGGTACATTGGAGTTAGTTAGTCGATTAGTTGGTTATTTAAGTAAGTTATTTGTTCCAAATGTCTTGACTATCCATCTCTTCCACAACCTGAATATGATTCAGGTAACAGCATTTGTTTTATTAAATCTAACAGTGTTGCTAATTCTGAGAACAATAATGTTAACTTTATCAGAGAATTGAAAAAAGAGTTTGATAATGTAAAGTCTGATCTTCAATGAAAAAATTATTATTGACTCTAAAAAAAATCGTTTTCTGACGTGGTAAAGTCAAGTCAAAATATTTTATATCTTAAAAGCAATGGAACAAGTGAAATTGCTAAAGAACACATGAAAGATGTTAAAATAAACTACATAAAGAAACAACCCAATTTTACAAGTTTCGTTTGCGCATAATTCTAACTTTAGGTTGGCAGAAAATCTTCTCAGGTGTAATAATATTGAATTCAAGGAAAAAAGGCAATTATATCCAACTATAAAAGTCTCAGTACCTACTGATATAAAAGATGCTGATGTTACAAATGAAATCCTGAGAAAAACGAACATTTAGAGGAACTTGTTTCCAAAGACGATAAATTTAATTTCATGTTCTCGTTTATAACGAAGTTTAAAGATACACAATTTTGTGTTTTCAAATGTGATGGCAATATATTTAACTACCTTTGTAAGCTAGAAGTAGTTAGATGCGGTTTTTGTGCTTCTGAACAACAATGTTACAAGGATTGTCATTTGAAATCTGATTCAAGTAAATTATGTTGCTTTAATTGTCGTAAAGAAAATAATATAAATATTAAACACTCTCCTACTAGTCTAATGTGTCCTCTAGTAAAAAAAATATTGAGTATAACATTGTTCTCCAATGACAGTTCCAACTAATTTAAAAAAATGCTCCATAACGCTCTCATCTTACCTCATCTAAATTATTGCATAGTTTTGTGGGGCCGCACCAATCTCGCTTCCTTAATTAAAACCCAGAAAAGTGCTTTGCGGTACATTTATAATGTTAATTACTTATTCCACACTACTAATTTGTTTCATGATGCGGTAATATTAAAAATAGGAGACTTGTATAATTACAATTTAGCCATGTTTATATTCAAGCTGTTCAATAGACTACTCCCTGAAAACTTTAACAACCTTCTCAACTTCACTTCTTCTAAAATTAAACAAAATTTAAGAAACAAATCCAAGTCACTTGTTCCATTTTACAAAAATTTAAAGTTTTATCAAACTTTAGATTTTAAGTTAGCAGATTTATTATTGGAATAACAATCTTTTTATAAAAGATTTTTTACACCTAAGTTGTGGCTCATTCATTGAAATTGTACTATCAATAATTGCTACTCGTGTAAGGTTTCTGTTAAAAAAAATTTTTTCACTTTTTAACTATTTCTTGTGCTTTTATTAACATTTTGGATTTTTCGTAAGTGAAATTTTTTTTATTTTTCATGTGTGTTTTTTTATTTTCTGTTTGTTACACAATGTTAACTCTATAAATATATATATTTTTTTTCTTTTTTTATTAACATTATTAGTGTTTTTTTCATGGAAGCGGCTCATATGGGCCTTTTGAAATTCACTATAATACATGTATTGATTTATAATTCATATTGTACTCAGCTCATTGTGCTAAAAGTGTGTTTTAGTTAAAATAAATCTTCTTCTTCAAAGTGAGACTTGCTTTCTTTAAAATTTTTTTTAAACCCAAAATTTTCCCCCTCTCTTTTTTTTTTTTAAAAAAAAAAATTATAAAAATTTTAAAAAATTTTTTTTTTATTTTTATTTGAAAAAAAAAAACAAAAAATTTTTCAATAAAAATTATTTTTTCCTTCTTACTATTTTTTTCTCCTCTTTTTTTTTTTTTAGCATCTCCAAAATTTTGACAACTTCTTAAAATTATTTTCGCATTTGAATCATTAACCCATTAAGTACCATAGAAATCAGACGATATTTAAAAAAACGCAGACGATTTATATTTAAAGTCATTGAAAAAAGCAGACGAAGATGAAATTACTTATGTTCCCAAATGGGAACATTGAGACTTAATGGGTTAATTTGCAGCATTTGGCAAGCTTCTTTCAGAGTAGAGCCATAATTAATAACTTTCTGAACTAGTAGTATCTTTCTTTCGCTAGTAAAAACTTTTCTTTTATTTTTACACATACATAATTTGAAATGAGGAGTTAAAAATAACAAAATATTATCAGCAGGCGAAAAAAATATGAATTATTAACAATATATTTTAAAAGATAAAAAAAGTTTTTTAATGAACGAGAAAAAGTATTTAATGAGAAAGATGTTATATGAAAAATAAATTTTTTGATAAATTTTAAATTTATCATCATAAAGAAATATTAGAGGAATATGTGTAAGATTTTTCAAAAAATGAGAGAAATTAAGAAAAATTTCTTACATTGTCATCTTTAGTTATAATAGAAATCTCAGTTGAATATGCTTGTTGTAAAACTTTACTCCAGTCGTGAATATGTTGTTCATTGTTATCCATCAATGAAGAAGTAATAACTAAAAAAATCTATAAAAACATAATTTATAATATTAAAGTTAATTCGGTAACAATATGAGAATACTCAATCGATTAGTGAATGCATAGTTGTTATTAATAACCCGTTAACGACCAGAATAATCAGACGATATCTAATGTAAAGCAGAAGATTTGAATTAAAGAACATTGATAAACACAGACGATTTTATTTTTGTAAAGTCGACATTGGGCGTTAACGGGTTAAGGTGAGGACGTGTGCCTTATTTTTAAGGGTGAAAAAATATCTGAAAATTGAAAAGCAGTAAATATAGAAAAGTGAACAAAACGATTAATGTCTAAATTCCGAATTAACTAAATTTTTAATTCGTGCTTTCAATTTTAGAGTATAGAGTGTTCAACGTTACCTCATCAAGTTTGAATAAAAATATCACATTATTTTCCACATGCCTAAGTTTGAGAGTAGCCAACTTTATCACATAAATTTGAGCAAAAATAAATCATCTCAAAAACAAATTTCCAGTGAAAAGAGTGGTATAAAAGTTCAGATAAGATTTTTAACCATTTTGTTATCAATCACTATAATGTCTTTTTGTAAAATATATTTTTTAAAATTAAAACTAATTAATTTTGTTGGCTCCGGCAAAAGTTACCTGTAAAAATTCTAAATTAATAAAATAAAGTAATTTTTACTTCACAAAAGACATTTTTTCCATCTCTTTTTAAAAGCGCAATAATTTTAGATTTACGAAAAAGTAACACAATAACGTTCTTGCCCATTTAGTATATGTCAAATGACCGTAAAACCTCTGATAATGAACACCTCTATTTAATAAACATCTCTGAATAATGAACATTTAAAAGAGCATTTAATAAAACTTCGTTAAAATGCTATACTCAAATCTCTCTTAATGAACAGTGAACACAAAACTTTCTTGTTGTGATTAATGCTTTGAATTCTATAGTTACCTCGACTTCCAATTATTTTCTTCCTTTTTTACATTGCCTGAATCACCGGGTTCATTTTGTTGTGATTAATGCTTTGAAATCTGTAGATGAAGTTTCAAGATGCACTACTCTGTGTAAGCTCATTTACAATTTTATCAGAAAGCCTAATGTTGAGAAAATATATGATGGAGGGAAAATTCAAAGGATTATGGATCAAAGATGGACAGGACATTTTGATTCCATCAACTCTATTGTCAAAAACTAATAATATCTTTTTGAAGAATGTTCTTTATCCGATAATGATCACGAACTCAGTATCAAAGCTCAAAGTCTCTCGATGCAAATACAGAAAAAACAGTTCATAACATAACATAACATATTTTATTTAAGCAAAAAGATGGTTGTTCAAACCTATGAAAATTGCATCTAAAAATAATAACTTCAAATAATGAGATATTTGAGTTTTCATAAGACGAAATATCACAAGTGTAAAAACTTGAGATGACTACAATGGAAGTCTAATCTATTTTTAAATATATTTAATGTTGGTGCATCCACAATATTTAGAGGTGAAAACAGTTCATATTTGTTTTGAATCTCCTGTTCAAAGTCCTTAAAATTTTAATTCCTATTAACACTTATGCACAGTTACTTTAAAATACTCAAATACTCATGATATACTTTTTTAAAATTTAACTTCTATGAAGCACGAGAGAAAAAAACTTGATTCTGCTATCATATTTAGATTCATATACAAAAAATATTGATACTGATGAATTGGTCAAGAAATTTTCTAACAAAACAAGAAGAATTCAACCCTTTTGAGAAAGCATGTAGTTTTTCCAAAATGAGATAAGTTTTTTTTCTATAAATAATTGTTTTATTTATTCATTACTTATTTTTAAAAGCATTAAATTGCCCAATTTTAAATCAAAATATTCAGCCCCCCCCCCCCCCCCCCAACTTCAAATTTCTGGCTAGGGCCCTGATGCAGACTATAATTCATGGAAGATTAATATTTTATAAAGTAATTGGTTGTGAGGAATAAAATTATAGGTGTTCGAAGATAACAACTAGAAATTATGAGACCATGACTACTAAAATAAGGAGACGTAAGAAGACTAGAATTATTCAAATCTTTATAATATTTCAAATTGCAAGAATAATATATAAGTCCATTTTAAATTCATTTTTGAACATTATCCCTCTTGTAAAAAATATTATTATTACTAAGTTAAGGCAAATGAGCTATTTAAATTACAATTTGATAAAATACTTAACATTTTTTCTTAATACAAAAAAATGCCTAAACACACCTATTATTGAGTTTCAATATTCGTGATAAAACCGGATAAGCGGACTAGAAAGAGCATGGTAGAATTTAACAATCAAATGACATGACAGCATACCCTCAGGAATTATATTACGAACTTTTCCCGGGTCGAAAAGAGAAAGAATTGATATAGAAATAAATCAATTTTTAACAAGTACGTTAGAGATAGTAGAACAAGTAGACAAGGAATGCAGCGTGTGTGATAGCGATGAATTTTTGACAGATAACGGTAAAAATTCTTTAGTTATGAAGACAATCGCGGTTATTTTATCCTGGAAATCTTTTAAAAATGAAATAGTATAAGCATAATAAGAAAGAAGCCATGATATCTACCATGGTTTGGAGAAAGGAAGAAAGGAAAGTCAGAAGGAAACGTCGAGTATTCAGGATATATATACTTGTGAAAGACGAACGCTTGATTCCAATAGAATTTACTCTTTCTTTCTTTATATGATATTCTATTTTTTACAATCTTAAAAATAAAAGAAAATAAGGCACAATTTGGGGGTATAGCGCTATTTTTGAGATTTAAGTATATCACTATACGTCAATATGTATGTATGTATTCGTATGTGTTTTGATGTTTTATTGTGTCAGACGTGTATTAACACAAAGAGAAGAGTGTTTCGAGAATGCCAAAAGTCAACTAACAATAACTAAACCTAACATCAACCCAAACACTAACTCCAATACGAATTCTACACTAATCCTAACCGACAATAGATTTCCAAAACTGTACACATTTTAGAAATGGGTTAAGCGCTTGTCATCTATTATGCAAAGTGAAGAAAAAATTGTCAAAATCAGCTGTAGAGTGAAATTTGGATCATTTGTGTCAAACGTTGAGGAAGAATGATAACATGCTGCACGCGAACCCAAAGGTCGTAGATAACAAAACCACATTCCTCAAAAGTTTAACCAGTTTCTTTAGTTTCAAAATTCTAAGACTCAAAACATTAATATTTACTTGTGATACAAAAGGTTTTCTAATCTTAATTTATTCTTTCAGGTTATTGCCCGGGCTAGCAATTCTGTTAAACGCAGTAAGAAAAATCTTAGGTTTCAAAGAATATACGAATACTGATATAAATTAATTAAAAATTTTCCTCAATATTCGATATTTTTCGCAAGCAATACAATATTTATGGAATACATTTTCGAGCACCGAATACTAAAGAAAAGACAAGAGAGGGAACCTTTATTAGGCTATAGCCATTACGACAAATAAAATAATGATAGTAAAAAGTGAAGGTGCTTATATACTACTAAAAGCAATCTAATAGCGCTTTTCAAGTCATCATCAGGTGTTCCTTTAAGTTATCTATTAAGGGCGTTGCATGAAGGTTCGTTGCGGAGAAGAATTAATTGGAAGCATGTAGTAGTGTTAAGGTAGCAGCCCAATATTCATAATACTTAGGGTAGACACTGTTGAAATGATTGGGTGGGGTGAAATTTTTCCATTTTTATCATTTATATAGAAATTTATTTTAAGCATGCACTTTTTAAGTCAAAATAGTTTTTTGTTATATTTGCATTCATAAAAAATGTCACCGAGCAAAATTATAGGAAAAGTATGACCAGATGTCCGAGCATTAGAGATTCACGATGCATCACGATGGGTATTCACGTGAAAATATTTTCTACCACATTCAGCTCCACCACCACGTGATTAAACACTGAATGAATGAAATTCTTGACACCCGAGGGGAAAGAACTGGGCAAACATTCCATAGTGCTATCGTGTGTCTTTGCTGATTGTGCAAATATAAAGCCAAAACTTCAATATTTTATTTATGTAACTTTGTTTGAATAAACAAATCGTTGTTAATGTCTGTGTGCAAAATAAAGTAAATGAGACAACCAGGGTGTGTGTTTTTTCCCTAATTATGTCTTTGACAATTAACGATCAAACACGTAATGAAAATTGGTTGTGAAGAGCTTTATTTTTGAGCTATAACTCAATTATTAAGGAAATTTCTAAATATTTAGCTCTAAATTTAACATCATCTTATACTTGAGGTCGACTTATGTTATTAACTAATCGTTAAAAGATTACTTTGAATTTTCATTTATAACTTTTGAATAATAATCTTCAAATATTTGAGTGGAATAGTCTGCATTTTTTGAAAGTTAATTTGAGATTACCATAAAAGATAGAATTTTATTGTTAAGAACTTTTTATTTTAAAATTTTTTAGCATCTTTTATACTTTATTCTAAGAAATTCTCCTTTTTATTATTTAGAAATAAGAAATCGAAAAATTAAACAATTTCCAATCTCGCTTTGTGACTCTTGTTTTTTCATATATTTTTTTTTCATTTTTTAAGAATCCAAATTTTAATAGAAAAAATATTTTGTTAAGTTTGAAAAAGTATTTTTAAAAATAATTTATGTAAAGAAGTAATATAATTCATCAAGTTTTGACAGTTAAAATAATTTTTAACAATTTCAAAATAGCAAAAATTGTCTGAAAAAATTGTGAACTTGGTCATCCCTTCCATTTTATGCTGGAGAATGAGCTAAACATGTAAAGTCTAATATCATTATTGATAATAAAAAAAATTTCTTTATCACCCATAAAAACATTAAAATAAGCTAAATTTGACATGGATATGGTTATCAAAAATAACGTTTTTTTAAAAAAAAATAATGACTAACTTGAATCACGGTATCAATAATGTTTTTAATGGAGGAAAAGTATTGCGAATAAAAGGATAAACAGTAGATTCTCATTTCCCAAATTCGTTGTTCTGAAAGTGAAGAAAGTATATCATAGGTCTTAAATAAAAATAAAAGCAAATGAAAAAACTTTTTAGAGCTTGAGTTGAAATATACCTGGAATAGCATCCTTTCATCGACGCGAATAACAGCTCGACTCCAATCAATCACTTCTGAAAATGGCAGTTCCCATTCATTACTCAATACGACTGGAATGCAACCCACCCTCATCACTTCTAAAAACCTATACGTTGAGAGTCTTCTTCCACGTGGTACTAAGCAAAAGTCGCTATTAGATATGAGGTATTGATAAGAATAGCTAAAAATAAATTTACCTACATGGTACTCAGTGTAAAGACAAATGTAACATACTTTTGATATAACTTGTCATCAAGACTACAGCGTTCATCTTTAAACAATACCCAAGATTTTCCATGCTGACAACTTGTAGCTATAAAGGAAGTTTTGTTGTTGTGTAGGTGATGTACAGCATTGCGAGAAAATGAGCCCTGGCCATACACATAGCGTTTGCCTTTAAACACGAAAAGAAAGCGTCTCTTGGCATACACGCCATTACCTGGAAAAGATTTTGTGTCCGTTGATGTCATTAAAGGTATAGCAATGTCGAATTTCTGGCGAATAGCATTAGTTCTGGCACGTATAAAGCATTCTCCCTTGAGATCCAAATCTTGAGAATAGAGGGGCCAAGTTCCTGAGAAGAGATTAAAAATAATGTGGTTCACACCAAGCGACATATAAGGGAAAAGTGATTTAAACTGAATCTGCAGAACATCATTAGCATCGGGAAATATGTATTCACTAAGAGAATCTCGGTCTAAAGTATCAACTGAAGGAAAAAAAACGCATGCTCTCATTGGAAACTTGGATGAGGACTGATTTAAGTAACTGAGGATTTTTGAGAAAAACTGCGAACTAGATGATGCTAGTGGATATGTATAATGCTCAAAACTTTCGTCACACATCGAGGAATAAAAACAGGAATGCATAGAAGGCTTTCTTGTTTGATTAAGGTGATCAAGCTCTTCATCGAAATCCCCTTCATAGAACTCATTTTCTTGGAAGTTATATAATTCACTCTGATCTATGAAGTTTTGCAAGGGAATTTGGATATCTTTTTTAAAAACATTAATGTAATACAAAATACCAATCAAAATAGAAGAACAAGAAAGAATTGCTAAAACCACATATCGCTGTGTTAGTTTCATGCTAAACTTAAAGATAGAGACTATGTATAAGTAGGACTTTAATATGAAATCGTTGCAAATCTTTGTAAAGTGATGAGATTGAAGTTTAAATGATGTTTAAGAATAAAAAATCTATCAAAGAAATTCATTCTATTTTTTGAAAAATGTTTTTAGTAATCTAAATAGCAAAAACAAGAATTAAACATAACCCAATTCGTGACAATCTATTTATGATTACTCAGTGATGGGTCGAGGGGCTAAAATAAAAATATTCATTTAATTATAAAACCAACCAATAATGATTATAATCAAAAGCATGACAAACTTTGCTTTTTTAGAAAAATCCCAATTTTGATTGAAACTTACACATATTCTTACAGCCTAATTGGGAAAACTGAGTCCTATTATTCAGTAAAAAATAATATTTTATTTAAAATTTGAATAATATTTTTGAAGAAAATTTTCAGGCGTCTACAACAAAATTATTTATAATTTGAAGAATTTTTTCATTAATTAAAACTTTGATTGACATTTGCTACCAAGTAACAATATTTATTATTAAAATTATATACATAAGTGTAATACGTTCAAAACTCTATATGACAACAAATTAATATAAGCACTAAGTTGAAAGTTATCTACAAATAACAAACTTTTCTTGTAAAATGTTGACTCAGTCAAACTACCATGAAAATTGTATCAAAAGGTTCAGCTAGTAATTTTTGGATAAGTCACGAATATAAATTTTACCAATAAAAAAGGTAGGCAACCTTTTTGTTTACAAAGGCCACATTTAATAAATTTTTTGTTTTAAGGCCAAAGATACCTTATGTATCTGAATAAAAATGTAACAATGTGCGCCTGTAATATTAAAATCAAGCTTTAAATATATAAAATTTAATTAAAAAAAGCATTCGTTTTTAAAATTCTGATCCTCAAAAGGTTAGAGAATCTACTTATACACTAAAATAATTAAGATATGTATGCACTTATGGTCCTATCAAAATTTAATTGAAGAATTTATTAAATACTTTAAAGGATAATCATGAATAAATATGGCAGACCGCTGATAAAGGGATAAACACAAAGATAATCATGAATACAAATATCAATTCAACTTCACAGAGCCTCGAATACCAGAAGGTTAATGAATCCCTTCAGGCATAATGGGTCATTAATGACCGAAGAAATAAAGATGGCTGGATTTAAGTTAGATGAAAATTTATTCAAAAAGAAAATCCGACGATTAATTTTCAAAAACCAATGTATGAAACGGTGAATAGACAAGAGAAATCTTATTTGAAATCACCTACTCAGATCCATGTGATTTAAAAATTAGTTGCAATAGATTATTAAAATAATCTAATAGGTTTGTTTTTTTTAAAATTGCAATCTTTTCATTGATGGTCTACCATTATTTTCTTTAGAGTAAACAAAACTTAATTTTATAAAAAACGAAAACAAGCAATACAATTTCACACACAACTTCGCTCATAAATTTTATATATTTTTTATATACTGACTACATGTAGTGTAATACAGAAAATAGTAAATTAGACTTCTATGAAAAATTAAACATAATAAAATTTTGGTTTAATATTTTTGATAGCAATCTTCTTTATTAAAATTTAATTAAAGACTTTTTTGTTGAGAAATTTTCCTATATCAGACACTAACGTACGGTTCTCAATTTCAATTGATTCTCTAGCCTGTGAGCAGAACTCTTAACTACTTTCTTCATAGATTTTAAAGGTGCTTTCAATTCTGCCTGTGGGCATGTATAATAAGAAATATGAAAAAGATGAATTTTCGCAATATTTCGTGGATTCATACCTTTGAAGTAGACGAGTTGTCTTAAGTAAAAATACTTACGTTAGCAAGAATGTAAATGGGTCAACTACAATTGGATCTTCTATCTCTAATATTCTGTTTATCATTTTAATCAATCCAGTTTTGGAAGCCTTAAATTTTCTGATTGTTTTTATCAGGGTTTCTCGGACGATATAGTTGTAGCAGCGAAGGGAACAGATTCAAGGGAAAACCTAGTTAAACTCAGCACAACTCTAGAAAGAATACTTCTCATTTGTAATGATTTAAATTTAAGATTTAATTCAAAAAAATGTATTCTAGTTAATTTTTATAAAAATAAAAAATTCTGTCCGGATTAGTTATTCATTAACCAGTTCTTTAAGCCTATGCCATCAGATACTTACCCAGGAGTATTTTATACATGAAATTTAAATTGAAGTCGTTATTTTGATTTAAGTCACAAAATGCTTTGCCAAAAGTTAAATTCACTAGTAATTTTTTAACAGGTAGAAACTTCGTTTTTACAAAACTTTCTGATGAGGGTTTGCCTTTCATCTGTGTCCTACGGTATTACTTCATGGTGCGCTCTCCTTTCATACAAGAAATAAAATGCTAAATTCACAACCCTTTACACCGCTGTGATGAGAAAAGCCTTACGTTGTAGAATCTCGACACCAAATGCGTTACTCCCTATTTTTTCTATAATAGTGCCACCTGACTAACTCTTGGAAAAAATTCTTCTTTCTAAATTCATTTCCAATTATTCTTCTTACACATATTTTGGTCTACATTTCTCTCCTCAAAGGCATCTTTCAAAAGATATACTCTAAATCCCTTGGTATTTTCTTTTCCCTTAATCAAACCCTTGTTAGACAACCAAAAAATTTTGATTTAGAAATCATTAATCTTTCTATAAAAACAACATCTCTTCTTTCCAAAAAAAAGCTTACAATTTTTGTCAAAATATCTTGATTAGTCTAATAGAATTTTTATCTTCCCTGATGTTTCAAATAATAAAACAATTTCAGTCATTTCCTACGTTTTTGCGGTCTTCTTGCCTGGTAATGCTTATACTTTTTTCAAGTTTTTCTATAATCTGTGTCGAACAGTTTCATCGTTTTATACTGAATGTGTTGCGTTTTTGCCGCAATTTAATACTTGTACGCTGATAGGTTATCTTTTGCACGTTTTTCTATGTTCTTCTTTATTGATTGTTTATCTTTGATACAAGCACTAAAACTCAAAAATGATAGAAACTATTTTGCCTCAGTTATACTTTCCATATATTGCAAACTAAGCGTTTTTCGAAGTTAGAATAATATGGTTCCCAGATCATTCTGGCATTAGCCGAAACCAATATGTAGATTGTCTAGCAAAAAAAGACTTGAGTTTGTTTTCTACAGTGCATGATTTTCCCTTACAATTCGCAAAAAACTCACTTGATGATGAATTAGTAAAAGAGTGGGATAGACGTGTTCAAAACCTTAACCAAAGGATTTTTGAATGCGTACGTTGTATGAATAGTTTAAAACATCTTTATAGAAAAAGGAATCTCTCAGCCCTGCCACCAGAGGTTATTAGATGAACAGTCGGTAATTTTTCTTGCAAAAGTTTTCTTTGTCGGATTGATAAAGTGAGTGATTCATCATGTAGATTTCGTTGCGATTTAGTGGAAAATGCTGATCATTAACTTTTAAAATGTGAAAAGCTGTGCGATAGAAGACACTTTCATAATTAAATGCATCAGAAGATGTGCATAAGGATGAACTCCTTAAAAAAAGTTTACCAAAAGCCTCAAATCATTCACTACCTTAATGAATATATTAAGAAAATTGAATTTATACTGTTTAGTATCTAATTAATATTTTGGTGTATTAGTTTTACTGAATATCTTCCTACCTATATAAAACATAAATTTTAAATTATCTCTCTTTTTTTATTTTATATATATATATCTCATAACCTGTACGGTTGTACACGGGTAGACAACTTGATTGTCATCTCCATCCTGTATACTACGATGGTTTATCCCCAACCTGTCAGTTCATATTTTGTTAGATGTAAGATTTGATAAACCTCATTCGGGGAGACGATGTTACATAAGTTATTACCTATATTTTTGCAATTTTTTCACCATTTTAAATAATGTATTTGTCAAATAATCAAAATAAAATTCTGTAATCAAAGAATCAAAAAATATTCTTTAAAAAATCAAAAAATATGACTTTCTGTTCATATTTTGCTAGATGTAATATTTAATATACCTCATTATTACCTATATTTTTGCAATTTGCACGATTTTAAATAATATATTTGTCAAATAAATTCTGTAATCAAAGAATCGAAAAATATTCTTTAAAAAATCAAAAAATATTTATTCTTTTTAATGGCTCCCGTTACTTTTAGAATAGAAAGATAAACGTAGTTTCTCTAAACCCTATCTAACCCTTACAATTTTTTTAAAAATTAAAAAAACCAAATTTGTGTAAAAAAATGTAATTATTCATTTTACATGGTAAAATATACTTAAAAATAGCAAAATTGGGCATATTGTTGCTTATAAAAAAATGTTGAAATTTTTTCAAGAAAAAAATAATTGAAAATTGAGTTTTCTTTAAAAAAGTTTTCTTTCAAAATTAAAAATTGTAAATTTTGACAAAAAAATTCTTAAAAACAAAAAAATAAATCAAAAATAAATATTTTTCAAAATTTTAAAATAAAATTTAAGCAATTTTGAATAAGATAATGTAAAAATTGTAAAAAATAATTTTAATTTGGTGTAAAATTTTTAAATCAAAAATATCACTTTTTGAAAATTTAAACCTTTTTATAAAAAATTGTAAAAAAAAATTCGAAATCACATTGTATTATTCAAATAACCCTTCTTCATTATTATTATTATTACTATTATCATCATTTTTGTTTATAAACTTACACATAATATCTTTTCATTTAACCATAATTATCTGTCATAGTTATATTTATTTTTGTCATTAATTATTTGTCATTAACACTTCTCTGAACATCACAATTCTTCTATTCTATTAATATAGACTTTTCTTTTACTATGCAAATTCTTATATATATATATATATATATATATATATATATGTAGTTATGTCTTTTCACGCGCTATTTGTTGAATAAAAGCTCCAGCCTTTCAGATTCTTTCTATTCATCACAATTTTATTCAACATCCAACCCTTTATGGAAAAAGCCGTCAGACCAAAGGAGTTCAACGTTCTCCCTAACGAAGAACAAAGTGGAAAATTATGGAAGCACTGGTTTGGAGGATTCACTTACTACCTTGACTGTTTGAAGGATCACAGTCCCAACAAGCTTGAACTTCTCATCATTCACTTGGGACCTGACGTTGCTGAAAGCATACAAAAAGCGTCAAGTTATGAGATGGCAATAAAGCAATTGGAAAGTGCATACGTCAAAGTTCCTAACGAAGTTCATGCAAGGCACCTCCTCTCAACGCGCGTTCAATCAAGTGACGAGACCGTCGACTCTTTCTTTCAATCCTTGAAGGTGTTATCCATGAATTGCGAATTCAAAGAAGTAACTGCCGATGAGCACAAAGATCTTTTTATAAGAGATTCTCTCATCTCTGGATTGAGGAACAGTGCTATTCGAACCAGACTTCTTGAAAACACGAAACTTGATCTCAACACCGCAGTCAATCAAGCTAGAGCTATGGAGCAAGCTTTAAGCCAAAGCGAAAGCTACGCGTCCAATACCCTAACGCTTGCTGCAACCGCATACGAGAACCAACCTGATGAACTCTCAACCCGTCAAAATCGTGAAGCGTCAGAGATGGATAGTTGTTCTTCCTTTTTAAAATCTTCAAATGGAAATTGCTACTTCTGTGGAGGTAAAAGACACCCTAGAAACTCTAGAGAGTTGTGTCCTGCCAAGCGTCATACCTGCTTCAAGTGTGGTAAACTTGGACATTTCTCCAAAGTTTGTCGATCTGCAAGGAAAAACGTTTCAAACATCAATGGAACGTCGAAGAAATCCAGCTGGAAAAGCATCGTTCTTCTCAACGGCTCTAAATGTCAAGTACTCGTCGACACTGGGAGCACCGACAACTTCTTGGACAAAGATACTGCTCGTCGACTGAATTTGAAGCTATATCCCTGCAAAGAAAAGGTCAGCATGGCTTCTAGCAAGTTCAAAATGCAGGTTATGGGAAGAACTCGTGCTCAATTGCAAATTCAAAATAAAGTCTACGATAATGTGGAGTTCTTGATACCTAACTTGTGGAAAGAGGTCATCTTGGGAATTAGTTTTCTCAAAAGACATAAAGACATCACCATTGAATTCCGTGGGAAAGAACCTTCTTTGGATTTCCAATATCACAGTGGAAACCTTGAAGCTCGTCATACATGTGCCACAAAGAACTCGAATGAAGTGAAACTTTTTAGATTCTTGTCTGCTAATTGTCGACCTCAGATAACAAGAACTAGAAAGTTCAGTGAAGATGATCAGCGATTTATACGAAGTGAAGTCCAGAGACTGCTGAAAGCTGGAGTTATTGAAGAATCCAATTCTCCATGGCGAGCTCAAGTTGTCCTTGTTCCCAAAACCGCCGGAGGGAAGAGAATGGTAGTTGACTTCTCACGCACGATAAATAAGTTTACCTTAGCTGACGCCTATCCTTTGCCTGATGTAAATGAATTGGCACATAAAGTAGCCAAATTCAAATACTTCAGTTTAATTGATCTTTCCGAAGCTTATTATCAAGTGGAACTGGGAAAAGTCGAGCGAATGTACACTGGGTTTGAAGCTGACGGTAGACTTTATCAATTCACGAAAATTCCGATGGGAGTAACCAATGGGGCCTCTGCATTTCAGCGATACATCAATAACTTTATTTCGTTAAATAAACTTAGTGATACTTTTTCTTACATAGACGATGTAATAATCTGTGGGAAGACTTTGGAGCAACACGATCGCAATCTAAAGTCTTTTCTTAACGCAGCCAATTCCTATCAACTAAACATCAATTGGAGCAAAAGTAAGCAAGGACTCGCATCTATCAAGTTTCTTGGATATGAGATTGGTGATGGGGAGCTAAGGCCTGACAAGGATCGCATCAAACCTCTGACAGAAATGCCAATACCGCGAAGTTCTGCTGAATTGAAAAGAATGATGGGATTCTTCTCATATTACGCCAAATGGATTTCCAATTACTCCACGAAAGTTCAATCTCTAACAAAAGTGACCTCCTTTCCTCTAACCAACAGTCAAATAAAAGTAAATCACTCTCTCAAAGAAGAAATTGGTAGATCTGCTTTACACGCAACCAAGAGTGGTGTGCCATTCGTTGTGGAAACAGACGCTTCAGAGAAGACAATCGCCGCCTCACTCTTGCAAAATGGAAGGCCTGTAGCATTCTTTTCCAAAACTCTTAATCTAGCAGAAACCAAAGCACACATCGTGGAGAAAGAAGCTTACGCCATCATCGTATCGGTACGACACTGGAAGCACTTCCTAATTGGACAACACTTTACCGTAGTGACGGACCAGAAAGTAGTTTCCTGCATTTTTAGCAATAATGGCAAGAACAAAATCAAAAACGACAAGATGCTTCGCTGGCGTTTGGAGTTAGCTTCATATTCCTTTGACATCAAGTATCGACCTGAAATCGACAATTTATTTGCAGATGCGTTATCACGTGCATGTTCAATTTCAAAAGACTCGACGAAGCTAAAAGAGCTGCATGACTCACTGATCCATCCTGGAGTGCGAAGAATGAGTTACTTTGTCAGAGAAAAGAACCTACCCTTTTCAATGGACGAAATAAAAGTGATGGCAAAGAACTGCCAAGTCTGTTGTAAATGCAAACCAAGATTCTTCAAGTCTTACGGAGACCACATGGTAAAGTCTACAAAACCATTTGATAGACTATCTATCGACTTCAAAGGTCCTTTGCCATCAGAAACCAAGAACAAGTACATTCTCACTATCATTGACGAGTATTCTAGATTTCCATTTGCTTTTCCTTGCAAGGATACGACGTCAAACTACGGTAATAAAATGTTTGCAAGAAGTTTTCGCAATCTTTGGACTACCTAAATATGTACACTCAGATCGCGGGAGCTCATTTTTATCGAGTGAACTTAAAACTTTTCTTTTAAGTAAAGGCGTAGCCTCGACTTTCACAACAGCTTATAATCCTCAAGGCAATTCTCAATGCGAAAGATACAACGGAATTATCTGGAAAACCGTCACTTTAGCAACAGACTCAAGGACTGCCCATCGAAAAATGGGAAGACGTTCTTCCAGATTGCTTGAATGCACTCCGAACACTTCTGAACACATCAACTAATGAAACTCCGCATGAAAGATTATTTAAGTTTGAAAGAAACAGCGCCAACAATAAAGTTCCAGATTGGCTGTCTAATACAAAAACTGTTTGGATGAAGAAATTCCCTATCCCGTCGAAAGCAAAGCCTCAAGTAGAGTTAGTCGAACTTTTGGAAATTAATCCGCAATGCGCAAGGGTAAAATCGCAAAATGGGAAGGAGAACACCGTGGCTCTCAAGCATCTTGCCCCCAATCAAACTGAAAAGGAATTAGAAGAAACCTCTTGCTCTGAATACACTAAGGATCCTTCTCCAAACGAAGAACCCAGCAAAGGTGAAGAATCAAAAGTGGAAGCACCACACCAAAGATCAACAAGGGAACGAAAGCCTGTCAAGAAATATGGCATAGACAATTCCCATTAGTGCGGAAGATTGTATTATTCAAATAACCCTTCTTGATTATTATTATTATTACTATTATCATCATTTTTGTTTATAAACTTACACATAATATCTTTTCATTTAACCATAATTATCTGTCATAGTTATATTTATTTTTGTCATTAATTATTTGTCATTAACACTTCTCTGAACATCACAATTCTTCTATTCTATTAATATAGACTTTTCTTTTACTATGCAAATTCTTATATATATATATATATATATGTAGTTATGTCTTTTCACGCGCTATTTGTTGAATAAAAGCTCCAGCCTTTCAGATTCTTTCTATTCATCACACACATCAAATTTTTTTCGAAATTATTTAACCATCTTGCGGTAATTGAAAATGTCGGAAAATTTTTAGTTCAGGTGCGGGTCAATGAACTAGTTAACAACTAGTAACATTTTATAGCTTGTAAAAATCTAAAAGTAATTTTACTTTGAATGCAAAAAGTAAAAAAAATAGGTTCGGTGAAATATATAAATATCTCATAACCTGTACGATTGAACGCGGGTAGACAACTTGAGTGTCATCTCCATCCTGTATACTACGATGATTCATCTCCAACCTATCAGTTCATAATTCTTTCTGTTCACATTTTGCTAGATGTAAGATTTGATATACCTCATTCGGGGAGACAATGCTACATAAGTTATTACCTATATACCTGTATATAACCATGGTTCCTCTCCAACCTGTATACCGCGATGGTTCATCTCCAACCTATCAGTTCATATTTTGCTAGATGTAAGATTTGATATACCTCATTCGGGGAGAGGATGTTACATAATTTATTACCTATATTTTGCAATTTGCACGATTTTAAATAATATATTTTATCAAATAATCAAAATAAAATTCTGTAATCAAAGAATCGAAAAATATTCTTTAAAAAATCAAAAAATATCAAACTTTCTGTTCATATTTTGCTACCTCATACGATGTTACAAAAGTTATTACCTATACTTTGCAATTTGCACGATTTTAAATATTTGTCGAATAATCAAAGAATCGAAAAATGTTCAAATCAAAAAATATTTATTCTTTTTAAATATATCGTTGGCTCCCCTTACTTTTAGTTTCGTATGTGCATAATTTGATAAAAATTAATTATTAAAGACTAGGTTTATCTTTCCATTTTAAAAGTAAGGGGAGCCAACGATATATTTAAAAAGAATAAATATTTTTTGATTTGAACATTTTTCGATTCTTTGATTATTGCATTTCATTTTTGGTAACACTTTTCCAGTATCTTTTTTTCAAAAGATATTTTCAATTAAATTTTGTAATTTCCGTTCTTGCATACAAATTTGTATAAAATAGAGACCATTCAAATACCACACTATAAAACAACATCAAAGCATCCTTTTCACAAGTTAATGAAGATTTGTTTTTTATTTTAAAAGATTCTTGCTTGAAAATATTGGATGCAGAATTTCTTCCTTTACAACTAGGATAATTTTTATTCCATATATCCAACAATCAAAATAAAATAGTATAATCAAAGAATCGAAAAATATTCAAATCAAAAAATATTTATTCTTTTTAAATATATCGTTGGCTCCAGTTACTTTTAGTTTCATATAGGCATGATTTGTTTAAAATTATTAGAGACTAGGTTTATCAGGGCCAAAAGTGTTCATTTTAGTTAGATTAGCAGCCAGTTATATTTTTCACCATGTTATTTTACAACAATTTTTATAAAATTTTCATTGATGATTATTTATCTTTAAATATAATTTAATATTTAACGCAACTATAGAGTATGAAAATTTCATGAGAAATAAAAATTTATAAATTAAAATTTTAACATGCTCTGAGGTCGCCTTGAGTAGAAATTTAGTCCCATCTGTATTTATGGGATGAATAAAATCATTAATATATCAAGAAAATTGTTTTATCGATTGGGCTAAAATATATAATAGTCAAGATAGTGTCGAATTAACTAAATATATAACCATTTTTACCACATTGAAATGTAGAATTCATTACATGTGTATATATTTACAAAAATAATGCCATGATGAAATAGAGAAAGGTCAATTTGCTAAATAGGACGAAAATTATTCAAAAATATCTGACCACAAATTAACCAAAGTTAAACAGTAACAGCAATTTAAATTTTGAGTTACAAAAATATTTTCAGAATCAAATTGAGCATGTTCGATTTACTGTGTATGGATAAGTTTATTTAAATTTATGGGAAAGTGTTTGGCATTAAGTCGTCTGTGAAAGCTAATTTACTGACAGGTAAAATATTTTGGGTGAATTAATCATCAAAAGTTGGTTTATTAAATTAATTAAGACAATATTAACCCAAAAAATATTGAATTTATAATATATTTTAAAGTTTATATATTTAATTCACCAATTATACATATTACATTACATATATAATATTTTACTCTCACATGTTTCATATTTAAATGTTTTTGCTTTATCTCTTCAACTCTTTTTCACGACAATATAAACTCGATTTTTATATATTTTTTTGTATAAAATTTCCATTCTTGATTTCAAAGATACAATGCACGATATTTATGTTACGTTTATGTGATATTTTTTGTCGTTCATTTCTCCATCTTTTGTATGTAATATGGAAAACACACTACAACAACTTTTAGTAGCCTTGTGCTTATCCACATACAGGAACCAATCAAATGGTTTCCGCCGATCAGGATTTTCCCGTCATTCATCTAGGTATGAAATACATGTATTTTGGCTATTTATTCAACCTTTCTTCGCTTTTTGCCTTGCTCGTATTATCAATTTGACATGCCACTCATAATCGATCCGTTGCGACTTCAGCTACAATCACTACCATTTCAGCCACTCTTCCCAATCCTCACTACCTGATTTACCAAATCTGCCTACTTTGATAACTCCTCCTGTGACTATCTCTATTCCTTTTACCTCTCTAGCCTCCTCTACAGCTGAATTTAAGCACATTATTGTGCTAAAGATATCAAAAATGGATCGCCTATTAGATTCTCAAGCTCGAACAAGCGCTAGCACGACTCCTCCACACCCGGAAAACATGTCTTTTATGGCTTCTTCGGGGAATTCTCGAGTGTAAGGAGTGCCTAATCCTACCTTCTGGGTTACACCGTGCTCGATCATGGCAAACCCGGCATTTACGCAATAGCAGCAAGGAAGTTCGTCGACAACACATTGCTCTGGCCAAAGAGGCCAGCCAAAAGACCGAACTAGGCTCCTTGAGGGGATTATTGAGCCTTTGTCAGAGAGTTTAGTCGACCCTCAAATGACATATCTTCCAACTGGACTGCGGTTGATTCTGTCAGCGCTGGACGGCTAGCAGCTGCCAGGATAACCCGGGTCCCAGAGGCACCAAGATTTCGGCCCAGAGCAGACGTCCAACCCAGACAGTGCCCGGCAGCCACCAGGCCATAGGCCTGGCTGAGATAACTATAGAAGATTGGGAGTGGTAGGTGGAGGTCAATCCTTCCAACCTGTTCACTTCTCACCATTACTTGGGCAGGCATGCCGCCCCGCTTGAGTTGGATTCCCTGTTTGAGATCCCTTTTCACTAAGGCTACCTTCCCTCATGGCACCCTTGCCTTTGTCCTGGGTGTCAGGGCGCGAACTCTTTTCCTCAGTGCTTTCTCCGGTAGAGGAAGCTCTCTTGGACTCGGGCATAGCAAGTCCAGAGGAGACATCACACTCTGAAATCTCAGTCACGCATGCCTATAGAACCAAGCTGATAGGTGGGGAATCTTTTGGTTCCATCTCCCGCTATGTGCAGGTTCTTCGAGGTCATCCTAGCCTCCCTGGCTAATGGCGTGGTATCTCAATGTATGCAGAGGCTACGAATCTCGTCGCCCTGTTTCATTGTCCTCAAGGCAGCAAACAAACACGCCCAGTCACGAACTTTGGCTTCACTACCAAGCTATTCAAGAACCCAGGCATCAAGCTGGCTCCGCCTTCTACCCTCAAGCTGATTCAGGAGTGGCGGTTTGCCACCCGTATCGATTTAACAGACGCATCCTACGGTATCCAAATAGCCCAAGGATAACATTTTTTTATGAAAGCTCATCATTTAATACATATTTTTCATTGTAATGCAGTTATTTGTTCGCTGCGGTGAACTATTGAATATTATCTGAATAAATTTCTTCCTCTTCAAGTTTAATAAATAAGCATTACCAGGGTTTATTAAATATTTATTCTTTTCTATTACATTGAATCAGATAATGGTTTTTGCAATAAAAATATTTTTTTAATTTTCATTCAAATTTATTCGATGCCACTATATCTTATGTATATTTCAAACGACCCATAGCTAAAAATAATTGTCCACACTTGTAAATAGATTTTTATTTTTAAGATAAAAAGTTCTAATCAATTTTTTTCCTAAATCACTTAATTTTTTTGTTATTTCAAAGTATGAAAAATTTATATGAAATTCAATAAATTAAAGGTATAGTGGAAAAAACTAAATAATTAAATCTTTTTATCATAGTTAACATAACTAAATTAATTAGTTAACATAATCACGCATATCATTAGTGCGTGTCTTTATTTTTTTTTATCTAATTTGATACAATTCAAAGTTTACATATTACTTTTAGGTTTTCTACAAAATTTCTGTCATTTCACAAACATACCTACTCATCAACTTCAACATCGCGCAAACTCTTTTTACATTTATGTTTGTGATATAACATACTTTAACAATAATAGGGCCAACAACGAAAGAGTTCAGTCATGACTGCTTGTTAATATTTACATCATTTTCCTATCAACAATTTTTATAATTTTTCCGCGACTAGAATTTGTGAATTTTTAACATCTTTAATGGCAAGATTTCTTAGGATATTTATTCACAATAATTTTAGTTATAAAATTAAAATAATAATACTTTAATTTATAGAGACTTACTTACCAACTCAAAATTAAAAAAATCTTCGCATATATCAAATTTTATTAAGACAAAACAATGGATAACAAATAAAAAAGTATTAATAATAATAGTCTCTTCAAATAGTGAATTCGAAGTAAAAGGATTTTGCACATCATGTAAAATTCAATGCGTGATGATTGTCTTTGTTTCAAAGTTTCAAGGAATATTTAGGAATAATTTAAATCTTGATTGCGAGCTTTTTAAAAAGGCCACAATGTGAAAAATAAAATGAACAAATAAGATGTCTGGTATTTCAGTAACTAGTATACATGTAAATAGGGCGTTCTCTTTTACTTCGGTATTTCAAATTATTGATATACTTTATATTTCTAGGAATAAATTGTTTGTTGACTAAGCAATTTGTGTATATGCTTTTAGGACTCTCACCACTTTTTATTCTCTCCAAAATGTGCTCCCTTGTTTCTAGCTTAGTGCGAATGTAAGGAGAGGTGTCGTGTTTTGTATTAAAGTGACATGAAATGAATGAATTTTCTCCCAGATATTCGTAGGTCACAAAGTTCAGTAAATCTTTATTGGGATGGCTTTCAAAATAAGAAACTCTACGTCTATAATTGCAGTTAGATCTTGAGAGTGAGTAATATCTTTTTAAAATAATCAGGTTATTATTTTTGATTTTTTTGTAGCGAGCATATATCAAATTGTTATCTGAATTCAAAAAGTACTCATATTTTTTTAAAGAGTTTTTAGTCCATGCTCCACAATCATCCACATACATGCCCTTGTATTTTTTTGGTTTTTTAACAACGAAACAAACATTATTTTTAATACCATTTGGAAGCATTGGGAAGGCAAAAGAAAAGGAAGTACAAAGAAAATGGTACCATTCTGCAAATTTCAAAAAACCTTCATCAAGAAATTTATATGAAAGTCCTGAAAATTCGTTAGTAGAAAGGTAATTATGATCATGACTTATATACAAAATTGGGCTGTCTTCCTTAGTGAACAATTCTGCATAGCTATTCCTGGACATTGCTATGAAATCTTTGTCTTGCAACGAGCCAAAATAAGATGAACTAAGTATGACGGGCACAAAATGATTTGGAGTGTTAGTGTGATACTTGGAAAAATTAGTCGATGAAAACAAGATATGTAAAATTCGTTGGGTATAATTTTTTTCAATAAAACCAAGAGGCTGAATTAATTTGTTGTTCAAAATAAAAAACGTAGAATCATCAATAGAACTGTAAATGGGTGGGTAAATAAGTTTGATTGGTTTGTTTATTACTGTGGAGATAGCGCATATCGTGTATATATTCGAGGAGGCGCCGGAAATGGCAACGTTTCTAATGCATTCATTTATGTCACAGATGTCATCAAAAAGTTCATTGCTACCTTTATAGTAACTGGAAAAATTTGTAAATAGTTCTATGGAAGTGAGAACTCTTAGCATGGTAGAATAGATTTCAGTGTCGAAGAGTAATGTAGAGACAGAGTTGAACAAGGAGTTGCCATTTTGGGTTGAATTAAGCGCTACATAATCTCCCAATTTGAAATGCTTTATGATGCCGTTAGATACCATGTCAACTTTACTTTTATACGCGTTACAACTAAAGTCTAGGAAAATCTTTTTATGCTTAAGCAAAGCTTTCTCACTTTCCACATACATATGTATACTTTCCAAACTATTAGATTCTGTGTAGATATTTTTCAATCTAATAAGTGCCAACTCAAATGTATAACATTCAGTGCATACATATGGTATTTGATTTATTTTGAAAATATTAATCTCTTCAAGGATTAATGGCTGAGAATTATAGATCAGGAATCGGTTGCAGACAGAGCATTCTATGTTACTACAGCTGCAAACAGTGTCTTCGCAATTTGAGCACAAAAACTTCTGAAGAGTCATCAAATGTCTTGCTTGTGATCAATTTGCTTAACTTTGTTTCCATCTTAAAAAATAAATAAAACAGTATTAACCATCATGAGCTTTAGGGACGTGAGTTTTAGTTTATTGTTATTGATTCATCAATTTTCCTAATCACAATTATGCATATCACTTAGTAATAATAATAATATAATAATCGCTTTTACGGCTACTTTTCCAGAACGCTAGGTTACAACTATGATATATTTTTCATATTATTTACTTAATTTTTTTGTGTCCAAATTTCTCTAATTTTGCTCATCAGCAATTTTAAAAGTCTTTACCTCATATCTTTCTCAACAACTTCTTTCCCCGTTATTTTAAGCCCATCGTTTATTATTATTTTGTGTTTTTATTAGATTATTTATTACCTATAGTTTGTTCTTCATAAACTTTTTTAATAAACTCTTTAACTGGCCTCCTATTTACGTGGTTAAACCTTCTTAACCTTTGCTTCTCTATCACTTTATTTATTTCATTTACTCGACATAAAATTCTTAGTTTCGCATTACTTTTTCTAGGTTTCAAATTAAACGTATGCCTAATTCTGGGCATTCTCATTTCAATTGTACTTAATCTAATTTTCTCAGTTCTTTCAAGGCCCAACTATGAGAAATTAAGCTTGATGCGGGATCGAAGTCAAGACTTTGAGTTATCGTACCTAACCAACCTTACTCACGCCCCCTGATTTGATCACCATATACTAAAATTGATCTAATACAACTTTCATATAAATGACCCCTTAAGCTTAGAGGAAAAGTACGGTCACACAAAATACTTCCATTTATTTTTGGAAGCATGGAAACGAAACTACTTAGCCGTTTATTAAAATTGAATTTCGAAAAATCGCAAAAAATAATTGGCTGAATCATATTTCTTGAAATTTTATTACATTTCTATTTATGTAAGGGAGAGAAAACGCGGGAAAAAATTATTTCGACGAAATTTTAAAGGATAAAAATAAATATAAATCTTCTAAAATTTTGTCGGAATAATTTTTCTCGCGTTTCTTCTCCTCCGCATAAATAACTTTGGATCATATTTTTGTGCATTCCCCATCGTTTTTCATAAGTTTGCTAAACGCCGCATTCCTTCTACCATATTAGTACAAACTTTAGTTTTTGAATCTACAAAATTATTTTTATGGTTAACATTTCCGATATTCTTTTGCACGGATTGTTCCTCAATGCACATATATCTCTGTTGAGAGACTTAACACGACCAACGACCACTTCTATACGCACTTAACGACCAAAATAGCACAGCAAGCAGAAGCAAACATGACACCTAAATTTACAATGCGCATGTATTCTAACACAATAACAGTAATACTTTCTTGCTTTCTGTGAGTTTACAAGCATCTTTTGAATATCCCTCAGGCTTCATAACTTCTTTGTCTTTTTATTGTGCTTATCGTAGGTAAATTTATTCAAATGTTTTTAATCTCGACTGTAAATAACAATGAATATAAGGAAAAATTACAAATAAAAAAATATTTTTCCTTTTTATTAAAAATTAAAGTTATCACGTCAAAAGTAATACGGTGGACTCTTTCTAAGTGACCATCTCTGTAAAGCGGGCAACTCACTATTGTGATCATTTTTTGCAGTCCCAAATTTTCGTTTATCTCCTAACTTATCTTGAATTCATTCTAAAGAGAGTTCTCTAATCTGGGTTTCATACCTTCCCAAACCTAATTTGACTATCTATAAAGCGACCATTTCTGGCCTTGAAAAGAAAGTGCATCTTGTGCAACCCAAACACTATCCATGAAATCGAAACGTTGATTAGAAAATAATGTTAAAAGTTGTGTGTAGTATCTGGAATTAATATTTATTATTGAACATTATTGAAGCACTTTAGAAAAAAAGTATTGACGATTAAAAAAAGTCAAACACACATTGGTTACAAATTTTTTTTAAGTGAAATTTGATTCAATTTCTTTATATTTTCTAGAATTGTATTATTCCTATCATATTAATCATTTGGATGATAATTTTTTTTGTAATTGAGGTACTACTTTCTTCTATTTAAAACATCTCTCTACAAGAGACCATGTATCTATTAAGACCATTTGATGAGATTTTTTAAATGAAGAAAAATTACATATGAGGAAATTGATAATAAAAATTGGGCAGTGATTTTGTGAAGCGAGGGCTAAGAATATCCCTGTAACCGGACCATTGATTCAAGAAGAAACTTTTCTCTATCAACAAAACTTGGTCAATCTAATTTTGCTGATTCTAATGACAGGTTGAAATCTTTTCTACAAGACCACATTAAATCTTTTACACTTTCTGAGGAGTTAGCTGCTGTAAGTGAAGGTCACAGAGAGGTTCTACTGTAATATGAACATGTCTTTTCTATATTGTATAATTTTTTAAAATTGAACTGTGAAAAAAATGAGTTACTGCATAGTACTAGAATTAGCGACATGATATGTATGTATAAGTGTACGTGTAACATTAAAGCTACAATCTTTTGATCGTTTCCTTATTTTTCTTACTGTTCTAGAAGAAAAACAAAGGTAAAGAGGAAAAAATATTAAATTTCTTGTTTTTTATTTCTGGTTGTATGAATGTAGACTTACCTTTATTTGAATAAATCGATTTTAAAAACAGGTTTGAGGCTAGTTTAAGTAAATTTAATAACGTTATAACTGAAAAGTTTTTATAAAAAAAGATTTTTTGTATCAAATTTTCATTAATGCTGTGTGAGGTTGGTTAGATCAGCATTTTTAAACGGTGGGTCTCGACCCTTCAGTGGGTTGCGTGAAAAATAAAATGGGCAGTGACAAAAAAGATGCTAAATAAATTAACCAAGTGAACAGAGTTGGTCTTATTACACCTAAGTATTATGGGTCGCGTTCTTGTTAAAAAAGTTTGAAAAACGGTGGGTTAGATCACTGGAATAGTCCAAAGTCGCCAATTGGTATCTAGCTCTTGCTTTCATTACACAAAGTTCGTTACAAAAGACACAAATGCCCTTTCTATATAAACAACACCCCAGTTACCTTTAGCTTTTTTATCCTTTATCTAAACAATCTTTTGTTCACTTTTCTAAAATTTTCAATTCTAAACTTACTTAAGTTATTGTGCAAAATTTAAACAATAATTTTATTTAAAATTTGATTAGAAACTAAATTAATAATTTTTTTACTTTTGCTCTAGATCAGTGGTTCTCAACTAATGGTCCATGGACCACTAGTGGTCCATGATATTTTTTTTGGTGGTCCACAGTAATTTTAAAATTAAAAAAAAACGAAAACTTTATTGATTTAAAATTTCAATGAAATTCAAAAACGTCACTTAAAGGTTAGAGACCAATCATAAACTTTTAAGAAATTTTGAAGATGCATACTTACGCCATGCGAATTTTAGATAACCAAGCATGTATAATCGATTAAGTCTAAAATTATATTTTTACCATTGTATTTTTTTTGCAATTTTGTACACAGATTTAAATTGTTCATGGGAAATCCCCAACTGCGTAAATGCTTGGGCATTAAAAAAGGTAAAGTTGTTGGGTATATGCTACAGGGCTCGAAGAACCGCTTAACGCCATGATATGCCAATAAAAAATGGCATGGAGCTACCACAGTGTGTTATTTGTTATAAAGTATTGGGAAATGAATCATTGAAGCCAGCTAAACTTAAGCTACATCTTGAAAAGTGTCATCCTAATTTGTTGCAAACTCAAGCGGCAACGCCTTGATGCATCAGGTGAGTTCCATGAAAAGACAACCAACGCGGTACGTGCTTCCTATATTGTTGCATACAAAGTCGCACAAGCCAAAAAAAACCTCATACGATTGTTGAGCAGCTTGTTTTACCTTGCGCAAAAGAAATGGTCAGACTAGTAGTTGGCGAAGACGCAGCACGTAAACTTAATGATATATCTGTATCTAATGACACTATTTCAAGACGAATGAATGAAATCTCACAAAACATCTGTCATCAGGTTGTGAACGAGGTAAACAAATCTCCAATGTTTGCAATACAGTTGGATGAATCAACTGATGTTTCGCTTTCCTCTCAGCTAATGGTGTTTGTGTGATATTTGGTTGAAAAAGACTTCAAAGAAGAATTTCTTTTTTGTAAGACCCTTGATACCACCAGCGTGCTCGAGATATTATGGAAATTGTAAACAATTTTTTTCAAGCAAACAGTCTGGAATGGAGAAAGTTGGTTGGTGTCACCACGGAAGGTGCACCTTCTATGCTAGGTTCAAGATCAGGCTTCCAAGCATTAGTGAAACAAAAGGCTCCATTGGTAATTGGCGTTCACTGCTTCATCCAGAGAGAGGCATTGGCTTCAAAAACACTACCAGGTCATTTAAATATCGTTTTTAAAGGACTAGTAAAGGTGGTTAATTATGTAAAATCTTCAGCAGTTAACACCAGGTTGTTCAAAAAATTATGTCAAAGCATGGGTTCCGACTTTGAAGGGTAACGTGCTTAACCCTATTTATGGCAAGGCGGGGCGGAATCAGCCCCACCCTATTGGTTTTGTCCAGTTTTATTTTGAAAATTTTTCTTCCTTATTCATGATACTCTTTGACTTTTATTTTTATTACTTCATCTTTAAAATAATAAAATCTTGTTTGAATTTGCGACCTCTAGTTCAAATTATGGCACAGAGATGAACCCTATGTCTTACTTAATAAAGTTTCAAAAATTTTAAAATATTTCAAAGAAGAAATTTTTTAGATACATCTTTTATTGATAATATATTTAATTAATTTTCAAAGTTAGTATCAAAAAAATCTTGAATATTTAGGAATCTAGGTCGTAGACCCCTAATATGACATCACGAATATTTGACCATTTTTCCAAAAAATATTTTCTCAGATTACAGTTTGTTTTATACAAACATAACACAAAAATATATCCATCATTTTGAAATTTGAAAGATTCGAAATTACCTACTAGCTATAAAGCACTCGATAGGCAACTAAGGCATCGTTTATCAAGTATATTTTCGAAAGTTTTGCTTTTGTTATCTAAAATGGTGTCTTTATTAGCTATATATATAGCACTCTTTGGTCAACGAATTTATCACTTATCACTTTAACTTTCTGCATGATCAAAGTAATATTTGCGTCACGCTTTATTCATTATTACTATAATTTCAATAAATAGGCTGGAACTGCGAACACATCTATTTTCAGTATCATTCATAATGAGTGAACGCAAATATCAATAGCGTGCTCTGATCTTCAAGGTTGTTTTACATGAATCTGTGCCATATGTGTACTCATATCAATATATTTTTCAATTGTATCTTTATGATTGTGTCATTTATACGAGTAAAGAAGGATAGGCAACGCACTAGTTTTTTATCCGCTTTGTATTCCACTAAACCTACATTTTCATTCTTTACTCTTTCAAGTAATTTAACATTTTCAAATTTTCTTTTTAAATAGAGTTTTTGTTCTTAGATGACAACTAGAAAACAACAATCTAAAAGAAAACATCCAAGCAAAAAAAGCTCTCCTATTCAAGTTTTAGAGAATATTTTCCAAGTTGAAGTTGGATAAGAGAAAATGATGGAGCTTGAATTGTCTGAAAACGAAAGTGAAGAAGTAGATAGATACACTGATTTGGCTTCATTTGAAGAAAGTGATCTTGAAGAGCAGGCTGATTTAGATTTTTTTGGATGAAGAGTTTAGAGACTTTCATGATAATAATAGTTTTCATTCAATCGAAGACGCGTTAGATGAGAATATGTATGATTTAATTGGAGAACAGGAAAGAGAAAATTTTGTATGCATTTTCAAAAGAACCATAGAAGAGATCAAGAACTAAGTTGGAACACAGGGTTTTCTGAGAGAAGGGGCCGTCAAAGCAGAGAAAATGTTATAAAAGGCGGTGTAGGACTCAAATATGGGGTTCGTGCCGAGTCACTCTTAAAATGCTTGAATTTATTTTTATGTGAGGAAATGATTAATCAAGTTATCAAACATACAAACAGATATATTCAGTTCAGTAATACTGTGAAGTTAAATGACACTAGTTACCCATAAATAGTCCTCACAAATTATTCTGAAATGAAAGCTTATATTGGGTTGACGTATTTGAGAGCTCTTTTGAGACAAAACTTTTTGAGATTAGATTTTTTGTGGTCCGATAGAGGATGCCCTTATTTTTCTTGTGTAATGAGTTTGAAAAGGTTTTATTTTTTAAATAAGCACATTTGTTTTGACGATTTTACAACAAGAAAAGAAAGGTGGAATTTTGATCGTTTTGCAGCCTTTCGTGATCTTTTTGAGAAATTCAATGCCAACTGCTGTAAATATGTTAACCCTAGTGCTTTTTTGACAATTGATGAATCAATCTATCCTTCCAAAACAGCAATTAAATTTAAGGTATATAACCCTTTAAAACCTGCTAAATACGGCCTTCTTTTCAGATCTCTGAGTTCTGTAGAATATGCATATACCTATCAGTCTATTGTTTACTCTGGAAAACCTAGTCATGGCAGTGGCCCTTATTATATTAGTACCACACTAGGTGTAGTGAAAAAGTTAATAAATAACGTTAAGCAATATTCGAACATAGAAGGAAGAAACATAACCATAGATAGATTTTACCCTTCTATACCTTTAGTTGATTTTTTGTACAAGGAAAAAGTCACCTGCGTCGGTACTATAATGTCCACAAAGAAAGGTATTCCCAATAGCATAAAAAATTTTCAAGACAGAGAAAACTTTTCCTACAAAGTATTTTGGGAAATGAGCCTGCATAGTTATGTTGTGAAAAGAAAGTCAAATAGCAAAAATATTCTTATTTTATCATCTCTTCCTTCTATATTAGGAGTTAGTAAAAATGAAACAAAAAAACCTGCTATATTTAAGCTATACGATTACACTAAAGGGGGCACTGATATATTTGATCATTTTGGACACTAGTAGAGTAAATGCTGGGACTGTATTTTATTTAAAAAACAGAAAAGATCCCAGGAAAATTGATTCATTTAATTTTGGAATGGAAATAGTTAAGTCTCTTGTTATACCATTCATTGAAGAAAGACCAACTGTGGGTTTGACAAGCAAATTAAAAGCTAAAATCAACAATATCTTGAATAAAAATCCTGAGATTGCAATATCTCAACTTTCTGCAGATAAGAAGTGACAAAATAGACGCTGTGAAACATGCCTGAAATCAATTACTGGTGAAGGATACCCAAAAAAAAGAGATAAATTGGAAAAAACAAGGCAGCAATGCCAAAAGTGCAAAAAGTCATGTTGTTCGCTTCATTCTGTACTAATCTGCTGCGATTGTTATGCTTGAATATTTACAATTTTTGTAATAAAATATTTTGTCCTCTTTTCTTAATTAATCTTATAGACTTTTTTCATTTTTATTTTACTTATCCTAATTTTGTGTTTATGTGATTACTTGATTGAAGCACACGATATGGATTGATTGAGTCATGTTCAAGTTCTTCTTTTACAAAAAAATCATAGTTGAATGTCAGTGCTACTTCTGCACTTTATCAATGAAAATACCACCTTTATTTTAATTATTTTTTTGATTGTTATACTTCGTTTGTGTTTGTTAGATGATTATGTTTTCATATTTCAATGCACACATACAGTTACGTAGGTGAAGAGCTTTGTAACCCACAGAGCAATCTCAAATTTTACCGCTTTAAAAACCGTTAAACATGAAAACTTCAAAAAATATGTAGTATACTGTCTGAAACTAGTATAATTAGCGCCGTTTGGATCAAAAATGCTGCCTCTCAAAATGTGCTGACTGTGGACGACCGCCCCTATTACTCTAAAGTTGTTTTTTTGCAAAAATGAGTGTGTCTGGTAACTAAGCTCACGTAGAAAAATTTAGTCAAATATTCATATTTTTTTACCTAAAAAAACTACATTGCATGACCAAGATGATTTATAAAAAATTTTTTTAACTGAGCTATTACTTTGACTATTTTAATTTTGTGAATAAATTTTTTTTTTTGAAAATTTTGATTTTAATTTTTCAGTTTTTTTAAGTTTTGGTCCATTCTTTTTAATTTTTAGACCTAATAGGTTTAATAGTTATCTGTCAATTTTTCAAGCCTAAATGACAGACACATGTTTGATTGATTTGATCAAAAATTTAAGATTTATATAAGTTCATTAAGCGTATTCAAAAAACTAAACATATTATTGTTTTATACAATTAAATTCAAAATGTTTTGATTTTTGATTGATTTCCTTAAAATTGACACATTTTCAACTCTTGTTAATTGATTCAGCATGCTTATAATAGGTAAGCAATGTAATTACAAGTGATAATTGTTTTTATCTTTGCTTTAATAAGACAGGAGCGGAATCCGCCCCTCCCTGCCGTAAACTGTATATAAAATAGCCTGCCTCAAATAGTGTAGTGTTTGAATTAAGAGAAGAATTGGTTTTATTCCTTCAGGCTCAAGGCAAACAGGATTTAACAGATTTGTTAAAAAATTCAGCTTTAGAACTTGCATATCTTACTGATATTTTTGCAATTTTGAACAAAATAAATCTCCAACTGCAAGGAAACGGTGCAAATTTGTTTTCTCACTAAGGCATCATCAAAGCTTTTCTTGAAAAATTAGAACTCTGGATTGGGCGAGTAGAAAATAACAATTTGATTCAACTCCCATGCTTGGATTCTATGCTTGAAGAAAAGAAAAACATTCAAATAGAAATTTGCGAAATTTGCAAGATGAATTTCATAGATATTTTCCCGAGGCGGACATGGCAAACAACTTTTTATGTTTTATCAGGAATCCATTTACAGCAAATGTTGATAGCATTCCACAAAATTTTCAAGTGGAGTTCTTGGAACTAAAAAATGATTTGGAGAAAAATTTTGGGCCACTATGATTTGCGTTTAGCCAAATTTGTCAACACATGCTATCAAATATCTTCTACTATTTTCATCAACCTACATGTGCGAAAGTGGTTTTTCAAATTTGCTGCACATTAAGTCAAAACAGAGGAATCGATTTGCGGTGGAAAGTGATATTCGTTGCGCATTATCAAGCACAATTCCTAACATCGAAATGCTGGTTAGTGAGAAGAGAATCCAAAAATCTGGTTACAAGGAAAAATGACTACTAATCATAATGGATATATATATATATATGGTATTTTCTGTATATTCTTCATATAAATTTTGTATATTTATAGTTTTTGGAAAAAGTATTTTGAAATATTTTATACTAATTATTTGATGTAATTTTTCAGAATTTTATTTGAATAAATATATTAAAAATAAAATGCTTTTTGATTTAAAATTGATTTACACTTACTCAGATATAAAATGGTCCAACAATATTTTTTAATTTTTATACTGGTCCACGGCCTAAAATGAGTTGAGAACCACTGCTCTAGATGCCTGAATCTGAAAAAAGAAACATTTTAACTCTTGAAGAGAGAGTTAAAATTATTCAAAAAATATCTTCTAGAATAATAGCATCTGAATTTGATGTTGGTAAAACTCACATTCAATCAATTATAAAGATAAAGAAAACATATTAAAAATGTGGAAATCTAGAGAATGCCGTGTAGAATCTAAATTTTTCAAATCTAGAAAAATGACACATGGTGGGAGTTGTTTTGTCAAGCAAGAGCCAAAAAAGATTTCTATTACTGGACCTTTAATGCAAGTCTATCTTTAGCGTCAAGACTAAATCAATCTACTTTTTCCGCTTCTAATGGTTGGTTCTTCCGGTAGGATCAGAAACTCAAAAGAAACTTTATAATTTATGCACCAATTTTTTTCTTTTACCTCTGTAACTTTATTTCTCAAACTTTATATATATATAATAAACTTACTAAGCTAATGGTTGGTCATTTCTGATGGGACACAACATTAAATCCTATATACTTCCTGGCGAATCAGCTGATGTAGATGCAGTGGCGTAGCCAGAGGGGTGCAAGGAGGGCAGTGCCCCCCCCCCCCCAAAATACCTTTTCTGCCCCCCCCTCCCAAATAATTTTATTTCCAATATGCTTGCCCCCCTAAATTCCTTGCATGCCCCCCCCCTCCCTCAACTTCCATTTTTTGGCTACGCCACTGTGTAGATGACGTTGTGAATGATTTGTTTAAAAGAATTCCTGTAATATTTAAGGATTATGACAAAAAACATAATTAATGCAGACGAAACATAAAAAAATAAAAAAAGCGATTCCAAAAAAAAGTTGTGTTTAAAGGAGATCAATGGTAATCTGGGAAAAATTCTAAAGAGCGTTTAACCTTACTGTTAGCATGTTCAGCAGAAGGAGAAAATTTTTAACCTTTGATTATTAGAAAATCCAAAAACCCTCGTTGCTCTCGTGGTCTCGATATTGAAAATGTACCTTTATTATGTAGATGCAACAGTAAAATTTGGATGAGTAGTGCAATTTTTAAGGAATGGTTGAATATATTGAATAACAAAAACTTGTTTTTACCGCCAAATACAACATCTAAACTGCAATCATGTGATGCCGAAATCATCAAAAATTTTAAATCATTTTACAGAAAAACACTACTTTGTCATTTACTCTTAATATGAAAGATGTTGATATTTTAGATCTTTCAAAAAAAAATTCTATTTTTGATAGCATTCAATGGATTATTTCATCCTAGAAATCAATTTCGCCTGAAACAAAAGTGTTTTATTAATGCGGGTTCCTTCAAGATTTAAACAGAAAAGTCATAAACGAGATGAAAGTGAATTTATATAAAATTTTGACAATAACATAGAAGGTTTGTTAATGGGAGGAGACTTCATAGGATGATTATGTTGGATGTGATGATAACATTGAAACTTGTAATAGTACAATAAATCTTACAGAAGAGACAAAAGAAAAGGATTCACAAAATCAAGATCAAGAAAGCGAAAACGAAGAAGTTGATAACGTTACATTAAATGTTTTGAATTCTGTTGAAGTTCTTAAAAATTTTACTTTTCAACTCTTCCGATTTTTTCAATATTTTTAACAAAGGCAAAGAATTGATTCAAAAGAAAAATTGGTTGATTTAAAGCAAACTACTTTAAATCGTTTTTTTAGTTAATAAAAAGCATCTTTTATGTTATTGTTTTTTTTGTAGTTATAGATTTTTATTTTGACATACGGCCAAAATAAATTGGCAGTTGACTTGGTCGTAAGTCTTCTACTGTATACCTATAGGAATCCTGCCATTATATTTTCATTTTGTAAATTTTGATTCATCAATTTCTAAAGTAGGATTTTTACCAACAATTATAGATGAGGATTTCAACAACTTATAACTACAAACTTCTCTCAAAAAAATGGACCAATTTACTTTGGTTTTATTAGACATTAATTTCAATTCTTTTTTCATAAACTTTATATTCGTTAAATCATTTGAACAACAATATATGAATAAAATGATTTGTTTGTATGATAAATGACTACCTTGTAGCAGCGCCAGATTATCATGAGGGCTATTGAAGCTGCAGCCCCAGATCCATGGCCCCACTAAAAAAATAGGCCCCAGTCAGAGGCGGATCCAGAAATTTCTCATAAGGGGGTAGAATTCTATTTAAATTTTTTCCAATTTTGCTAAAAGTCTTCATTAGAATTACTCTTTTCATATTTTTAACATTATTTTGTCATGAATAAATTGCAAAAATTTATTTTTTATACATGTAAGGGTAATTTTCGAAGCCATTTTTCATAGGGGGCTATGCCCATGAGCCCACCTGCAGATCCGCCACTGGCCCCAGTTATTGAAAAAATGCATATATATACAAAAGGTAAAGCTAGAAAATTTCATTTGTAACTCGCAAATAATTACTTTATTGGAAATTTATGTTGATTTGTAATTTTTTTGTATTAAAGTATTTTTACATTAAATAAAATAAATGTTTTACTATATGTTTTTTTTTAGTTTTTTTCTTTAAACATATGTAATAATTAATACTTGTATATTATAGTGTTTTATAAAATAAACTTTTCTTAGACAGGTCATAAAGCCGAGGATATATACATAGGGAGAGGGGGCTAAGTTTCTTTAAATCACATAGGTCCACAAGCTACAAACCCAGGCTTCGCGTTCCCCTAATCCGCTCCTGCCTTGTAGTCAAGTATCAGCTTTTGGTTGTTTTTGTTTCCTACAATTTTTCACTTGGCATCTCCATATCTTTTTTCTGATATTCTCAAAACAATTACATGCCCATTTTCACAAATCCTTTCACTATGTTAAGGGCTTTTTTGAAGATATATTATTGCATCTCCTTTTTTTTTAATTTTTCATACAAATCCAAGAAAAAATAATTTTTGAAAAGCAAAAAAAATTCTTTATACAAAATAATAAATCTACAATATATAATCTTTTTATATAATATTTAAAATATATCCTTTTTTTTATATATTCTAGATTCAAAGGATAGTTCTAAAAAGGTAAAAGAATGACTTTAATTCTGTAAATAACTTAAGTGCCTAAAAACTCATCCTTCACCTTTAAAGTATTTTTTATATTAATTATTTTGTTTGGTAAAAAATAAAAATTATTGTTCATGACTTTTTTCAATACCATTTTTGTCCCGGTTTTATGTCAAAATCTAGCAGCCCTTTCAAAGATATTCAGAAAATTTTGATCAAATTGAATGGCAGAAAAGCACAAAATAGATTTTATAAAACTTTTAAGTAACAGGATACTTTATCATAATTCGGTAATTAGAAAAACCTAATTAAAATAAAGAGGTGACAAGCCAAAACAGCTTATTTAATTTTATTGAAATTCAATATCATTTTTTCACTATTTCATAAATTAAAATATTTCTTTTCGACAGGTGTTTAACTATTTTACGAAAAGACTATTTAAAACCCCTAAAAAACCATTTTAAAATTTGAATAAAATTTAGGTTTACCAATTTAAAATAAATTTATTTTTAAATATTTCTATTTTAAAGTTTGTTCGTTATTTCTCTGTATTTTCACACGAATATAAAAACTGGAAAAGAAATTATTGTAAAACTTTTAGTCCTTTGTAATAAAACTTAAATAGTGAAACGTAATAAATTTGCTATCTCAATATGCCTTAACAGACAGTCCAAAAAACACTTTTTATTTGAACTTTCAAAAAATGTTCACAAAAGGTGTAGTATCAGCTAAACATAGTGTTAGCTACCGCACGGTATTACTGGCTCCATGAGTATACTTCGACTTATATCTAAGAGCCACATGAGGTAGCTCAAAATTCTCAGGTTCAAAGATGAGCAAAGTTTTTCCTCTGCTTTGTCGATAAGTTAACCACTCAACGCATATGTTTAGTTTTGAGTGTGGGCAAATTGCAGAATGAATATAGTGGATTGGTGGTTTTATGGTAGGTTTAATATTCATGAAGGAATGGTGATTTACTAGCTCTTATAAAGTGTATGTGTCTTGTTTTGATCTATATTCTTTCTTCTGATGAGTTCATTTTTATTATAGAATTAAAAAATTAGCTCGAGGTTTATACTATAAAAGATGCAACTATGTTGTTCATTTTGACGAATGATTTATTTTCAATATTATTTATTTAACATAGTATTATTTAGTAATATAACATTTCCAAGATACTTTAGATAATTATTTTTTTAGTTTCTTAATGTACAAAGTTTTGGTGACTTATTCTTTTAATACTTAAGAAACAACCTATTAAAGCTGCAATAATATTCAGTTTTTAACCCATTTAAAACCGAACAAATCCGACGACTTTAGTAATTCCTATTTAATTCCATTTAAAGTAAGAATTCGTTTGCGTTCTCTTTGGGAACATTGGTCTTAAATGGGTTAATAACATCAACAATTAAGATGAGATAATGGCGATTCTAAGGAAGACAAAATGGACACATTCACAGTCCCCTTTTCCTTTTAAAGTTTCTCTCATAGCAACAGGATCAAAATAGAATTTAATTTTTTCGCCAACTTTTTCTGAATTGAAATTTAATAAAACTAATAAACAAAAATTTGTATTTTTATTTATGTATGAAAATAACAAATTCATAGATTCAGTATTAATAATAACTTAGTAGAGTTAAGTTAGCTCATAAACACAAAGAAAATAGTTGTTTTGAGCAGTATTTGATACTCTAATTTAAGAACAAACTAGTAGGTAAGCATATATATTAGGGCCCTATTTGGTTTTTCCAAATATAAATTTTTTTCTACGTTACCGGATATATATATATATATATACATCGAAATTAACATTACAATTAAAAGTGGGCCATCGATATAAGTTTTAAATTGAAAGTTAATCATAATATTAATTTCTCTGCTATTGGTCATTTTATCTAAATATTATATTGTTCGTACAGAGATAACATAAATCCAATGGCAGATTTAAAGGGGCGGAACCGGCCTACGCCCCCTAAAATTGAATTGCCAATTGCTTGAAAATTTTTCTTGTTCTAATTCTTTTCGTAAAACTCAAATATTATGATGATTTCTGCAACTCGTTTTTTAGATTCTATCTTTCTCTAAAGTGAGAAGCTCTAAAAAGTTTTTTGTTTCAATCGTAGTTAAGTGTGACACTTATTAATTTTATATTATCAAATTTTTTTTTGTAAATTTATTATTTAAATACATCAAGTTTTACCACATCAATTCACTTCGCACTTAAATGAATGAGGATCGTTTTAATGCTCTTATTCTTCTTTTTGTTTTAAAAATTTTGATAAAGCTTAAATTTATATGCTTGAAATTTGAGTTTTAGTCTAGTAAAATCCGCCCTCCCCTCTAATGCCAATTTCTAGATCCGCCCCTGAAATCTTAACTCCGCCCTTATTAAACACCTTGTATAATCATATACAGGCAATCTAATTTATACTCTTTCACTTCAGCAAGCTTTCTTATTTCTACCTTAGATCCTAAACCCTCTACCAATCCTTACAAATCCTCAAGTTAGCAATTGATGCAAGCATATTAACCAACGTTGGAAAGTGCTTAGTTATCTCGTACCTACCTACCTACCTATATTTGTTATATAAGCTTTTAAATAAAATAAAAATATAGTTGGATAAACATGTATAAATAAATATATTCAACAATTTAATCCAATGAGTAGAAATAACTCCTTGAATAATTTTTTATGCAAGTTTTCAAAAACTTTTTAAAAATCAAATTTTTTAATTTTAAGATGAAATTATTTTTTTAATTTTTTTTTATTCTTTATGTTTAAAATCCAGTTTTTCATTGTAAAGGGCGGAATCAATTAAACTGGAGTTTTTGGTCAAAAAAAATAAGAAGTTTAATATTTTTTTTAAAATTGTTTTATTATGAATTTCTTATCAATTTTTGAATATATATGCAATTAGCACGCGTGTTTTTATTCTTTGGTTTACTTGCGCGCGCATGTTTTAATGACGCCATTTAATTTTATATTTTTTGAAAATATTTAAACTTAAAATCAACAAAATGAATTAGTTTTTATTATATATCGTAAAAACGTATGAAATCAATGGCTTTATCGGCTCTAGCTCCATCTTCGCAAGATAGTTTTTTTGGATTTATAGTATTAACTAGATAAAATAAAATACTTCTAAAAAGTGCTCACTATTATAGAATATTTTTGATTAAAAAATTATCTGCCTGTTTGATTATTTTTTTTTGTATAAAAACGTCATCATTACAAATTATTTTTGTAAGTAAAAAAAATTGTTCTAGACTTTTTTCAAGACCATTTGATTTATATATCAATCTATTTAGCTATTTTTTTCCTCATTGACTGGAGTTGGAGTCTTTTCACCTCTTCTTTTTTTTCTGAAATATTAAATATTTTTATAAATTTCATTTTTGAACCCACCTATTGCATGTTTTTATGCTAAATATTGTCTTATATTTAATTAATTAACTCAAATTATGTCACCTGCCAGTAATTTAGCTTTAATAGAAGACCTAACGCTAGATGTTTTTTTTCAATATTTAAATAAACTTTTTCATGGACACTAAATCCAGTTTCGGATCCGGAGTAATATTTAAACATGGAACCTAAGCCGGTAATACCATGAATGTTGCTCATATGTCTGGCTCCTGGCAGTAATTTCATGTTTACTTTTAATATATATTCTGGTTTCATTGTTTAATACAGGTGTCCCCGAAGTGATCGATAAGAGTTGTCTCGAGTTGAAAGAGGATCGATTAACCCTCAATCGTACAGCGAAAAAAACTACTTGTACAAGCTACTCCATTTTCGTGTCACGATATTTCATCATACGATATTTCATTATCTTACTGGTAAATAGTCTTAACAAAACCTTTTATTAAAATTATATAAAAACTCTTTTAAATTTTAATATAAAATAAAATACTTCAGTAATGTGAAAACGAAAAATACCATCATTAAAAAAATCATTGCAATCTATTGATTTAACATTTACTACAAAATTTGCATTTTTAATTGTCTTAAAAATTAGAAAAAAGTAATATTTAACAGTAAATATAAAACAATTTTATTGCTGAAAACTATTTACATGCCGAATATTGAACGGCTTTGAGGTATGAAATATCCTATTGGCCAAATTGACTGGTTAAGCGTTGAATTTTTCTTTTAATGGATAAATATTTTTTTATTTGGAGGTATTATAACGCCACTAATTCCTTGCATTAGATTCAAACGTTGACGAGAGATATCTTTATACAGACCATTTAAGAATGTCCATATCGTCGGAAGGCTACATTGAAATAAAAATTGTAAGGAATAATGCCAACCTTCTACTGCATTTGTCGTACGCGCAACTCCTTCCACAGAGTTTTCAAAATGATTCTATTTATCTATAGGAAAGTGGACTTCCTGCTGTTCCATTTCTTCCTTGCTTTCCTTGGACATATGTGTTCAAAATATATTAAAAGTTCATCAACTTTTTCATTTTCAGGCATAATATTTACTAAACTACAAAAGGCTTCTTCAACCATACTTACAGGAACAAGAGAAAGTGCAGGTAAACATAAAATTAATGTGTTGAGTTCAGAATTACTCTCTAGTTCTTTTTTCAATCCCAGTTCTGTAGCTTTTCTGTGTACACTTTAGGAAAGGTGAAAAAACAGCCTTGTATCTCAATGTTCGGATATGCGCATTGAAACTCAGTCATTGGTGCAATTTCAAAATCTAGAAGAATTTTTTCTGGATTACCTTCAGGAACTATTTCCTGAAGGGCAGAGAGCATTCTTCTATAAGTATTTCTACTTTTATTTTTTAATAGGGCATATATTCCTGCCGGATTACAACCTTCTCCAAAATGTATTGCGTACATTTAAAAAATGAGGGTACGACTTTGAAAGTTCCATCTCCTATCCATATATCCGCACGAGACAAGGCAGCTAGCGTCTCTCTATTTCCAAAAAGAAGAAATCTTTCTATATCATGAATCCCAGAATCATACAATAAAAATTCACGAAAATTGTTAGAAATTTCAAAATTTAATGAAGTAGGTAAAGTCGGACATATTTCAAAACTTTTACAAGAACGTTGCAAGGTTCGTAGAAGACTTGGTTTTTTTGGAAACCTCATCATAGATTCATTTGTTAAATTTTGACAATGTTCTCCTACAACCATAATAGGAGTTGCCCCAATTTCCTTCATTGAACTTTTCATTTTATGAATTGCTTTCTTTTTTCTCTATCTAAGAAATGTGAATGCTCAACTTTAGGAAGAGAGATTACACGAGTTCCTAAAGTTGTAATGAATGCAGCGCATCTTTTTCTTTGGTACTCTGCGCATCTCCAACGTATAGAAGTACCTTCATATTTTTATGTTTATAATATTCGCAATTGTAAAATATTGCTATTTTTTTCCTTTAGAAGTTTCTCCAAACTCACAAAAGGGTTCCATTCAAAATAAAATAAAAAGATAATATAATGTGAAGATTAAAAAAGCACTGAAAAATAACTAAATTAGAATATTCAAGTAAAGAAACTATTCAGAGCATGAAAAGAAATCATAAGAAAATTATGGTACATTTAGGTGCTTCATCATGGTACAGTTTTTATAAGAAAATTAATGCTAAACTATTTCCTGTCCAGAACTTCATCATGGTACAGTTTTTATAAGAAGATGATTGCTTTTATATATGATATATACAATATATAATACATATTATCGCTTTCTGCGTATTATGTTGAATTTTCCTGTATACTATTTCCAGTCGAGAGGGGAACTACATAGATAGTTACACACCCCATAATCTTAACCCTTTCCATAAAACGTTTATGTGATAAAATGTCATGAAATCCTCCATTTTATGGTATAGGAAAAAATCATTTTTTAACAAAGAGAACTTACTAAAATAAATAAATATACTTTGAAATATTAAAAATGTAAAAAAAAAGAGTTCTAATTTAGTTTTTTTCTACAAAAAAAAAAGCAAAATTCTTCTTTTACTTGAATACTGTGTTCAGGATAAATTGAGCCACCACAAGAACAGCAGCTATTTCTACAGTTTTTTTACAAAACTGTTTTGCAAGATCTTGAAAAATTTGTTTTTTTCTTTTGCAAACAACAATAACTTCATTGAACCCAACTTTTAGTCCAGCTTCTTTTATGGATACCGAAAGAGATTCGTTATTCATTCTTGTTGAAGAAAAAGGAAAAGCCAGGTTAAAAGACAGGTATTTTAAAAATTCTTTTCGAGTTTTATTATATCCTCTTTTTAAACAAAATAAAGGAGTTACTCCATGAAACATCAATCATGTTTTTTGACATGAGAGAGTCTATAAAAAGAATTCGAAAAAATAATTGTTTCAAAAAATGTATATTGAGAGGACACTTTATTTAAATGCAAAAAAACGTTTTCGACAATAGCTGTCTTCTACCGGTTTTATAATATAACTGAATAAGAATTTAAAAAATAAATGAATGAATGACCCAAACAATGAGAATAAAAAAAATAAAAGCAAATGGATGACTGCAGGGAGTGAGGCGATTGTCACCAAATGAAGTATTACAATAATAAGCATGATGATGGTTTGAAATGTGGAAGTGAAATTATATTTAATAAATATATGTGTGCATATGTATATTCACAGAAATCAAATATGAGTGATAACTAAAAACAAAAAATGGCCTCTAGAGGCTAGGTAGTAAAAAATTGGGGCCATATGAGGCTATGACTCATTATATCATCGTTTCGCTGTATATCAAAGAATTGTAAATTTCTTACAAACACAAGAAAATGCGGCATCCGAATGAACAGTTTTTATCCGCATCTCAACCATGAAACACAATTTAGAATTGTAATTTTTACATAGAACTAGCTTTCTAGATTTGATTCTACAACTAATAAAGCTGTGTATGATAAGTTTCTATCACGTCACAATCGTCTGCTTCTTCCATGAAGGAGAATGGAAATTGAACACGTGTCTTCGAGAAAAATTTCACTTAGGTAATACATTTTGAAAATTATAAAAAAATTTACTCTTCCTCATTTACCCCTTTCCTTACCCAAATCACACAACTGTTATCATTTAGCCACTTGTCTTTTGGTCACAGACTCATCTCATCTTACGACAGTTAACCATCATGACATTTCATCACGCGTCATTTAATCATAGTAGGTAAAACTTTTTCAACCAAATGAAATTTTCCAAGCTTATCATCACTAGGCAATATTTTTTTTTATGAAATGTAATGATGAAAAATAGATTGTTGTAATGTATTGGTGATGACAGTCTGACGCATAATGAAGTGTTGAGTTGTTAAGTGGCGATGGGTAAAATGTCACCTAATCTATTTCCTTACTGAATTATTTCGTATTCAACATTTGTACATATTTAGAGTTATTTGTTGTGTTCTCCTTGTTGTCTTTATCGTAAAGAGTTTTTTTATCATTAGAGATCGAATAATATTGAAATAGAAATTTTAATTGGCAAAAAAATTAAGATATTCAAACATTTTAGGATTCATTTTCTCTTTCTATTTGAAAATATCATCAGTGTATTCTGAGTAACATTTTTTTGTTAACATGCCATAATATTCCAATCCGAATGTATGATCTTGAAATGCATTTGCAATTACATATTATAGATATTTGACTTTATAAAAAAATTCTGTCTTTCTTGGTCAAAATTCAACCAATGTAGAAAAAAGTTCTGTTTGCATATAAAAGTTTTTATTCCTTATATATAGGAGTATATATTTTTATTTAGATGAATAAAGCTGTGATTTTATTAGGTGGTCCTTTGAAAGGAACGCGTTTCAGACCTCTTTCCTTAAATGTTCCAAAGCCTCTCTTTCGTATTGCTGGTCAAGCTCTAATTTTTCACACAATCAAAATGTTAGCCAGACTTCCCAACTTGAAAGAAATACTTTTAATCGGCTTTTTTGAAGACACTAGCGATCTGGCACAATATATAAGAGAATGGCAAACATTATTAAACGTGAATATTAAGTATTTGCTAGAATACAAAAGTTTGGGAACAGGTGGAGGCTTTTTCCACTTTAAAGATGAAATCTTGGCTGACAATCCTCAGTATATTTTCTTGATTAATGGTGACATCATTGGAGACATACCCTTCACTGAAATGCTAAATTTCCATGTTACCAACTGCTCTGCTGATCAATTTCTCATTCTTGCAACGAAGATGAGCAAAACGGAGAGTAATAAATATGGTTGTATAAGCTGTGATGAAAAATTTCATAAAGTGCTGCATTTTGTAGAGAAGCCTTTGGAATTCCAATCAGAGTTAATAAGTTGTGGCGTGTATTTATTTACCAAAGAAATTTTTCCGATTCTCACTACATTGTGCGAACACTATTACCAATTTTGCGGTTCAGAATCACGAAAGCATTGCTCTGCTATGAAGGAGTTTAGGTCGATCGAATGTCAACTCTTGCCTCACTTAGTTCAAAGCGGGCGCTTGTTCTTATTCATAAGTGAGAGTGAGTGGATGCAGGTGAAGTCTGCAGGCTCCGCAGTCTACGCTAACGAGTTTCTTTTACGGCTCTATCGCAGGGATGAGCCTGAACTGCTTTCCTTGAAGCAGGTGGGCACAAGCAGTGTTACTCCAGACGTCTACATTGATGCTTCTGCTGTGATTGGCGATTTTTGTGAGTTGGGTCCGAATGTAACCATCGAAAAGGGTGTCAGGATAGAAGATGGCGTAAGAATAAGCAATGCAATCCTTTGCGAGAATAGTTATATCATGAAAAATGCTTTTATTCAATATTCTATAATTGGATGGAGATCTGTTGTTGGTGCTTGGGCAAGAATACAAGGAGTTCCCTGTAACTCGGTCCATCAGCCAGATCTTTTTGATGAAGAGGGACGCATGAATCCAGGTGTTTCCATTTTGGCAAATGATGTCGTTGTTTGTGATGAAGTCTTTCTATATAATACGATTGTTTTACCGAGTAAAGAAATACAATTTAACGTCAAAAATCAAATCATTTTATAAATTACACTAATTTATTCTCCCTTCTATGTCGCATTTGTGTAAACAAAAATCAATAAATACCTTTGCCCATTCTATTTTTCTATATTCTGTTATAATCAAGCAACCTTGGTAAAAATATGAATAAATATGTTAGGAAATACTATGAAAATTCGACCTACTTTTTTAACAAAATTTGTCAACAGTGCTGCGAAAGAGAATTATCAACGATAGAAAAGTAAACTCCATTTTTTCTTTTAGGATTATACAAAAAAAATAATTTCTATACGTATTCATTCTAATTAGATGAAAATTGATAGATTTATCATTCATAAACTAGATTTAGAACAAAAGTAATCAAACGACTTTAAAAGGACCTCTTCATAGAAGTAGAGAGAGACATCGAAACGAGGGTCGTATCCTTGTTTTTTTTTCAAAAAGCGTTACCTTCTATAACATTTTTGAATTGTGACATATGTATTACTTGGATGATTATCTTCAATTCTATAAACATATTAATTCTTGGTTCCGTCATTTTATTCATGATGACAAAATGTTTTTTGATTTTAGATGAAGGGAGGTAAATTCAATTATTAAATTAAAGAAAATAAATAATTATTTTAAAATACTTTATTATTTAGTCCTTTTTAAAGTTGTTCTTCTAATAAACACATATGTTGTCATTTATCTACAAATCTGCCTCTTTTTAGCTATAATAAAGTATTTTAAAACCGTGTTTCATTTTCTTCCATTTTATAACCACTTTTACAGTAGATTCCTTAATTAAGAATTTATCCTTTTCAGGCGGTGAATAGAAAGTGATCGTGCTAAGTTGTCTTTTTGCAGACAGCTATATTTGCGACTTGAAAAGTTTCGACTTAACCACTCGTCTTTTGGTCACAGACTCATCTCATCCTACGACAGTTAACCATCGTGACATTTATCACGCGTCATTAATCATAGTAGGCAAACAAAGGTGTTAGAGAACTTTTGTCATTATATCTATTTTGAACTTATTCAATCAATACACGTCTATTGTACTAAATTAAGATACTATTGCATAATATGGTTTACCATAATGGAAAATTGTAGGAGTTCAAACTCAGAATTTGTTTGAAATATTTAAAAAACGTTGTCGTAATTCTACGACTTTAGTTCTCAAAAATGTACACCGAAGTCAACGTACGTGACTCTGTTTAATAATAATTTTTCAGCCACATATAGATATTTAAATCCAAACAAAGGATAAAATGAAAAGTTGTAACAAAATTTGAAGAATAAGTAAACAAAAATTTAGAGCGATAAAAAAGCAAACTGACAAAGAATTAAAAACAGATGTTCTTAAAAATTATTTTTCCTCATAAACAGAAATATTATTAATTTTTTGCAAGTCTGTCGTTTCTTAGTTCTTACTTGCCTACTACCTTGGAAAAAGGCATTAGTGGCATTCCGTCTAAAAGTACGTGATTAGCAATGATGCATAAAATATAACTCGTCTTCTCATGCTCTTTCATTACCAACATTAAAATACAGAAGGGTCATCATAACAGCGTGTTTTGTAAATCTAAATCGGCTCATCGTTGAGATGTTTCTCTCCTGGTCATCATGGCGATTGCATGGAAATGTTCAAGAGTTGAAGAGCGAGGATGTGTTTTTATTGCAAAGTTGCCGCGAAAAAAAGAAAATAGCGTTCATTTGGTCAATATCTGTTTGCTCACAAATTCCTTCACTCATTCTAGACTGCTTGTGTCACTTGATTATGTGATTTTCTAAGGGTAGAGTAAATGATTGAGTATGAATTTAAATTTCTTTGAAAAAGACGTAAAGTAAACTTTTTTTTAAAACTAGTCGAAACGATGGATAAGTCAATTAATTGAGTGCAATTAATATATTTTAGACCTTTGTCTGTAGTGACATGTATAAGCTTTTCGTAATCACTATTATTCATAAACGGTTTAGAGGAGCATTTTTGCAAAGGTATTCCGAAAACGTAAACGTAGAATTAAGAGTTACGTGCCTATTCATTTTTCTTCTACATCTTTTCTTATTTTCTAGGGAATTAAGATTGTTCACTGTAAGCAAAGCAGAATGCATACAGCAAAAAAAGCAGCTGCTGAAAGGGCAGTTAGAGAGCACGTTAGAGAAGGACAGGTGATAGGTATTGGCAGTGGCTCTACTGTCGTGTACGTTGTGGAAGCGATATCAGAGTTGATGAAGAGTGGTGCTTTGAAGTCGATTCGGTGTGTGCCCAGTTCCTTTCAGGCCGAAAACCTGCTAAAGGAGGGATCTCTGCCTGTTTTAGACCTGTGCCACTGTGCCAGTGTTATCGACGTCTGCATTGACGGTGCTGATGAAGTGGACTCCGAGTTGAATTTGATTAAGGGCGGCGGTGGGTGTCACACCAAGGAAAAGATTGTGGCGTCCTTAGCCAAGAAGTTTGTAGTGGTTGCTGACGACAGCAAGCGTGTTGTCAATTTGGGTTCGCGGTGGACAAGAGGCATTCCGGTGGAAGTGATTCCTTCAGCTCGCTACCACGTTAAGCACAAGCTTGAAGAGATAGGAGGCGATGCAAGCATCAGAGAGAGTGTGAATAAAGCGGGTCCTCTGATCACTGACAACGGAAACGTGATCATCGACTGGAAGTGCGTGCATCTGGGCTCGTGCACAACCTCGCAGTTCTGGATCAACATGCAAAACACCGTTTCCTGCATTCCTGGTGTGCTCGATGTGGGCATTTTCATTCAAATGGCTCATTTAGCCTACTTCGCCTCTTCTCATGGCAATGTTACCGTCCTTGAGCCTCAGCTCAAAAATAATAACCATGCCGAATGACAATGTCGTCATACTCCACTCCTTACTTCATACTCGTTACCGTTACCCTTATACAATTTTTCCATTTTTAAATCCAATATTTTTACATCTTTATTTTCTTTATTTGAATAAATATAAAAGCATTTCTTTCTTCTCAGTTGTGATTGATAGAATGGATATTAGTTTCTTTGATATTTGTGAAGAGCATATAAATAAACTAACTAACTCAAAATAAAAGCTCTTTACCTATATAATGAACATTTTGCGACTATGCACCTGTGTTGTGAAGGCAAGGATGACGCTTATATTTGTAGGACTTTCAGCGCCAAACTCTTTTCCTTAAACGGGACTTAATGGTGCGGTTAGAGCTGTCAGTCCAACTCATCACTAATTAGGGCTTCAAATTGTGAAATGACAGATCAACAGACTTTGATTGGCTTTCCATAATTGGAATACAAAAAATCGAAAACACAAGAATAAAACTTGTTTAGCAAGTGACTGTTCTATGCGTGTTTTACTCTTTTGCACTCAGAGTTGTAATTTTTGTTAGTCATTGAAAGATTTCCTCAATTTTTTGACATTTTTTTGCAAGCAAAATGTTTGATATATTTTCTTCAACGTAATTTATTAGAATGTTCTATTGGGTTGTATTTGTAGTTTAGTGTCTTTCTTGTATTGTATTCAAAAAGATTTTCACTTTATTAGCTATAACCTTTTTATCTAAGACAAAACAATACGATTCATAAATTGAATTTATCCTAAAAAAAATTTTTTTCAAAAGTATGCGGTTTAAAATTTGTTCCTAAAAACTTTCTGCTCATAAACAGAGTTTTGCTCCTTTACAAACTAATTTTAAGATAAAATGAAAAAGTTAATTCTTTGATTTTATTCAATTTTTCAGCCATTTTCTATCAGCTGCAAAAATACAAGGCTTGGACCCAAAAAATGATAAACATTTTTGTGTTGCGTTTGTGCAACGTTACACATATAACTATTTAAGTCGGAGTCGTCTTCTTCTCAACAGGTGCGACTTCGTCTCCACCACACCGCTTATACTGATTCGGGATGTTGTAGAGTGGTCGGTACTCGCTATAGACATTCCCGTTCTATCAAGGCAACCTCTAAGACAGGTTTTTTATCCTTACAAATTCTGAGAGAAGAATTTCATATAGAGTAAATCCCCGTTGCCACTTTTAAAAAACTTAACCAACGCTTTGTATACACACACTTATAACAATCTGATCCCACGTTTCTTTTCACAAGTTAATTTGATTCACACGAGACTACCTACATACATTGCCTCGATCTGGGAAAAAGCTTCACAACCGAAATTAGAACTAGTTCCACATGACCCTTTATACGATTTAAAGCTCATATTCCCCTTTCACTAAAACTGAGATATAATTGCATACATTTTTTTGCTTTCTTCAGTTTCTGCTCCTTTTGTGTCAAAGAACAAGAGAAAAGAATTTTCATATAGTATTTTCAAGGACTTTTTACTCTTCATTTGGAGATCCCTCTACAGTCTACACTCTTTTTATTTAAAAATGTCGCCAGAACAACATCCTATCTTTTTCAAGGCCGTCACATCTCCTCTATGCCTTTACAACCTTCTTATCACAAATCGACACCTTGTTATCAAGAATGGCAGTTACAACTCATATCATCCCGAAATTTAAATACACCCTTCTTACGCCATGCAAGAATCTCTCATCAAAAACATATTTTCACTAGGCACATCTACTATACCATGGCTCAGGCCATTTCTGATGAAGAAACTACATTCAGCGTAGCAAAATTAAAATGAACTCTTTTCTCAATCATGTTATTTTGCACAAATCAACTAAAAGCTAATGCAAGATATCACAGAAGACTGGAAAATACTTTAAAGCCCTCTACCTCCCTCTGATACTCACCAAAATTCAATCACAAATATATAACTCTTTTCTATTTTCAATAAAGTAAGAAAAAGTATGTAGTTGTGACGGGCCGATTAATCGGAATCATGGGAATAGGGATTTTTATTCATGTATCGAAAAAATCTACAGCCAAGAAAATTTTGGAAGAAAAAATCTTCCATATAGAGAATTGGTGGATTTATCTAAGCTAGCCATTTTAACTAGAACAAGGTTAGAAACAAAGTTAAAAACTTCACAACTATAAATTGTTTGGAGATGTGGGCGTGAAGGCGAATTGAACTGAGAGAAAGAGAAAGAGTTTTGATGTAATGTTCTTCTTTATATATTATATTCGTTGAAGGTAATTAGGTTCATGATCAAGAGTTTTTATTTCCGACTTCTATGAATTATGAAAGAGTGTTTTCTTGAGAGCTCTTTTGTCTTCTTGCATGCCTTCTGTTTATTGTTAAGGCATGTAATCAAGTAAATGATGTCTTTAGTTTGGCATCAATTGCCCAAGACAAAATAGCAGTTTTGAGAATGCGCTAAAAGAGTTGGTTGTGTGGTTTATTTGTGTTTTGTGGTGCAATTAACCGATCAGTCCACTTAAAGCAGACGATTTTGGTCAATTCATTCCCTCAAAAATTCGGTTTTGTCTCCGTTCTATTTATGGGACATTGACTGCTAAAGAGTTAATGAATAGGTAATTTTCTTTATAATATTTCGAATTTTTCTTCTGACGGCGTCATTGGTAGAAGGTAAAATAAGCAATATTGTTAAAAGTTTTTTGAGTTCATATTTGTTAAAGCAAAATTTTATGTCATTTTCGGATTTATTATTGTTTTTAAAAGGTTTATAACAGTGTTTCCCAACCTACGAGTAAATTATCCTAGTGGGGTAATGCTTAATTTTAAACTCATCGATAAGTTAATTGTCGATAGGTGAATTGATTGACAATTATTACACACGCAAACTTACGTACACACACAAATTGCATAGATGCAGAAATTTATACCTAAAAGATTTTCAATTCGCTCAATTCTTAGGGCAGAATGGTTATACTTTTTTGAACAAAATATTCAGCACAAAACAAAACTTCTTCGACTTCTACTTCAACTCTAGCCTCTTCTTTTTAACATATTTATAAAATTTGAAATATTTGGATGAAAAGCTCCAATTAGATTTAAATGCACGATGCTAAATTTTACAGTCATTATTTGTTTTGATAGAAGCTTCTTTAGATATAATTTGTAAGAAATTCCAAAGTTCTATATCAAAAAAGCGAAGTTGTCTAGAATTAGGATGATTTGGCTTTCCAATCCTACTAAAGATTATTATGCTAGCACAATCGTTCAAGATATTCAATAACGTTTCAAGTAGGGACAAATGCAACAGATGGAATCATGGGCAGTTTTAGAGCCTATGCTATATTTTTGTTATGGAAGTGTGTAATTGTTGATGAATTCACCCATTGATGAATTTTGCGCTATGAATAATATACTGGTCACCATTCAAATGAATTGTTTATTCTATTAATCTATTTTGTTTCAATTATTTCGTAGTAACTTAATGACTATACTAATAACTTCATCATGTAGTGTAGATTTAAACTAAAGAAACTGAATTTATGTTTCGATATATAGATAGTGGCATAGAGCGCTGCTTTGCTTGCTGCAGACTACTTTGCCAAGTACTTGCAATCAAGTGTTTTTCACAGGATGGCAGGTAAATTCACACAGAAACGAATTCACATTTTTCAGTATGGCTTTCTGAATATTCCTGATTCTTTTAGAGATCGGTCATAGTATATGTTGAACTATAAAGCTCTCATAATGAAAGGTTATCTCAAAACTTTTTTCAACAAAAAGCAAACAATGATAAATATATACCCAATAATTTTGGGGTAATCACTTGGAAAACGTTGAAAAACACTGGTTTATAAGGTAATTAATATCATTTAGGTATAAGAATAAAGAAAAAGTGCGCTGTTTTTCTATATCTTCTCAACTTAATCAAAGATAATTGCTCATTGAATACTTAGTCGATTTGTGAAAAAAATATAAAGTTTCAAAATAAAAAGAATCGCCATCGTGTGTTTTTAAATATTCGGACAAAAATTTTATATCGTCCCATCACTAATAAGTATTTTTTATTTAAAAATCTATGAATAATTTATTTTCTAATTAAAAAATTTTAATAACTTGAAATTTTTGAAAAATATTACAAATTTTTTCATTATGAAAAATCAAAATCCTATTTGATCAATCAATCGCATACTATTTTTGAGCAAAAAAACTGATGTTTAACAAACAAAAATAACATTCTAGAAGAAATCCTAAGAAGCAAGGGCATTGTGTCTTAAATAAAGGTGAGTTGGGAGAGCACAAATTTTCATGAAATTTATTTAACTAAAACTTATATGAATTGGCATGGCGGAGAGAAACCAATTTTTGATAAAATTTCTTTCACTTCAACATTTTAATATCAATTGGTTATTGAAAAATAAATATTTTCTTCTCTAGGTGCAAGGGGTATTTTTCTAATCAAATAAGCCAAAAATATGGTATTTTCGAGTAGTAATAGCATATGTGCAAGCGTGGTGTTTGGAGATTCTGTTGACCTTTGTCATTGAAAATTTTAGAATGCCTTATTGAGAGCCATATTTCATATTCATATTTAAATGTCTTGAGAGATATGGGTTAGGTTTAAACTAATCTTGCCTGGTTGAACCAAGAGAATCTCGATTAAGATTTATTAAAACAAAATACAGCTATTTAAAAAAATATTCTAGAAGAAGGGTCTTTCGGTTATTTATTAATTTTTTAGATATGGATGTATGTATACTATACGTAAATATTACGTACTCATATTAATAATAAATAGGAGAAACAAAAGTAGACTTAGAAAAGTACTTTAAAAGTTTAAAACGAAAAAGTATAAAAATATTTGCAATAAAATTAGGATGTAATCTTCTTTACTGCTCAAAATTGATAATGAATATCGGTATGAGAAGGAGAGCGAAGAGAGTTGCATTAATGATAATAAATTTCAAGCCTTTCGGAGCAGCTAAACTCGTGAAGCTTTTTGTAATTTCATCTAATTCATGTGAAACACAAATGCAAATGAATCCAATGATCAGAGCATTTAGTGTTGGATAATCCGGCAAGAGAGCAAGAACACCGCGGGTATTAGCTGCTTGCCACATATGATGTTGAATGAGGTAAAACTGAAGAGAAAACTTGCCGAGCCACACGAAAACCGAGCTACATCGATTTCGCAGGCCTGCAAAGCTATTTCGTATGTAAATGAAGGAGATGAAAGGAAGAAAAGAGATGTACGCGTTAACCTCGTTGAAGTCTTCGAGTGATTTGCACAGAATGATGAATATGCAGTAGGAGATGAAGGTGATGACGCTGATGAGTACGGCGAAGAGATGCGATTTTTGCGAAAAGGTCACGGTGTGCAGGGAAAGCTCTTGCGATGCGTCGTAGATGAGAGAAATGATCATTCCGAACAGGACACAGAAGCGGCTATAACTCCAGATGTTCCACCAAGCTTTTATGTCATTCTTCTCGGATTTGAAGAAGAGTCGGACGACCTGAGAGGAGAATATCTTTTCGAAGAAGACCTCTGATGTGTAGAGAAAAGCTAAGATGAATCCCAGGACGAGCATTTTGAATAGGATGATTATGTAAGCGGAAGAAGCACTGTTTCTTTGAGTTGATTTGAAAACACGAGGGTAGATTGTCATCTGGATAACAACGATGATTAACCACAGGGTTATAAGAGGTATAAATTGATAGAACTGATATGAGTGATTCATGATTAAGCAGAACAAGACTGCAATGAAATTGTATCTCAAAAGTAAGTGGAAAACACGAGAGGCGCTACAATCTCCAGTTGTCCAGAAGTACGTAAAATGGGAGAAACCAAAGATAATGAGATAGAAGCTTAAAAACACTTTAGCTATAAACAATAGAGGCAGTACCTCTTCTGCACCAATAAAATGATAAAGAAAGAGATAGTACTGCATCAAGCCTTTGAGCTCATTCAGCTTGGTTCGACTCATCATAGAAGTGTCCTCAATCTTTTCGGTAAAGAATAATCCCACGGCAAGTCCATACACCATGGGCAGTATGAAGCGAATCGGCGTGAAGTATTTGTTTTCTTTCATAAAAAAGTTGATGTTATCGCATAGAAAGCAGTATATAACGATCAGTCCCACTTTTGAAAATATAGACAGCGTATTTGACAGAATCGGTATTTCAAAGCTGAACTTTTTGAACACTATGTTCAATCTCACTGTTTTTTTAAGCATTTTAGCACAAAGGTACACACAAGCGAGCAGACCCAAAATGCTGCCCGCTAATGCTTGCTTGCGTAGAACAGGCTTTCTTATGCTGCAGCAATAGCCATCGTAATGTTGTATGTCCTTATTACAGAGCAGATTGAAAAGAATCTGGGCATTCGTATCGAGAGATTCGTTTGGATATAACATGTTTCCATATACAGACGCTTCTAGGTAGCCGTCACTTATCAATTTGCCCGCATTCCAGTAAAAGATCCCCGTACTCTGAATCTTTTTGTACGCTACTTTGTTGAGTGCGATCATTTCCTTGTTTGTTGCGTAGAAGTGCTGTTTCACGAAAGAGGTGTTGTAAATGTCTTGCACGTGTTGCAGCATCCAGATGATATGAGCGTGAGAGGAAAGCTCGTGCAGTATTGGAATGGCATAGGAGAGATTGAGGGAATAGTTTTTCAAGACACTTCTCGTATCATTGCAGCCAGTAAAGGGAAAGACTCCACTGGAAGCCACAATCAAATTCGGTTGCTTTTTAAACGGCAGTTCCAGAAGTTTGCGTAAGGTTGAGATGTATCTCGCATTAATGTACTCTACTTCTACAAATTCAACTTTCACCTTGATATAAGAATCGTAGAAGTGTGAACGACTTTCCTCACTCCGATTTCTACTCTTCACAAATAAGTTTACATCGAGTTTATTGACAAACTGTTGGTACAAATTCTTAACGCGAACATCTCCAATGAAAAATATATAGGAAGGTAGACCCCAGTCAGACTTCATTCTGAAACATTCGCGACTCTCAATCTTGCTGTAGTTGTGCATCATACAGCCATAGGGCTGCCAAACATGCAAGCCATGGAAGTGGCCTTTACTCAGAAGCCAGTGACACGAATCATTTGTGTTCATCAAACGCAAGCATACGTGGTAGAGTATGAAAGCAAATATGAGTATAAGACTAATTAGTTTAGTGTTCTGAATATTAACCACTTTTAATATGTCTTTTGATGGTGAATTTTTCATTTCCAAAGAGCACTCTTCATCGCAATTTTCGAAGATCCCATTTCCATTTAGAAGAGTCTCGCTCTCACTTGCATCCTCGCTATGGTATGTCATGACAATGAACTAAGTCGTTGATACCATCTTTAAGAATATCTAAACCCTAAAAAAGGTATTTGATTATTTAGTTTAAACACAAAAATTCAAAAATAATTCAGTTCTTCCGAAACTTAATTCCTTGCCATCCCAAAAATTTTCGATCAAGCTAATATTAATTTTATTTCATTTTAAACTATTAAATCCACAAATATTTTGTCTCTACTCCCCCATCGCGTCAATATAATTAGTTGAGTCAAATAAATACTAAAAAGGGGTACGACGGATAAAATGAAATGCAAACTTGTAAAAATAATATATATATAATATAAATCAGTTTTACGGCTCCTTTCCCAACAAGCTAGGATCTAGCCGATGTTGCAACTATGAAAGCACATATAAAGACTACCTAATTTTACATTTCCAAAATTCCCTATTTTGTTCATCCCCTATTTTTAAATTTCTTTTTTTCATATCCTTAAGAACTACTTCTTTCCGTGTTAATTTTGGTCTACCGTTATATTTACCTATAATTTGTTGTTTGTACGCTATATTAATTAACTCTTCAGCTGGTCTTCTGTTTACATACCCAAACCACATTTTTATTGATTTCATTTACATTAGATAAACTTCTTATTTTCTACTGTATACTAAACTACAGGATGTCCACAAAGTCTTTCTCAAATTTATAAATTCATTAAAAAATTTTAAGAATTGCTATCAAAATAATTCTTTTTTACATATTAATGAGTTGATATTAAATTTTTAAAATTACTTTTTTTTATTTCAAAGATAAATAAGATAATTGATTTCCAAACCTTTTTAAAAATGACTACTCCACAAGAAAAAGCACAATGTGTTTCTTGATTTATCGAAACAAAATCTGATATTCAAACACAAAGAAATTACAAAACTAAATATGCAAAACAAGCTCCAGCACGTGAGTCGATTCGCAATTGGCATAAACAGTTTATGGAAACTGTAACGTTGCTACATAAACCGGAAAGTGGAAGGACAAGAATTTCTAAACAAGACATCGAGCGTATTCGCCAATCATTTATTCGGAGCCCAACTAAGTCCATCCGCTTTGCTTCCGTTTAGCTGCAATTAGCTAGATCAACAATTCATAAAGTTCTTAATAACAATTTAAGGCTTTATGCGTTTTTTGAGGCAAAATTCAATTATTGCGCAAGCACTAAAGCCAGATGACAAAGTGAAGGTCATTTTCGCCCCCCCCCATTGCACGCCTAGTTGTCATATATTTCCTTATCTTCATCTTCGAAAAATTCTAAAATGCCCTTAAGTTCAAAAAATCTTTGGATACAGTTTCCTTTCGAGAGCCACCTTATTTCTGTCTGTATCAAAAGAGAGCTAAACTCTTCTTCATTTTCCATACAAGTCCCAATGAACCGTTAAAATTTGTCGACAAGTTCTTTTCACTTTGGCTAAAAAACCTTTGTAGCGGCCAACCATTGACTGTGCGCCGTCTGTTGCACACGCTAAAATATTTTTCAAGATAAAAGTTTTACTAATGATATGAGTGTGTGCCTATGTCAAGTTCGCATATTTACGTAAGAGTTTACGTTTCTTGTTTTATAAGCGTGTGTTAATCTTAATGCATCATTATGATTGGGCAAATAGAGAAGATATGTCTATGATCAAATGCAAAAGAATAAAAACTTCAGTGTAAATTATATATCAAAAATATTTAAAATTTAGGAGAAAAATCTCGTCGGCCCCCTTAGTCTCCACTGACATAAAAGTCCAAAATAAAAATCATAAAGCCCCCCCCCCCCAGGGGGCCATAACGTCCAGGTTGGGAACCCATATATTAGATGATGAAGGTGACAACTTTTTACAATTGAACAATTAACATCACGAACGATTTTATGAGAAAAAACTTCTAGGATTGGTTGATAAATATTCAAACTGAGTATCTGTTCATATCACCTGATAATAAAACACATGATACTGATAAAAAAAAAGTCTAAGATCATCTCCCTATACTTGCTATGAAATGTAATTCTCTAATTCAAAAAAAGTGCCTGATCCGAAAGCTCTAAGATCGGATGAAGCCTGTTCTAAATAAATTTAAAAAGGTGTTTTCGAACACATATTGTAGAAATTTATATGATAGAGCTACTAAGGAAGGAGCATTGTCGAATGAATAGAAAATTTACACACTGTATAAAATATAGAAGAAATTACGTAGAGACTTCGAACCGATAACAAATTTGTATCCAAAACGATAGAGATACCTAATTTACTGACAGGTGAAATATTTTGAGTGAATCAAATACCAAACATTGGTTTGTTGAATAAATTAAGAAAACAATTAGTAAAGAAATACTGCAAGTAGAATTTATTTTGAAGTTTATATATTTGATATTGATTTACAGGTTTAATCGATTTTTTGATACATTTAATTGATTTTCATAAAAAAAATGATACCACTAAATTTAGCACACCTGAAAACGAATAATATATATTAATAGGTGTAAAAAACTTTTTATAAGTATTATTTAAATAAAAATTTATAATTTGACATGAACTGTCATATTTAAATCATTTATTTTGACAGGCTTGACTAGATTCAGCATATTTGAAATACATTATATATAACATAATCTTTAAGGTTGAACGCGGGTAGACAACTTGTTTATAATTTCGATGTACTACAGTGGTTTCTATTCCATAGTTTACTATGTGCATGTTATCGTACAAATGATTAGAGAGACAAGGTTCAACTTTCTTTTCATATTTTGTTAGATGTAAGATTTGACATACCTCATTCGCGAAGACGATGTCACAAGACCTCATTTGGAGAGAGGATGTTACAAAAATTATTCCCTAAATTTTCGCAATATGCACTATTTTAAATAAAAAATTTCTCAATTAATCCTTTTTAAATATATTGTTGGCTCCTATTACTTTTAGTCTCCTATATGTATGGTTTGATAAAATGATAAAAAAAAGGTTTAACTTTATATTCTAAAAGTAACGTAAACCAACGATATATTTAAAAAGAATAAATATTTTTGATTATTAAATTTTGTTTATTTACTATTTTTTCAAGTATAATAAAGACTAGATTTCTTTCAAAAAATTAGTACCTTCGTTTTAAAACTCAACAAACTTGAAAATACACTATTTAAACTTTACGGTTTTTTTCATACAACCTTCTCTGGATGAAAATAAATATTTTATTGGAATTTGAATTGTAGACAAATTTTGACTAGAACGATGAATCAGGGGCGCGCATCCGGGGGGCGGTGTATCACTCAAGCTCTCTTCTTTCATTCAAGCCCTCTTCTCTTGTTAAGCTCTCCTATCTCATTCAGCTCTATTCTCTACAGTGACGTAACTAGGCTGGGGCATGAGGGGCCGTGCCCACACTCCTATGTACCGCATGGTGCCCCCATGCATCTTATGCGATATCAGTTTTTGAAAATTTCTCCAATGAAAGGATCAAGAAAATATAAATAATGTTGCGCAAGTTTTTTGTTTTTAAGGTGTGCCCCTTCTATCAACTTTTTTTTGGCTACACCACTGTTTCTGTCTAATTTGCATTTAGAGTTAAATTAAAATAGTTTTCAATCGTTACAATTTTATATCAATGAATATTGTTAGACTCGCGCTAAGAATTTTATTTCAACAAGTCACTTAATCTTTATCACTACGTTTGCTACATTTTGTAACATTTGAAAACTTTAATTTTTTCAAGTCAAGAAATTTTTTTCAATAGTTATTTGGGAATGAATATTTTGATTATCTATTCAGTTTAAAAGCAAGAATACTCTATTTGCTTTATATTTGAGCAGAGATATTTTTTATAATGTTCGATTGTTAAATTTTATAAGTAACACTGTAAATCAAATCACTTTTTTTAAGAAAATTTATTGATTATTATAATAAAAATATAATATCGAAACAAAATGTTTCAGTTGTTAAAAATGTACTTCTATTTATGACAGCTGTCGGAATTTTATTTGTAGACAGAAATATTCAAAAAAACGCAATGATATTCTTTTCTTGTATACTTTGATTTATGTTAGTTTGGTCCTCGGACATTTCGCCCCATTATTTTCATAAGACAGTTCGTCCCATGGACAATTCGCCCCATTATTTTCATAAGACAGTTCGTCCCATGGACAATTCGCCCCATTATTTTCATAAGACATTTTGTTTCATGGACAATTCGCCCCGTTATTTTCATAAGACATTTTGTCTCATGGACAATTCTAAAAAATTAAGAGATAAATTGATTAATTTGAAATAATTTAATAGAGATAAAATAAACAAGAATATAAAATTTTTTAAATAATTTTACACATATAATAAGCAAAGACTGGATGAAACTAATAGCCTATGAGACAATTTGTCAGGGGGCAAATTGTCTATGGGGCGAAATGTCTGTCGACCGTTATTTAAATAATTTTTTAATTATAAGGGCGAGCTACTTAAACGTTGGCTTTTGCTGCTTATAAAAACTTGAAAATATCAAATAAACTCTAATTCTTTATGCCTCCTATTATTTTGAAATTATTCTGAGAACAGACGGTTCCATTTTAAAATGGTGAAAATTGCTTTATTAGTTTATTTTGTTTCCTTTCTCTCTTATGTTAATTATGTAGCAAATTTTTCAATTTTGAGTAAAAGGTAAGGTGCAGCGGATGTATTTTCATTGACACTGATGTACCGCTTATGTCAAACTATGAACAAATTCGTATCGATGAGGAATCGAATCCAGAGGCTTCCGTGATATGTCCATCATCTTAACCAACCTGCCATGCCACCCATAGAGTATGCTGTGGGGATACGTCAAATTAGTTTTCAAAAAACTTAAGTTATGCTCTAAATTTTTTTTAGTTTTTGTTGAAGCTCTATAACTTTTTTCTGATAGACTTTTTTTTCCTTAAAAGTTATTATAAAAGGCAAATCATTGCAAAATGTTAACAGTTATTTTACTTTTTGTAGATTTTTGTAGCTTGTATCAATTTAGCTTTTAAACTATTTTTGAATGATGCTGAGTAAAATGAAATAATGCGATCTTAATTTTTTGTTTTATTTTTGTTTGCACAATTATAACTTCGTTTTATACCCTTGCCCCTGAATCAATCACATTTTTTCATATAAACATCGCAGGGTGTCTAGTAGACTCTTTGCCTTTAGACTACATTCACTCATATAAAACTATCCAACCTTCAGTTATTTGTTTTCTCTATGAATCAAATATCCTTTCATCAATTCCTGTAATGTGCCTGGTAGACTACTTCATTTTTCAAATGAAAAGCCTTTCCACCCCGGTAAAAATGCCCCCAATTAAAAATTAGTAAAAAATGCCCCCTAATTTTTGATTTATAGGATTTTTTTAATTATATAAATATTTTTTGGTACCGTTTTGAAAGGCTAAATTTCTAAAATTTCTTAATCTATAGGGTTTTTTCTTTATAAAGTTCTTGAAAACAATAGCAAAGGTGCAGATTTGTGGGTATGTGTTCTTAAAATCAGTTAAAATACAAATTATATTTAGAAAGTGTTCTGATACACACAAAGTCCAAAAATATTTGCTGTTTTATAAAAAAAAATTTTGTATTTAAAAAATTATCGTATGCTGAGTTTTTTAGTTTACCAATTAAATTTAAATGTTTTAGATGAAAAGTAAACTTTTTTTTTACAAAAAATCTTTATTTGACATATGTTTTTTAAAAAATTTTTGAAATTTTTTGTGTTGGGCATTTTTTCCTAATTTTAAATTGGGGCATTTTTTCCTACTTTTTAACTGGGGGCATTTTTTCTGCGCAATTTAATTAAAATATACACTGTATATTAAAGGATTGCTTGAATATTTGGTCTCGAGTGGTATTTCCAGACCACTAATTTTGAAAATTGCAAGAAAAAAATTTCTCCCCCCCCCCCCCCCAATAATTTTGAAGATGTGTGCCCCTGCGATGAATGCCATCTCCGAAACATTTATCTTTGCGCATTTGTTAAAATCTTACCTTAAACGCAGATCCAATAAGGCTCTAACTTACTCACTAAAAGGCTCGTACCTCCAAAATGTATAAGTAGCACGGGCTCTACCTGTATATTTTAAAAGGCTCATTTTTCAAATATTTTTAATATATTCAAATCAGTAATCAAAATTCTTCACATTATCTAGATACCAAGAAACTAACAAATTTATATTTTGTTTAGAACTCATCCCATTTGGTTAAAAAAGAAAACAAACTTAAATCATGGATTCAAATATTAGTTTATCTAGATTGATAATTATCAGAGACTGTTTAGTAAATTTTAAATATTTACTTATTCTTTGTATTAGAGAATGATAAAGATACAAATTATGTTTCCCGAACATCTAACTCAAGAGATTTAAATTTTAGTTCATTTTAATTTTAGTTAAACAAAAGGATCAAATATTTAAAAATTAATAAAAATTAATTTACATTTATTTAAAGTAAAATATCTTACCTTGTTGTGATAAAATTGAATTTTAAGAGAAGGAATATTTAATTAATAAATTGCTTAACTTGTTCTTAAATATTTTAATGGCGTATTTCCACTAAATTTAAATTAAGCTAAAACTTTCAAAATTTAAGGACCGATATAACGAATCTTCTCATCGCTCGTATGAAAAAAGCCCTCTAACAGCAGTATTTTCTTTTGCTTTATATCATCCAAATCAAAGTTTACCTGTTTATTCTCATGCAGCGAATATTGGTCAAATATCATCTTCATATTAAAGTGAATGTTCATCTGCTGATTTTAAGCATTGATTAATCATTGCTGATTTTAAGGTCAATCATTTTAGGACATTTCCTGTAGTTTAGTTTGTGTTAAAGTTTCAACATCATAAAATGGGTGAGACTTTTTACCCAAATACACCCAAAGAGATGAAAACAAATTTAAATATTCAATGAATAAGTGAAATATACATAGAATAATTATTCTCAAGATAAAACTAATATAAATTATAAATTTGATATTGAATTATAAAAAATTAATCTATTTTTTTAATTAAAATTGTTTATATTATAATAATAACTTAAAATTTAATAATTATTTATAAATAATAATATAGTAATTTTTTTATAATAGTAAGTTTGAGGTTGTTCGATGCGCCTTGCATACATAAGCCACAATGATGGTTAAGGTGTACCTCTCAGCTTAACAGTTGAAGGTCAAGATCCCCAAGGCTCCCAACTCTAAAAATAAATTCACAAAAACTGTGATTAACCATCTTAAGCATAATGCGAACATATAGCCTTACGGTTGAAAGTGTTTTGATATCTCAAACCAACCAAAATAGTAAGTTTGATAACACAAAATAATTTTTAATTTAAATAAATACTAATATGTGTGGCCTGGTAAGAAAATGGATGACATAAAAATATATACCAATACTCTATTACCAGCGCTTGTTCAAACTTAAATACCTGTGTATCTTTTTATTTTAAGCATTTATTTAATATTATTTTTAATTTCAAGTTCTTATTTGTAAATAAAGAGCATATTTGTGTGTATTTGGGTGTATTTCGGTATATTTGGGTGTATTTGGGTAAAAAGTTCTACCGTCCTAAAATTTTCAATGACTACCAACGTCATTTTTGATTTTATATTACATAGATATCTTACCTACACACATAGACGATTCTAATAATCACACCTGAAATATTTATAAAATTTCCTAGTTTTCCTTTATCTCTCTTTACCTTTCGTTTATTTATTTTTTTAACTTCCTATAACAATGTAACACAAACCCATACAAACTATCCACACGAACACCTCTCCCCCACACTTAAATGAACCTGTCCTGATATCAAATATCAAAACCCAATAACTTAACAAATTATCTCTAACCTGTTTGAGGACTTCATTTCTCACGCCTCACTATGCGCTGAAGGCAGCATTAAATTCTACAAACTAAACTAACACCCTTTTAAACATTGCTTCTAATCTAGAAATTTAACTTATGAGTCTCCCCAATACACACAATTCCAATACCACCAATTATGCTTCAACTGCTGCTACCCAAACAACGACCATTGCTAACCTATCTACATCTCGTATACCCAAATTACTCTCTAAATCCCCAAAAAAGCTAGACTCAAAAATCTTAATCCAAATAATTCCTAAGCAATTAACCAAATCCCGCTACGAAATTAGACTTTATATAATTGATAATTAAAATAATGGAACCTAAATCATACCCTTTCACCATAGAAAACACCAGAAGCTCAAACGAAGAAACTTTCTATTTTCAATTCTCCTCAAGCGCTGAAAAAGGAACTGTTATTTCTAAATTGAACAAAAACGGTTTCACTATAAACGATATTCCACCTTAATACCCAACTTTCCTACCTCCAGGATTCCTTAATGAAATAAATCTAGACTATCTATCCCAACTAATTTACGAAGATAACCCCAATATTAAATCTTTAAGTACACTCGAATCTCTAAAAAAAAATAGGAAACGAGGATATCTATTCTTACACCATCTCCTTTCGCTAAGTAACTCGATAATTGCCAAATTCCTAATTGATAAGCCTAAACTTATAGTAGAAAACCTTTTTTAACCTCTAAAATACTAAAACATAAATTACATCAAGGTGAAACCTGCCTCAAATTTAACCACACAACCTTACACTTCAAAACAAACTCTTCCCACTGCGCTCAATGTGGTCAAAGGGATTATTCTATTGCCTTTTGTATTTTCAAAGAAAACCTTCTACGTCTAAAATGCTCTAATTGGAAACAACAAAATTCAGACTCATGCCCCTTTCCACCACAACATTTTACGATCCTAAATGAAAACCACCAAAACATCAAAACGTTTGTATGTTAAACATTCTTCACATAAATCTACACCACTCCAAAAGAACTTGGTCGAATCTCCTCACTATCCTACATTCTAATTCTTTGATATTATATCCATAATCGAGTCCTACACAAAAAACACTTCTTTTCCTTCAATTCCTCCAAATTACACTGTACTACACGCCCCTACAGTAACTCATTATTCCATCCGCATCATCATAAAATCATCTATACACTTTTCTTTCATCCATCAACACTCGACTCAAGAATACGTATTTGTACTAATATTTCGTTAAAACTTACCCCTTATTTTCTGTTCACTCTATTCTTCTTCTTCCAATACACATGCCATTCCCTTAAACTTTTCTCAGGACCAAGCCATTCAAAGCTTATCACCTCTTTACCTCAAAAATCACCACTTAATCATCAGCACTGATTGCAATTCTAGTTCTCTCCTGTAGGACTAAAAAGAAAATACACATGGCGCTCAACTCCTCTCCTTTCTAGCCTAACACAATTTTACATAGTCGATACATCCAAAGACCTCACTTTCTTGAAATTTACTAACAACAAAATCGCATCCTCTCATGTTGATCTAACTATAGCCTCCAAAAACACATTAAAAGTCATTACAAATTGGCACATCTCAAGTTTTTCATTTGTTTGGGTCTATTTGGGTTTATTTGGGTAAAAAGTCATTCAATACCTTGGACAAGAACTCATCTAATCTGCACTCTCCATTTTTCTTCAACCTATAAAAAAATCCAAACCTAATTATGGACATTTGGTCAAGAATGAAATTCTTCCCCACCACGACCGCTAATCAGAGGGCTATTCGGACACTACTCGTGAAACTCCTATTTCTACCGCATCAAAAAATCATCAAGAAATCTTCAAATTTCTACCAACACGATACATAAATATCGGAGCCTCCTCTGTGCCCTGAAACTCTAGTCATTATTTTTTATAGAAGAAGAAGA